>CM010928.2:943734999-943846249 GCA_002915635.3 Ambystoma mexicanum | reverse complement strand
GCTCACCCTACAAATAACTAAGGTGAGAAAAGAACCCAGTGGGAAGGGAATCGGTCAGAGGGAGGTGGGAGATTCACCCATTAGAGACAGTTATCACAAGTCCTCCCTTCTGTAATTGCAGATTCACTATTCAGCACTGGGCAACTACGCATCCAGGGTTCCAGATCTCAGAGCCTTCCAGACTCCCCCAGGGATATCAGGTGAGGCGTAACAGAACTCAAAGCCTTTAAACTTTATCCACCTGGCGTCATGGAGACATATGAAACTGATCAGTTAGCCCAGCTTTTGGGACAATTACGCACCGAGGTACACGCAGCCCGGCAGGAAACCAATGCCTTAAGACAAGAGTTAATAGTCACAAACGACCAGACTGATGAACTAAGCAAACAGCTACTACAAACACAGGTGGGGCAGGCTCCATTGTCCGGATTCGCCCCATCCGTCGCTACACCATCATCAGTCAATCCAGTACAGATAACGTTGCTGGCAACAGAAATGGGATTTCCCTTATGCACAAAACAGCCAACTGAAAAGGTAACTACTGTTGGCGGTACAGAAATTGCTTCGGGACCAGTAACCCCACGCACAACAGAATTAACCCTTCTGTGTCAGGATGGACAATCACGTTTGTCCTCATCAAAGCCCCACAGTTCCGGTTGATCTTAGGGATGCCATGGTTAGTAACTCACAATCCCCACATAGACTGGTGTGCAAAGAGACTGACCTTTTCCGATGTATGCGCCCACGTTTGCTACCAGAAATCAATACCACAGCCAAACTTGAAATCTGTTCAAGGAATAGCATCGGGGATCGCGGAACCAATGGACACCTTACCGAAAGGATATCAGGATTATCAAGATGTTTTTCAGAAGGAACAGGCTAACACATTACCGCCACATAGGTCCTATGACTGTCACATCGACCTGATACCTGGTGCACAGGTTCCTTGTGGTCGAATTTATGCACTTACAGAAACCGAAAATCTCCACTTGAAGTCCTATCTGGATCAATACCTGGCTAATGGGTTTATCCGCCCGTCAAAGTCACCGGCAGCCTCTCCCTTATTCTTCGTACCCAAGAAGGAAGGAGATTTGAGGACTTGCATTGATTCTGCGCACTTAATCAAATCACAGTAAAAAAATGCTACCCTTTGCCCCTTATCCCGGAACTGTTGGACCAAGTCAAGGATGCCCGAATCTACACCAAACTAGACCTCAGAGGAGCATACCACCTTGTACGTGTTAAGAAAGGGGATGAATGGAAAACACTGTTTCGCACCAGTATGGCCTGTACGAATATCAGGTAATGCCTTTCGGGCTGTGCAACGCTCCTGCAGCGTTCCAATACTTCATGAATGATGTATTACGGGAAGTAATTGATATCTGTGCCCTGGTCTATATTGACGACATCCTGGTGTATTCCCCCTCTGAAAGAGATCATATGGAACATGTTCGCTCAGTCGTTGCAAAACTTCGCCAGCACAAACTGGACGCTAAACTCGAAAAATGCTCCTTCCATGTCACCGAAGTTGAGTTTCTCGGTTTTGTGCTCTCGCCAAAGGGAGTCAAGATGGATTTACACAAAGTAGATGCTATCCTTAATTGGCCGTCACCTTCTTCACTTAAAGGAACCCAAAGCATGCTCGGCTTTGTGAATTTTTATCGCTGATTTATTCCAGATTTCTCACGGATAGTCCACTCAATCACATCATTACTGAGAAAAAACAACAAAAAATTCTAATGGACCGAAGAGGCGGAACAGGCCTTTCAAGAACTCAAGAAAGATTCACCTCCGTGCCAATTTTATGACATCCTCACCCTGATCTCCCCTATGTAGTGGAAACTGATGCTTCTAGCGTAGCTATGAGAGCAGTTCTCTCTCAAAGAGATCCAGAGACAGGCCAATTACACCCCGTTGCCTTTTGGTCATGTAAATTCTCACCACCAGAACTTAACTAACAATTACAGACAAAGAATTGTTGGCAATAAAATAAGCCTTCAAAGCCTGGCGGCAGTATCTATTAGGTGCCAGATATACCAACACAGTAATCACAGATCACTGAAACCTTCAATACCTAAAGTCGGCAAAAGCCCAATCGTCACGACAGTTGCGGTGGGCTCTATTCTTCGCAGAATACGATTACGTAATAACGTAGCGACCGGGAGTTCAGAATGGGAAGGCCGATGCCTTGTCTAGTATGGGTGTTGAAGAGAAAATGAACAGTACCCTGGACCCTGTTGCCATCATCCCAAGTGATAAACTACTGGGACTCACCACCACATTGACTCTGAGTGAACTTCAAGATAAGATTCAAACCTTAATGAACCCCGAGATCTTGCAGAAATGGAATTCCCAAAATGAACATCACAAGGTTCTGGATGGATTACCCTACTTCAGGAACGACTATATCTACCAAGTAAAGATCTGCAAGAATTGGTCATGTCTGGTTATCACGATTCCCTGATCAAAGGCCATCCCGGAATTGCTAAGACTCTAGCCAAGGTTAAACGGAATTATTGGTGGCCAACCAGGCATAAGGACATTGCTCGATTTGTTCTATCCTGTGGGATATGTGCACAGAATAAATCACAAAAACAGAAACCAGCTGGCCTCCTACAACCACTGGATATTCCACCTGCTCCCTGGCATACTCTTTCTCTTGATTTTATTACAGACTTACCTCCCTGTCAAGGTTTTAATACCATTCTGGTGGTTGTAGACCTGTTCTCTAAAATGGCACATTTCATTCCATTCAAAGGACTTCCTAACGCTACCGGTCTGGCAAAAGCATTTCTTGAACAGATTATAAAACTGCATGGTTTCCCCTCAGTCCTAATCTCAGATCGTGGAAGCCAATTTGTATCCAACCTCTAGAGGAAATGTTGTACCATGGCACAAATCAATGTCCTATTATCCACTAGCCATCACGCCCAAACGGATGGACAAACAGAAAGAATAAACCAGACATTAGAACAGTATCTACGTTTCATGCTGCATCAAGTGGAAGAGAATTGGAAAGACTTGTTATGGATAGCGGAATACGCATACAATAACTCCATACACACCAGCACGGGACAAAGCCCGTTCTACACAATATACGGACGACATCCACGTACATCTGAACTAGACTCCCCCACGACCTTAAAAATGCCTGTGGTAAAGGCTCTACACACAAGCATAACCTAAGCCTTCAAAAGGGTAAATGAACATTTACTGCAAGCCAAAGACAGACAAAAAAAATTCTCTGACCACCATCGAAAGAAAGCTCCCGATTACCAAGTTGGAGACGAAGTCTGGTTGGCATCAAAACATGTGCCCATAAAAGGTACCCGGACCATTCATTCAAGATATCTAGGACCCTATACCATCTAATCGGTGATAGATCCGGTGGCCGTCAAGTTAGCCTTACCACAAAGAATGCAAATTCATCTGGTGTTCCATGTGTCACTTGTAAAACCTGTACAACCAGGAACCTGAGTCTTAACACCACCAAAACCTGTGTAAGTTGATGGAGAGCCTGAATTTGAAGTTAACAACATCCTGGATTCAAAACGTACCAGACATAACCTATACTATTTAGTGGACTGGAAAGGGTACGGGCCTCAAGACAGAACTTGGGAAGCAAGTGAACATATTCACGCACCACGTCTGATTAAGAGATTTCACCTGGATAACCCCACCAAACCCATACCGGACAGGAAGGATACCATGAAAGGGGCCTTGGGGGGGACTGCTGTCATGACCACTGTGACGGGGCACAAGTTGTGCCACAAGCAGGCTCCCACCAGAACCCTGAGGGCCTTAAAACCACTGCAAAGGTCTCGTGGAGCCATTCCTGGTGCCTTTGGCACCAGGCTCATATGTAGTAAGGAAGTGCTGTTCAAACTAGGTGTCATTTATGTACATGGGCCTTTAAATCCAACATGGAAGCACCCACACAGTCTAGTTCTAAGAACCAAGCCATGCGGTCTAGTGTTTTGGGTGTGGCAGGGCTGGAACTACTTTCCCTGGTACTACTTTACCTGGGCTATATAAACCACACCCCGACTGCAAAACATGCTTCGAGTTATTCTGCAACCCGCAGCGTGACGCTCACTGTGCCCAGCTCCTGGTCTTCAGCATCTTCCTGTAATCCTGCAAGAACAAGAACAAGATTATTCTGTCTTACCTGAGAAAACACCATCCAGCACTCAGCATCTCAACTGGGCTGCAATCTGTGGAAACCGAGAGAAGAAAAAACATCACTCACCTGTGAGTACTAGCTTAAGGACTTCCGGTGAACCACTACCACAGCTGCTGTTCGAACATTGCAACCTGCAATAACGAGAAAGGGAAAAACAATATTATAACGCGCGCTTCCGAAAAAATCGAGTTCCATCAGTCTTACCTGAATTCCATCGTGCTATGCCACGCTTCCATCCGGAGCACCACAGCAACATCTGCAAAGGAAAAGAGACATATTCAGTTTTGTTTTCAATATTAAACAACCGTACAGCGCTGTACTTACCTTAACGGATTCTGGGGGGCCTGTTTTTCATCGCGCTCTCATCCACTCGCAGCACCGCAGCGGCCTGTGAGGAGAAGAAGAAAAAAACACAGGTTAGCTTTAAAAGACAATGAAGGCGCTGTGCTTCGCGCTTTCTCTTACCTGGAAAACGTGCGGCACGGCAGCATCAAGACCTTCGAACCTGAAAAGAAGGAGATGAAGACATTAACGTATTCCCACCATAAACAGAACAAAGACTTACAATTAACAAACCTACCTGCCTACGAGCAGATCCGGGTTCACAGCAGGCCTGGGCCCAAGGAAGGCGTACTGCACCAGTGAATCAACTTGGGCAGATCGCCAACAAACATCAAGCGCCCCTGCACAAAACAATTTCAGGACGGATAGCTCACCCTACAAATAACTAAGGTGAGAAAAGAACCCAGTGGGAAGGGAATCGGTCAGAGGGAGGTGGGAGATTCACCCATTATAGACAGTTATCACAAATCCTCCCTTCTGTAATTGCAGATTCATTATTCACCACTGGGCAACTACGCATCCAGGGTTCCAGATCTCAGAGCCTTCCAGACGCCCCCGGGGATATCAGGTGAGCATAACAGTTGGACCTTCTACAGAAGACTCCAACCCAAATCCTAATGTTAGGAGAAAAACTCCTAAAGTAGGTAAGGTTAGATCAAAGAGGAAAGGGAAGCATGAAACTTGCTAATCCCCAGCTCCTCCAACCAAGATGCCTGAGACCCAACCTTCTCCCAAAAGAGAGGTGATGAGGAACCCTGGAGGCCCCTCTAGATCTAAGGGAATCCTTTATAAGGACCCCTTGAAAAAGCCTATCACAGGTTCAGGAGTTGTACCAACTTCTGAGGGTCTGGTCAACCAGATCCCCTATAGATTCAAAAAGAAAGATGTCTCTCAAAGGGTGTGTAGGTCATATAGCTTACAAAGGAAAACCTTCTATTGTACCATTGAGCACAGAGCAGGAAGTCACCACCAAAATGCTGATGGTCTCTCTAGGAGGTTTATAACCGACTAGAGATATGAGATCCATCCAGGAGTGGATTAAATCCTCCTGTCCCTTAGTCTGGGGGTGGGGGGGCGAGTGTTCAGGAGAATTCTCATTTATGGCTAATTTCCCTCACCTAGTGAGTCCCTCAGCAGCTTTGCTGGATTTCTGGGGTTTATTTTTTCCACCTGGTAAGAGTGTGAGCCTTTTTCCCACTCTTATATGTGTTTTGCCTTGTGTATTTCTACTTGTTGTGTGATCTTGGGCTCTGGAGCACACCACTCCAGGAGCCCCACTTTTTGTGTGTGTTACACACCACCTTCAGTGCAGTGACACAGAATTGTCTTTTAGACGTCCCACTGACTCCATTTTTCTGGGGCTGACTACTGTCCCCCAGAAACATGTAAAGTTGCCATTAACTTTATGTGGTCACTTTAAAACTACAGACCCAGCACCCCCCATCTTTCATGGAGTATTGGAAAGGGTTAATTCCTACCCCTTTTTGTCTGTGCCTCTCTGAGCTTTGTTTTGCTCTTTTAACATTTAGACTTGGCTGGTGGCAGTGGTATCTACCCTAAATTTACTACCGCAATTATACTATATAAACGTGGTACTGTTCCAGGCTGTTGTATTAGCCTCGAACATATACCCGCTTGCCCAAATACATTTTATTTCAGCTCCGGTCGGGTTTAGTCGCCATTTCTTTTTGTTAAAGTCCTTGTGTTTTGCTTTGCGCAGCAAATCAGGTTTGCCTTCTTTGTTCACCGTCTTTTGGCGGGCTTCTACGAAGAAGCCTTCCTTTGGCCTCTGGGTGTCTAGGTGGGCTGAATGTGAGGGAGGGGTGTAGTCACACCCTGCACAGGGTCTCCTTGGAGACCCAAGTCAAACTTTGTATTGATTGGCTGAGGTGGTTGTCCGGGCTGGACAACCCCCCTGCTGAGTGATTGACAGCCAGGCTGTGTGAATGGGGGATTTCCGCATAAAAGGCAGGACTCTTGGGCTGGAAGTCAGAGTCGCCACTGGAACTGCAAGGAACTGAAGAGAAGCAGAGAAGAAGACGGCTGCTGCACCCCCGAGTCCCCGTGAAGCCCTGCTGCAGTCTTAAGCTATCTACCCTTCAACGACCAGAGAAGATCCAGTCCGGAGTCTTCTTCCCTTGAGCCTGGTGGGGTCAACAAGCTCATCTTCCACAGCCAGAGGATCCTCTTCTTAGTCAAAATCACTGAACTCTGCTGTAGTGGTCCTGATAGCCATCTGAAGAGCCTCTCCTGTTTTAAAGGAGCACACCTTTTATTCACCGTCGCTGCCGCTGGCCCCATCCCTGGGTAGTGCAGATCACGCCAGACGTCCTCCTTCTTGTCTCCATGACTGAAGCTCCAGTAACCGTGAGTCTGCAGGAAACTACCAGGAACAACTGCCGTGGCACCAGCATTCTTCAACGAATAAGGTACTATGTCCGATTTAGAGGAATTGGGGTGAACCCTTCTTCCTCACCAAAGGCTTGTCCTTTTCTTCCTTCCCTCTTATAACTTTTGCCTCCTCTTCTGACAATATCTAAGTACTACTGGCAATCTTGAACCGTGAACTGTTCTAACAGTGTGATCCTCGGCAACAGGAACCCTGTTCCACTTGACACTGGCGCAGGCCTATTGACAAGTGCCCTCCCTCTGATTCTCTCTGCCTTGACAAAAGTATTGCCTATGATTTTCATCCCCAACTCTCTTGTGTTTATTCATGTGCCAAGTGTGTTTGACTACGGTTACATTTCTTCCCGCGGGTACGCGTATCTTTAGTAAAACCAAACTGTCATTACTGTCAAAAAGTGATCCCATATGTCCTCCCGGTAACGTCTTTGTTTCATAGCACCGGTCTGTATAATCCTAAAGTACTTACCTTGAATTGTTCTGCACAAGGGGAATTGGTTGTGTGTAGTGTATTTGAAGTGTGGTTTTATTTTACTAGAAGTGAAGTTTTTATGAACAGATGGTTTAAAAATAAATGTACTTATATTTTTTAACCAGAAACCTTGAGTCAGTGTTTGCTTGAGTCACAGTAATTGTAGTCCTTTGTGTAATCTCTACTACTGCTCATTTGCTCTTGAGATAAGTCTGGCTGCTCGGTCACTGCTACCACTCTTTCTGTGTAGTACAGGCTTGTACCAAAGGTGAACTTGTATTAACACTTGAAGTCTTAACTCTGTGCAGTGGTCCCTAAGGGCACTGCATAGGAATCTGCCTAACACACGCAGCAGTTAAGTTACAGAGGAGTGGTAAAAGGATATAAATATGGAGGTGCTCTCAGGACGGGACTCTGTATCACCACCGTTTTCTGTAGAAACATGTACCCACAGTCCCACAAATTTGTTGATCTGATGAGTACATAAACAGAGATTTGGTTTGACAGTTTTGGGGCCAAGGAGGTAAGAACAGAGCCTGCTGGGCCTGATTTGGAGCAGAAAAGGCAATGTACGTTGGTAAGACCTACAGTACCATGACCAAACCACCTCCACAGACGTCTTGCAAAGACCATCTGTGATGATCATAACTTTTCTATAGTTCGAATGGCCTGCTCTGCTTTAGTCTTCTATGGTGAAAATAAACAGACTTAACATCTAACCATTCAGAGATCTCTGCTTTTCTATATGAACACAAAAGTGTTACGTCCCTGAGGAACAGTGGTACCCAGGCCTGAGGCCTGGGCAAAAAGAGCGGCAGAGACGTAGGTGTTTTTCTCATGCTCCCCACTTGTGCACTGCCCTACATGCAGCTGCTGGCCATCTTTATTGATACGCGTGATGACGGAACATGTCATCACATGTTAAACTACCACATGACATTCCTCCTTTATCATAAATGAACAACAAAACACATTATAACATTTCGATGCATACATAACAGAACGGCATCATAACATTAGTCGTCTGTCACATAGGTCCTCATTACAAGTTTGCTGGTCTGGAAACAACGGTGCACCATTGTTTCCGGACCGGCAAACTACGAGTCTGCGGGCGGGTGCCGTACCGCCAGGAACGGCACCCGCCCACAGACTTTCATGGAAGCACTTGCACCGTTATTAACTGTACCAGTGATTCTGTGGTCCCCACTCCCATAGAGTCCTGTTGGACTCTATGGGAATGGGGATCAACATTTTACCGGCGCTTGACTTACCGGACCGGCAGGGTTGTAATGCCCCAGTGTTTCCGGCAAGTGAGGCAGCTGTAAATCATTATGGGTCCGGCGGCTATTTGCTGGTTTTACCGGCACAGTTACCACTGGACCCGTAACTAGGACCATAGTCTTCCAGGTACGCCGGCCAGTGCCTGGATTCCTGAGTTGGGTGCCTCCTGTCCTCTGACAGTTCCAGGGGTGCATCCAACATACTCTCATGGTTGCAGACTCCTCCTCTACGTCATTCTGCATCAACCATCACTGGTCATCGTCGTCAGGCAAGCTGTCGTGCAAGTCCCATCTCATACCTAGATCTGCGCTTCTTATGAGAGGATGTCCATCTCGGGCATGGGGGAGCTCACCATCTTCTGAAAGAAGCTGGAGTTCCAGGTGATGGTCCCAATGCCATCCGAGACCATCACCAAGGATCCCTTGATGTCGACGACTTGGAGCAGTTGTGGCTCATACATGAGGGATAGCTTCCCTGTGGGATATCGTGACCATAACAGAACTCCATCGCCTAGCTCTAATGGGTAGTATTGAAGGTGTTTTCTCTAGTTTTCTTGCTCAATGAGTCTCTCTCTGTCTTCTCGCACCTCATCATTGTTGATGGCCTTGAGTGATCTCTGCCCATTGTCCGGGATGAGACCTTGAGGGCAGCCTTGGAAGAGGGCTTCAGCAGGTGCCACTCCTGTGGAGCAGTAGGGTGTTGTGCGGTATTCCAGTAAGAACTGGAATAAAGCTCTACTCTCCCATGTGCTCTGCCCATGTGTGATGCAAAATGCTTTATTCAGTGTACGCATGAAGCGTTCTGCTTCACCATTGGTGTGTGGCCACACCGGGGTGATCTTCCTGTGGCACATACCTCTCTCTCCCAGAAACTCTCGGAACCCAATGCTGTGAAACAGGGGCCTGTTGTCCGAGCATAGCATGCTGGGAAACCCATGGGTGTCAAATAAGTTCTTCAGTGCAGGGATTATGTTTTAGAGGGCCGTTAATGGCACAAATTTGACCTACGGGTAGCGGGACCACTGGTCCACCATGACCAGGAAGTGAGAGGCCATGTGCACGGAGCAAAAGTCTACATGGACAGTCTTCCATGGATCTTCGCTCCTGTCCATGCATTTGATGCAAAGATCAACGTGTTTGGGGGCAGCCGCTTGGCACCATATGCATGCCTTCACAAACTCTTCCACTTTCTCCTCCAGAACCGTGAACCACAACCTGACGCAAAGCCGGCCCTTGGTTTTTGCAACTCCCTGGTGTCCATGGTGAACTAGTTGTATGACTCTCTGCACCAGCGCTGTTGGCACCACCATTCGGGAGTCTTGTAGCAAGAGTCCATTCTTTGTGAAAGTTAGTTCCCACCTTGTAAGCGAAGTACCTTGTTGAAGTACTGCTTAGCCCGCTGGAACGCTTTTCCAGCTGGAACGCTTTTGTTGTTGTGGACTCCGATTCCCAGAAAGCAACTTTTTCAAGTTGTGTCACGCCCCTGGAGGGGTTGGACTTCCTATTTGGACTATAAGTCGGGCTTGCACGCGCACCAGCACGCGTGCACCTTGTAAGCAAAGTACCTTGTTGAAGTACCACTTAGTCGGCTTTGCCCGGCGTGTCCGGTTGTCGGGTGAGATAGGAGGGGTGGTTTTTTTTTTGTGTCTCATTTGATTGTTAATTTTTGTTATTTCACCCCGTCGGCTGTGTTGTTTATCTTGTGTATACATTCTGGTTACAGTGTTTTCTGTTTTGCTTCTTGCAGAGAAGCTTTGATTCAACTCTAATCTAGAGACCATGTTGTTGTTGTGGGGTACCGATAGATTGCTGGCGGCTCGTGTATAAGAAGCCCTATATTTTGACAACGTATATGCCCATAAACACGGTGTATTTTCCAACTCTTATAACAATGACTGATTCAACAAAGATGTGCGTGTCGCGCACTTCAATTACTTTAACACCCTCTGCCCTTTCCAAATTAATAAAGTCAACTGTTCCTAACAAAACTCAAAAACATTTCAATGGGGGGGCGTACTTTAAACAAAGCAGTCAAAATTGCTTCTTTTTTTGCACCCCGTGGCTCGGGACAGTGTGTTAGTCAGAACCTAGCAGCGGCAACAGTATCGCCGATCCCACAATCACTGTCAGAAATAACCATACTACACCCGGATGTGAACATGGTTCATGCACCCCGTAGTGTAGGTTTATCAGTCAGTGTTGTGAGTTTGCTACATGAAAATCTAAATAGTTCAGTGATTGACAACCTTGAAGCAGTCAACATATCACTGTATGCTAGCCAGTGTGACTCGCCCATTCCCATACGTAGTAATCGTTAATTTGAGGCAGATTTGCACTCTGCAGAGCAGTCGTTGTTAGGTGAGTCTCCAATATATGTTCACCCTACGCCTAGGCAAGTCCTAAAATTCCGGTGCTCAATGGTGGTTCTCCGCAATTAGGGTCCTCATTACGACTTTGGAGGCAGCCTGGCTCCAAAATCGTGTCCGGGTCCGGTCTGGTGGAGTGGGGACTCACCGGGACAGTCCGCTCTTGGCAGACCCGGTAAGTCCCCATTCCAAATGCCATTCCCCATTCCCATTTGAGCCACCATAGGGCTCAATGGGAATGGGGAAGGCGCTAATTACGGGCCTGCTAATAGCATGCCCGAAATTAGCGCCCTGGTCCACTAACAGGACCCGTAAAGGACGTGTGGTCCGACCACACATCCCTTGCGGTTCCCGCTAAGGGACCTCGTAATTGGGCGGGAAGGGATTACCGGCATTGGTCTCCTTACCAGTGCCCGGTATCCCTTACAGCCCACCTCAGACTGAGGCCCTAGGTATGCCGCAATCAGCTATGTCAGAAATATCTTTATCTGCAATAAACATGACAATAATGACTTTATTTAAATTATTACAGTAATTAGATCAAAAGCTTACAACTCAGGTTGATCAAGTCAATTCCATCTATCATTGGATGCAGCACACACAACAGCAGATGCTAATCACTCCGTCTAGTGCCTCTAAAGGAGGATGTCTACCCACGGTTCCCGATATTATTCAGCCTATAGACATACTCAATGTCTCTGCGAGAACAGCTTTCGCAGAGGCATCGTGGGTGAGCATTGACAATGACGGTAAACAGGAAGTTGAAATAGCTGATTTGCAATTCTCTCCCTCTGAAGAAAAAAGAAAGCCTAAACCACAGCGAACGAAAAAAAAGGCACTAAAACAGACTCTGATAAA
Organism: Ambystoma mexicanum; assembly: GCA_002915635.3. Taxonomy (NCBI): domain Eukaryota; kingdom Metazoa; phylum Chordata; class Amphibia; order Caudata; family Ambystomatidae; genus Ambystoma; species Ambystoma mexicanum. Next base: position 943,834,342 of record CM010928.2, on the reverse strand, counting down.
AAAAATCAAAGACTATGCCACCTGTGAAAATGTCTAAAAACAAAATGACATAATTCTTTAACACCTTAGCAGTAGCTACTAAGGGAAATAAGAAACAAGAGTGGTACGAATCCAAAATGGCAGTGAGGGTAGGCATGGAGTCAACACAAGACAAAGCATGCGCAGTGAATCACCAGTTGCCCATAATTGGGCCCCCAAATGATGCAACACCCGCCATCTCATTAAAAGCAAATAACCTGCCTATTCAACACTCTCTTCTAAATAAATTAGTGCAGGCAATTGAAAATAGTAATATGAACTCCATACAAAGTGGGGTAGAACAAGAGATGTTAGATTTGACCCTGGTGAACCCTGGAATTCCGACACCCATCAACTCGATGGAAGCGATGAAAAAAATGGTGGATTCATATTTAGCAGAGAAAGCTAAAGCTTTAGAAACATCTAACAGAGATAAAGAAATAGCCCCAATTGCTGGGTCTTATCCGCCCACGGTGGATAATGTAAGACAGGTTTCACAAGGTACATATGGTGCCTCAGAAAAAAAGGCACCACAGAGAAAAGACACGGTGGAAGAGAGTGCACGGTCAATACAACTAATAAATGGTGGTTTGGAAAGCAATACTCCACATCAGGGGTTTAACCCCCATCCTCAAATCGCCTAATGCAGGTGCGAACTTGCAATACCCATTTCAACAGCCATGTATGGACTATGCTTATTCACATATCCAACCTTCACCATACCCGTACAAACTAGCACTGCTAACACCTGCTGACTCCTTAAGACCTATGAATAACCGAACCCAATCATCTCAGCATTTTGGCAGACAGGTTAACCAGCCAAAGCTCAGTCCCAACTGTCATTCAGTAATAATGAAATGCTGTAGAGGACAATTTACTATGTTTGACTTACATCAACAAAGTGCATTGAATATCTTTGGTGATGTTGCAGGTCCGACTAATATCTGGCCTTAGTTTAGAACCTTGGCTATCATATAGTAGCTTCTTACAATTAGTGAAACTGATTAGTGCAGCAGGAACAATTGGACTGATAAATATATATCGGAACCCTTATGGTATATCGGATGATATTTTTTATCTGAAATTATCAAGTATGCTAGAAGTTATTGCACTAACAAATGATGTAATTTCAACATTTGTAGTAGGTGACTCTAACATCGACTATGATAGCAAAAAAAAAGGCCGACAAAACAAGGAGGCTCGAAGGTGGTTTGCGTTTATGTCAGAGAGGTCTTTGACCCTGGTAAATGGTGCGGCTAAAGGTGATCTTCCTGCTCAACCTACATGGCACAGAAACAACAGCCACAGCACAATTGATCACATATTTGTTGACACCAGAAACTTCTCACGAATAATTTCTTTAAATGTAACAACTTTGGCATCAAGTGACCACAATCTATTAACAATCCGGTTTGAGTGGGAAAAATCAAATGGGAGAGAACAACAGAAATATCTCCAGCAATCCCTGGTTAACAATAATGTGAGAACAAGATTTATCTCGTCAGTACCAAAATTGCTGGCGTTTAATAATTGCATTAAGGTATATGCCAATGATCATACTCTACATCCAAATATTCAGATTCTAGAACGATTCAAAGATAACATTATAATAAAAAATAATCAAACAGTGAAACACACTCATAGATATAATCCTGAAGTGCGAGAAAAGAGAGCCGCATACCGGAGAGAACGCAAAAATATCTTGAAAGCGGCCTCTCCACTGGCACAAGAGAGGTTAAAATCGGCTAAATGTAGATACACCAATTGGATTCGAGCACAGAGAGCTATCTTATTTAATCATGATAGTGAAATGTTTTTTAAGACCATAGCAACAAAAAACTCTGCTGCAACATGGATGTTGTGGGGTCAAGCATTATACCAGGACCCCACAGGGGGCACCATACCTGAAATAATAGGTAAGAGGCCGCAATCCTCAAACATGACTAACTTGGAACAAACCAAACCTCTTGCTAAACCTTTTTTCTCTTTCCTTCCTTCTCCCTCTGCTTTAACATTGGCTGATAATGCATTGAATATATTGTTTCATGTTTAATATGTATCTCTCAATTTTTTAACACGCCACTTCACTCAACACCACTCACTGTACATTAATGGAACAATGTATGTCACAACTATGTCACAATTGATCACTTCACATGGTTTTGAATACGTATCAGCCTTGATAAAGAAGTAAGAGCCCGAGATGTACTACATGTATAATATAAATTGAAGAAAAACCTACCACTTGCACAAATAAAAGTGAGATTATATCGCAGTAACCAGTGTGAAAAGAATAATTTCTTTAAATTGAAAATGCAAGATAGCCAGGATAACACCGCCCTTCTTCTACTTAACAAATGGGGTTTTGGCTAAACCTCAAACAGCTTCTGTGATCTTGCGACTCATGAATTCTACCCAATGTACCAGGAACAATCGAGCTTGTTAAAGTTGGAGGTGTTTAGAATAGCTACATATACCCACATTTTCTGCTGGTAAAGAAAGGTGACCAGGATAAATATAGTCTCCGTCTGATAGTTATAGGAGTTTATTCACAAACACTACACGCCAACACGTGTTTCAGCCCTCTCTGGGCCGTCCTCAGGGTGTTTAGAAAAGTGATAAGTTTAATTCACTGTTAACAAACACCTTTCTTTACCAGCAGAAATTGTGGGTATATGTAGCTATTCTAAACACCTCCAACTTTAAAGTGTGGGGGAGCGCAGCTTGTGAGACATCTCCCAATACCAGTGCATACTTTTTGGAAGGGATACCGGGAAAACTACCCTTCTATGCCTCACTACAGCAGCAAACCCTTTAGATTAATCCAGATTCACACTAATTGTTAAAACTGTGTGCAACAACCCATATTAGGGACTTTTTCTCGGTCTCTTTACATCAGTTAAAATAGCAGCTTTTTTTAGCATTTGTGGATCTGCGAGCCGCGTTTGATTCGGTATCCAGAGTTCTACTAATGTCGAAACTCCTGCGTGATCACTGTCCAACCTGTCTGTATGACATGATACATGAGTTTCGTGCTAACACATCTATCCGTATTAGGCTAAATCTACAGGGATTATTGTCAGCAGCAATACCGACATCTCGGGGCCTTAAACAGGGCTGTCTGTTAGCATCCGCTGTCTTCAATTATTTCATTCAGGATGTGAAACATACTTTTGAGGTTATTAATTCCTATTCGCCAAAAATGAAGGGGTGTTCTATCAAAGCCCTCATGTATGCAAATGATTTGGTGCTCATTGCAAAGACGCCAGTGGGTTTACAAAAGTAATTAACAGCTTTTGAACAATATATTAGCTACAATGAACTGAGTTTTAATACAGCGAAGACCCAAATAGTTGTGTATAAACCAACAAACCGTGGAGCCAGATTGAACAGATAGTCTATCAATAATATGCTACTAGAAATTGTACCTGATTATATGTTCCTGGGAATGTGTTTTGAAGGGTCGGAAAAACCAAACCCCCAATATAGATCTATTGATCACAAAATACTAACTGCTGTGTCACAGGCAAAAATTATGCTACACCGTTTTGGTAAATTCACCTTGCTCCCTGCCCTAACATACTGGAAAGCAAAAGTAATACCAACCATTCTACATGTTCTAGAAACAGATTGCCCGATATCATCTAACACTTGTGACAGATGGGAAAAACATTTTTGGCAACAAATATTGTAATTACCGCATTGTATTCCAATTTTTGGATCCAATATGAACTGGGTCTTGTTTCTCTATATGCAACCTATTGTTGGAAAATATGTGAACTATTTCGAAAATGTTTAATTTCGACATCCAAACCAAGTATATTGAGAACACTGACTGAGTATATTTTTTCTAGTTCACATCGATTTGTACAAAGATGGTTGTTGGCGATATATCCTATCCTGATACATGCAGACATCTCCATTGAACTGTTAATGTCCAACCCGGACAAAGCAAAAAGGCAACTTTTTAGAATGGATCGGATTGATAATCATGCGATATGTTTGCGTTATCATGCTATTTCCTCGGAAATATTTTCCCCGAAACAACTGAATATATCAGAAAAATATCTTGAACAAATACCCTATGTGTTCTATAGAAATACAATCCTTCGTTTTCATTTCAATTTATGGCCTACGAGAGATTTAATCTGCAAACGAAAACTTATAACAAAACGGGAACACATCTGCAGATTCTATCAGAATTGTTGCACAGGAGAAACTGTAGAACATTTGATTGTGAATTGTCTAGCTTTAATGTCGCAGAGAGTAATACACTTTAAGAAATTTCATAGATATCTGAGATTGATGGATGAGCAAATATGTTGGTCTCATATTGCAGGCTCCTCCCACAAAATGTTACAGATCGCAACAGTCAATTTTTTGACATCTTTAAAACTTGAATCAAATTGAGTACTGCTTATTAGTATTATGCATGAGGTAGAGATGGTGTTCAGTGGGTAACAGTAAGATAAAAGTAAAGGAAAAAAAAGTAGTCACACTATTTTCTATGTTTATGTTTTATGTTAATATTTCTTCTGTTTTCTTTGTTCTTCTTTTTTTTTACATGAAAGAATTTTTTAAAAAAATTTATATTCTGTTAATAATAATGAAAAATGAATGATTTGACATATTTTGTAATGAAAAAAATTGAAAAGTTGATTAATTTTAGGTGTATCAATAAAACAAATTATAAAAGTTCCCATTCTCTGTGAAAGTTAGTTCATGATGCACACTGCACAGGTGTGTCAGGGTGTTTTTGGCCTCCTATGTGCGATTGTCAAGGCTTCCTAGGATGCTTTTCCATTCTCCTTGTGGCATAGCAAGCCGGTCAGATATGGCAAGCCTTGTGGCATGGGAAGCCGGTCAGACAACACAGCGAGTAGAGCGCTCGATTTGACATCCGTGTAGAGCCTGCTGACGCAGGTTTGAATCCTGGCAGGGCCAAACTCAGCCTTTCATCCTTCCGAGGTCGATAAATGAGCACCACACACCGTGGGTAATAATAAGCAGCACTCGGATACCTGAGGGTTTGTAGCGCTACATAAATGCAAAATTATTAATTATTATTGCGTCTCGCAATAGCATGAAACACTCCTCATGCTCCGACATTCTGTTCAACTCCTCTACCTCCATAGAGTTCAGGATGGTCCCACCTGTGAACAGCCATACAAACTCCTCAGTCTCCACAGCATCCTAGCCCTCGACTGGTGACATCCCGGCAGTGTGTTAAGACATGTAGTCAGCAGCGTTTCCTGTACCTGTCCTGTACACCAGAGTCACACTACACTCCTGCAGTGCCAGGAACCACTTTTCGATTCTGGCTGGGGTTTTAGCAGGTGCTGCAGACATAATGGGAAGGAGCGGCTTGTGATCAGTCACTACCCGCACTGACTTGCAAAAGATATATAAGTGGTAGCGCCGACAGCCCCATAATACCTCTAACGCCTCCCTCTCAATTTGGGAGTAGCATTGTTCCATAATGCTCTGGGCTCGGCTTGGTGACCATTCTAAGGATACCATCCTTGGAGCCTTGGCCATGCAAATGTCCTGGACTTTTGCAGGGTCTGCAGAAACACCCCCTTCCTGAAAAATGTATCCAAAGAATTCGATCCTTCTCTTTAGGAACTCACACTTTTCCTTGTGCAATGTTAGTACAAGAGTGTGGATGCTTTCAGGCACCATGCTCAGGCACTCCAGATGTTCAGTCTTTGAATGGGCAAAAAAAAGAATATCATAACTAATGTTCAGCGCTCCTGACAGAACATCCAGGGCACCACGAATAGTATTCTGAAAGACCTCTGCGGCCATGGATATCCCAAAGTTGAGTCTCTTGTATCTAAAGAGCCCTTTATGAGTCATGAAGGTGGTAATGTATCTTGACACTGGGTGCTGATGGTAGCCAGCTTGAAGGTCTAACTTGGAGAAAAAGGTGGCACCCTGCAGGTTGGTTTTGATAGCCTTTTTTGGAAGACGCATGTTCCACCATCTCGGCCTTGCCGGTAATTTCACTGTGTGCCTGCAGTACACTGGACCGGCGAGGGCCTTCCAACATGGCTGCCCCGCAGGGTCACAGAAACAGCTGATCATTGCTTCCTGCCACCCGCCCGCCTGATTGGCTGGCTCTCTCTCATACAGAAGCAGAACCAGGAGCTGAGAGGAGATTGCAGGTCCCCTCAAGGGCCGCCTTATGAAAGTGTGCAGGGACGCTTCCTGGGTCTTTGTGTTCCACTATCAAGGGTGATACTCCATCTCGGCCTTGCCCGCATTTTCACTTCATTGTTTGCTTGCAGTACACAGGACTGGCTAGGGCCTTTCAACATGGTTGTCCTATGCAGTCACAGAAACAGCTGATCCTTACTACCTGTGCCCGCCCACCTGATTGGCTGGGCCTTTCTTTCATACAGAAGCAGACCTGGGAGCCGGTAATTTCATTTCATGGTGTGCCTGCAGTACACCGTGCCGGTGAGGGCTTTCCAACATGGCTGCCCAGCTCGATCACAGAAAAAGCTGATCATTGCAGGAACCAGCAGGCGATCGCCGGCTCACTCAAGGGTCACCTTATAGAAGGGTGTGGAGATGCTTGCTTGGTATTTGTGTCCACTATCTGGGCTAGCACTCCATCTCGGCAAAGCCGCCATGACAACAGGACGCTGAGTTACAGCTACCCCTGCCAGAAAGCTCTGCAATCCACATTGTTCTGCACACGCAATGGGTTCGTGGATTGTGCCATATCTTTCAGAGGAAGCACCTACATGTATAATCAATGACAAATAATGTGCAACAAGTAGCGTATATATCACCTAACTGTGATAAATGCTATTAATACATGTAGAGAACTGGACCTTGTGTGTGATAAGTTATTTTTATTTTGAGGAATACACAGCTCTCCCTTCAACTGGAATGTTTGTAATACCTTTTGAATACACCAACGCTAACCATACATGGATATATCATAAAAGAAACACCAACAAGGTAGGGATGATTGGTCATTGCATTACGCCACTCTGCTATTGACTAACTGTCTTATACCCATGTATAATACACATGAATCAATGACTGAATAAGTAGCTTATGTGATTCAACCACCAGGTATTCTTCTGTGGCGTGATTAGATGATGCCGAATTACTGAACTCTGTCCCTGCCCAGTCCATTTAAAAAGGTTAATGGATTAACCCGAGCCAGTAAACAGATGCTCTACATCAAACGAGAGTATGCCTTGACCTCTCATAAACCAATTGTTTCTGTTTTTATAGATTGAGAATAATTTTGGGGTTAGAAAACTAAAGACTTTCAAAATACTATCCATCTTTGTCCTGACGAAGGCCCAGTATAAACCACAAGAAGACCATCCTTGGATGTGGTCTATCTTAAAGACACGGGCCAAAACGCAGTGCGTCAACACAACATCTATATCCAACATCTACTCAACAATCTAGCTGAGGCGACAGAAAGTTAGCACCTCCCAGAGATAACAGATGGGAAGTTCTTTTGGCATCATTCTCATCATCTAGAAGCATCATTAAAGTCTACCAAAATGGCAATATCATGGCCCAGGGCTCTCAGCCCACCTCCTCCTGCTGGACAGGCATCTCTCGTCTCTCATAAACTTCCTCCAATGCCCTGCCACCCCTCCTGCTTCCACCCCTCTTGCCTCTCTGTCCCCAACAATGGGTGTACCATATCCCTGTACCCCACCCTGGAAAACCTTTAAAGGTGGCAACCAGCTTCACATAGCTACCCTTTATTCTAGCTCTGCTGTTAAACACTCCTCCAAAATCTGTCACCTCTTTCAAGACTTTGACCATGATGTCCTCGCTCTAACCGAGATGTGGTTCAATGCCAGCTCTGACACTGCTTTTGACACTCTCCTTCCTGCAGGTTACAAGAGCCTCTCCAAACCAAGGACTAATCGGTCTAGAGGTGGAGTTGCCCTTGTCTTCCCTGAATGGATTCCCACTCAACTTTACTCTTCCTTTGAATGCCTCATCTGTAGACTGGGTATCTCTCCTCCACTCCCTCTCCCTCACTCTCACCACTATCTATAGAGCCCCTGGACCTACCTCCCCTTTCATATCTGAATGGGCTGACCTTTCCTCCTCTCTCCTGACCTCCTCTCCCAAACCTCTCTTCCTTGGGGACTTTTATATTCATCTAGACTCATCTGATGTGGCCACTGTTCTTTTCAGTGACCTTTGTTACTCTCTCTCCCTCACAATTCTTCCCTCCAGTCTGGCCCACTCTGCTGGTCACAACTTGGATGGGCTTATCTCAGCAGACATCACCCGCTCCAACCCTCGAACTATGCCTCTATCCTAGTCTAACCACGCTCTCCTCCCCTCCCATCTGGAGCTCCCTGGCCCCCTGGCGATGCCTCTGCTGCACTGCTAGTCTCCTTCTCCGTCATTCGACCGATGAAGCATGTGTCAGCCGCTGCATTTGCTGCCACCTTCATTCCTCCTCAGACCCCTGCTATTGACTCTCGCTCCGACGTAGAACTTGTTAACCTCCATCTCCAACACTCTGAACATCCTTGCCCCAGTCATGAGGATCTGCATGAAGCCTGCCTCCAAGTGCAACTCTTGGTATGACTCCGACTTGGCTGCTCTGAAACGCAGATTTGCTTAGAGGAAGTGGCAGGCCTCAAATACATCCTTTTACAAACTGGCCTTCCACCTGCTCCAAAGGCAATATTGTCTCTCCATTTGCTCCATGCCTGTATTTCTGGGGCCACCAATAACACAGCTGAACTTTTCAAAATCTGCAAGGAATTTGCCAATCCTTCTGCAGTCTCTGCTTCCCCCCTTCACTCCCAGGATCTCTGCACTGTACTGGCCTCCCACCTCTCCACCAAAACTCAGGACATCCTGTCCTCACTCTCCTCTTCTCCACTCCTCAATCCCCTCTGCTCATGCCTCCCTTGTCCCCATTTCCCCTTCAACTTTCTCTCCTCCTTCTCCACCACTGCACCGGACGACTCTAGAGTAGTCCACTCTATGAAAGTCTCCTCCAAACATGTGCTCCCTGCTCTTCCAGAACTATCAAGGACAATATGTACTCTCCCGCCCGCATTGGTTGACTACTGCAACCATTGCTTTGCCACTGGCTCTTTCCCACAACCACTCAAGCACTCCCTTGTACACCCTCTACTAACAAAGCCGTCCCCGGACCCTTCCTGCCCAGCTAGCTATTGCCCCATCTCCATCACCCCTTTCCTGGGCAAACTCCTAGAGAAGCTGATCATCCCCCAACTGACCCACCACTCCAAATCTGCTGGCTGTCTCCATGACCACCAGTCTGAAATCAGAGCATCCATAGGCATGGAAACTGCTCTCCTCAACACCAGTGAAGACCTGCTCTCTGATTTTGATTCCAACTCTCCCTCCATTCTGATCCGATCGTTCTCAATCTTTTCTCTGCCTTTGACACGGTCAATCATGCCATCCTCATAAATCACCTCAGTGATACCCTTGGCATCGCGGTCCGGGCACTGGCCTGACTGACCTCCTTCCTTTCAAACCAACCTTCCCAAGTGCAGTTGGACCCTTTCTTCTCTGCCACCTCACTCTCTACCTGCAGTGTCCTTAAGGGCTCTAGCCTATTGCTGTGGCTCTTCAATATCTACCTTTCCCCTCTGGCCCACTTGATCTCCACCTTCTCTCCTCAATTCCAGTATTATGCTAATGACACACAGCTCTCAAGGCATAGAGTTTAATTTCATACCAGGAAGAATTCTAGACTTGCTAGGCGAAGGGACAGATTGCCATGGATGGATACAGTGTTTTCTGAGCCAAACAACACAGATATTCATAGATTACAGTGCGACCGATGCAGTTGAGTTACAAGTGGCCTTGGTATACAGAAAACAGAGTTCACCTGAAAGAGGAGTTCCATCGTAAAATACATTGCTGTAGCAGGCAATACAGCCTGCTTCAGTCTTTCTCACCATTTTCCATCTACTTCGTCCTGATGAGGCTGGTCCATGAATTTTCTCAAAGGACCCTTGGTTAATAGCCGAAACTCGAGCCGACGATGACACTGGATACATATATCTTTACAAATAGAGACAGTGTAATATGGTTACACCGTTTGTTATACAGTGACAAGAAATAGTTCAAATGCAAGCAATTGCAGATTATTTTTTGTTTTCAGTGTATCCAGGCTGTTTTGTATGATTATTATTATTTTTAGTTCTCAATTTAACTGAGCTTTGAATGCAACGTGTGTTTGTGGTATGTATGAGTGGTGTGAGAGCAGTGGTTGGTCTTGCTGATAATATGTCAAATTTAGAAATTCTATGTTTGTAAACTAAGTTGGCAATTTTTATGGGATAATGCGATGCTTTGTATGTCTTTTAAATAATTATAATAAAGACATTTTGTTTTACGTACACCCGTAGGTTGTTTTGAATAAATCAACGGATATTGCTAGAGGGCATTCTATTTCCTTGTGTGTAAGACACCTGGTTTCAGGTTTGCATAGTGCCCTAGCCCCCTACAAGCTTAAGCTCCATCTTTTTCTTGTTCTTACACATCTCTCCTTTAAGCTTCCCTCCTCTAGTACCGCCTCTTCCTCTCTCATACCTGTCTGCCTGACTGCTATCCAGGGATGGTGCTCTGCTAGCGATCTCTGCCTTAATGCCAGTAAGACTGAGATCCTTCTCATTGACACCTGCTCCCTGCTTCCCTCCCACTCTCTGTCCGCCCTCGTTGGGCCTCTTCCCCACACCCTCTTGTGAAGCAAAGAACATTGGGGTCATCTTCTCTCTCTCCTTCTCCCCTCAATCACGTACCTTTCAGCTCCACCTCCTCAGAAGCATTCTCCCTTTCCTCACCTTTCCCCAGAGGCTCAACCTCTCCAAAGCTCTGGTTCTCTCTAAGCTTGACTACTGGAACAGCTTCTTTCTGAATCTGCCTCTTTCCTCCCTATGCACTCTTCAACTAATCCAGAATTGGGAGGCGAGACTAACCCTTGGCCTCAAGCCCAGGGACCGCATCTCTCTAGCCCTAACATCACTTCACTGGCTCCCGGTTAATGCAAGGATCAAAATCAAGACCCTCTGCTGCATCATTCACAAGGCATAGGAACATGGGCACACCATGGGTTCCCCTGAGTACCTGCAATTCGCTACAGTCTGCAAAAACAATTGAAGTCTTTATGATCCCTGCCTCTCTATCTGCCTAAGAAACCTGGGCCTGAGAAGACCCGTGCGAATTCCCAGCATGGGGCACGAAAACACACAATGCAAAATTACTGTCATAGTTCCCAATCCATGTGAAGAATCAGTTCTAAAAATGGCACAGATCCTTACAATTGGGCCTGCATTTGTAAGGCACTTATACATCTATAAAAATGAAATATAGAGGTGGACCTACTAGACCCTGTGAGCATTCAGAGCGTGCAAGTGCAGAGAGAGGGAAGGGATAAGGGAGTGGGAGAAAACATCATGGCATGTGTTAACTGTTAGGGTCCTGTCCCCTGTATGATGCCATGTATTTGTGAGAACCATACAATTTATGAATAATTATTGTTATTTTATTTGATCAGTAACTCCGGAGGCAGAGGTTTTACTGCTTGGTAACAGCAACACTGTCCCTAGCCCTGTTACAGGGAAGTAAAGCCCCATTGAAGGGTTTTATAGCTATAAGATGCGCTGCATGTCCTATCATTATTTATAAAGTTGTGAAACAGCGCTGCATACTAACTACATATAAATGTACACTAAGGAAAGGCAATAACTCGTAGTCACTTTTCCCTTTCCACGGTGTCCATCTATGAAAAGATAAGAAGCAGTGGGCAGAGCGGCATACAGAAGAAGCAGGTAGGGGGTAAGGCGTTTGAGATTGTGAGGTTGCGGAAAGGTGCTGTGGTGCCCGGTGGCAAAGGCAGGATCGCAGGAGGGAAGATGTTGGCATCCCATAGTCGCTCACCAGGGGGGCTCAGGTGCTCATAATCATTAAACCGCAATGTACGGCCTGCCATAATCGATTAAATGCGCGCAATCTCAAAACGTGTTTCGGATGTTTACATTGTAAGGTTGCATAACAAATTCTACACTTGAGCTTAACATTTCATCACTTTTCACGTATGCCCCAAAACGACAGAACCATTGCTTGTGGGGGTGGTGGAGTGCTCTAACAAAGTGTTGTGCTCTAAGAAATGCCGGTATGGCATGTTGGGGTGTGGGGAACAGCTGCCAGTTTAGTGAAGTTTTGTTAAAACTTGTGTACTTTATAGGTAATATCTACAGATCAATGTTTTGAAAGCAAAACAACACATATTTCTACCAACTTGGCCTGAGGCATTATATGGGAAACTGCCTAAGATGGAAACTGGTCTCACCTCTTAACTAAAGTGTGTGATCCTGGGAAAATCATGAGAAACTGGACTTTGCAAAGTATTTATGTAGCTGCCAAGATGACTGTATGTACTATTACTATTGTAATATGCCTGTTTACAAATGCATATGTAAGCGTATTATAATAGAGCACTCTGTCCAGCTGATCTAGGTACAATTCAATAGGTCCCTCTCGTTGAGGTGAAACAGCACTCACTAATGTGATGAAAAATCTGCTCATGAAAATTAGGGAGACAGTTTGAAAAAGGTTGTATTATCTGGCTCATTGTAATTGTCAATGCTCATATTTGGGTATCCAACTGGAACTTTGATTGGACTGTCACATCTCGTATCACTGCTGGAAGGTGAGACTTTCAGGACCCCATCAGCGCAAGGCATTGCTCTGCAAACGGCCTAGAAATCGTTTTATTGTGCTTCTGAGTGGCCCAACCACAAAAGACATGGAACGGTCAGCTGGTCCTCCAGTTGGGGGTAGCGGAGCCTCCAGAGCCGTGATGTAGGTGGTGGTGGATGTTTGCAGGGCCAGCAGAGGTGGAAGAAACGTCTAACAACTGGGGCTGTTGCTGTTCGGAGAGCCTGGTGTTGTGGGTCATTACAGGACCCTACGATGTCAGGAGTGCAGGGCGGGATCACCCAGTGGGAGGTTTCGTGTTCAGAGACAGAAACTATGCCTCATTAGCACAGCAGATAGCCTCTTTATCCTCACTTCATTTCCAAAGTAGAAAACAACCCCCACTCAGGTGCTCTCACTAATACAGCAGTGCAAATGTTGATCCCCAGATGCGGGGCAATAGTGCTCAAACCCATGAGGGAGGTGGACCACAGAGGCTGGCAGGTTCCTGGTTTGTCAGACGTTTCTGTGCCAGCTAATCCTGGCCCACCTAAAGCACTGGACAAAGCCTTACCAGTATTATTTTATACAATGCAATCACTCCGTGTAATTCATAAAATCCACATCAATTCTATCATCATCCTAGTTATTCTCCTGTGAAATTATAAATTGTCTTCAACAGAAATCCTATAAGTTTGGTTTTGTCTTTCTTGTATTGATTAATGTATTTTTATTTGATTTACCCTTACAAAGTGATTTCCTGGCAAAAGACAGTGAGCCAATGTACTTAACTGATACATAACTAAAACTACGTGGGTGTGGCTTGGTGACGACGAACATGGCCACCTAAGTGTCTTGCTCGCGGCCTGTTCAATATTTTAAATGAACTCTGTGACACTGTAGCATTCCAGTCATGTGTAGGCCATCTTCACATGGAATCCTCCAGCTCGTATGCTCCCGAGGTGCTGTTATGTGAACAGAACTTTGTGGCCAGATTGAAGGGAAACAGTTTCTACTGGGCCGAGTCCGGTGGGGCTCATATTACCTCCTTACCATTTCTGTTACTGAATTTACCATATTATTAAATCTTTATAAACTCCATTATCGCGTGTCAGACAGCGGCGTTGCTGCGGGGGGAGGTAAGGGGGCTATAGCCCCTGATCTTTTGGTTGTAGCCCCGGATAGAAGCTCAGAAGCTACAGCCCAAAGACTAGCTAGCCCCCAGTCCCAACTGTTCCGACATCAGCTTAGCCCCGGGTCTTTTCCAGACCTAGCAACACCCCTGTTGTCAGATATCCTCCATATATTACAAATGGCAACGAGGTCACCGTTGCTGAGCCCCACCCGCCTTCATCAAACCCACTGTGTCTAGATCTCTTCTGCCTGCTACCTGACCATTGCCGCTCCGTTGTAATTCCCAACAACGTCGCAACGGGCACCGGGTCCAAGGTATGGCACCCCTACGAGCCGCTCTGTTGTCTCTCCCAGCAACATAGCAGCGGCCATCACGACAGTTCCCTTCTCCCATTTCTCATATAAATCCAGCATGTCTATCTGCCATGCATGTGCGCGAATACGTTGTTTTATCTGCAATACTGCCATCTACTGATGAGATAAAGGAAACACTTTTGCCTGCCTACTAACAAGTATATAGACAGCCAATGAACTGTTGTGCCACAACATTAACGTACTACAAGTGATTTACGAGCATAACACGGTGAACATTAACGTGCTTCAGCTGATTTATGAAGGTTGCATATGTTTCACTTTTTGTATTAAGAAGGCACACGGCAATCTACGAGGTCAAATCTCTTCTGGTCAATGTTTGTGTATTCTCCATTAATTTTGGCAATACTGTGCTCCAAAACCACAATCTATTAAAATTCATTATTCAACTCTTTGTACAATCTCATAAGCGGACAGGGCAGAGGTACATTGCGCATCTTGGCCCATGTTTTCTGACCTTTGCCAATAAAATACAGAGTATAATATGTCCTTTAACAGCGTACCTCCACCCATGTTTTTCTTACCAGAAGTTGGTGAACCTGCAACACCATGGAAGAGGTGGATTAAATTGTTCGAGCATTATGCAGGTGTTGTGTGCGGCCCGAACAGTAGTGTGGAGAAAAGGACATCTTTGTTATTGCACTGCCTAGGCCCTGCTGGTCAAGAGAAATTTGAAGACTTTCCAGAACTTACTGCCAGTGCAGATATCGACATAAATGAATATGAACGTGTAGTCAAGAAACTGAGTAAACACTACGGGAAAACGACGAGTACTATATTGGAGAGATGCAAATTCGGGAAGAGAGCGCAAGAGGAAGGTGAAAGTATTGAACAATATATTACCAGCCTAAGGAAGCTTGCGAGGACTTGCAACTTTAACGAACAACTGGACGAGAGATTGAGGGACCAGTTCATGTAAGAGTGCAGCAGTGCCAAAGTCAGGGAGAAGCTGTGGTCTGAGGATGATCCACCCCTAGATACTGTCCTGCGAATAGCTAAAGAGATAGAGCATACTGAGAAGTGTGTCAAAGAATTAGAGAATAGGTCTAAGACAACTGAAATCAAAATGATCTAATCAAATCTAATGCATCTTCAGCTAATGTAATCAATACAAATGAATCTGTGGCTCAAGTAAGTGGAGCAGCAAATAAACAAAAGACGTCAGGGAGGTCCGCAGACCCTCGTGGAACGAAGAAAAGAGAAACAAGACACCTTTCAGGAGTTCGAATAATTTAAGGAGGAGGAGTCCGGACAAATGAAGAGCCGGCCCGAAGAGAAGAGACCAAGGCAGATGCTTCATGTGTGATAGTAGCAACCATTGGGCAGATGATGCAGATTGTCCAGCATTAAAAATAATCTGCAGCAATTGCAAAGGAAAAGGCCATTATTCCAGACGCTGTAGAATTCGTAACAAATCCACGAATTGGATAGGAGACAACGGTCACAACGGCCATAGTGACGAAGAAGGAGAAGGATGTGTGTTTATCATAATGGATGATAAAGATGAAGAAGTGATGGAGAGTCCCAAAGCAATTGTTCGTCTTGATGGAACAGAGATAAGAATGATGATTGACTCTGGTGCCAAATACACCCTTATACCACAAAATCTTTGGAACAGAAACAAGCATGAATATCTACATGAAGGTGACATAAGACCCAGAGCATATGGAGGGGTCAAAATTGACATCATGGGGTGGTTTTGGGGCATTCTGAAATTCAAGGACAGAAAAGCCAATGGAAAGATATCTGTCAGATGTGTGGGAAAGACACCACTATTAAGTTGGACACATCAAAGCAAGTTGCAAGTTAAGCTACATCATAGTGACATTGAACCAAGTTTGTCAATAGAGAGTACTACATTAACCAAGAATAATTCTAGTGAAATAATGAAGACAATGTTTCGAGATGAGATTGGATGTCTCTGAGGTTATGTTCATGAAATCAAATTTAAACCTCACCATATTCCTGTTGTGCAGAAATTGCATGGTATACCTTTATCTATTAGAGACAAAGTGAAAAGAGAAATAAAAGCTCTAGAAGATCAGGGTATTATAGAGAACATTGATGCCAGTGAATGGGTTTCGCCATTGGATGTGCTCAGAAAAAAGTCTGGGAAACTCAGGATTTGTGTAGACATGCGTGAACTGAATAAATGTGTTGTTCCAGACAGGCACCCTCTTCCGAACATTCAAGAACTTGTTTATTTTATAGGTCCATCTATGTTTTTCTCCACGTTGGATTAAACATCAGCATACCATCAGGTAAAACTGCACAGGAATTCCAAGAAGCTAATGCCATTTACTACACCCGATCGATTGTATTAATATAACAGGATGCCTTTTGGATTAATATCTGCTGCGTCAGTGTTTCAGAAAATAATGCACATGCTATTTGAGGGAGAGGCAGGTATTATGTGTTTCCAGGATGACATCCTTGTGTATGCAGATGAAAAGAAACTACATGATGAGATGGTAGCATATGTCTGTAGAAAATAATGTGATGCTGGCATGACTTTAAGCAAGGATAAATGCAATATAAATCGTTCAGAAATTGATTATCTAGGACACACAATCTCGGCGAATGGCATATGACCTAAGAAACAACTTACTGATTCCATCATAAATATGCCTAGACCAAAGTCTAAGGAAGAGGTTCGTACTTTTATTAGAATGGCGGAGTATTATTCAAAATTCATACGTGATTTTGCATTCCACACTGTTCCATTACGTGAGCTACTAAAGAAGAAGATTTTTTAATGGACTTCAGAATGTGAGGAAGAATTTGAATTCATTAAATGTGCTTTGACCAAAGCTCCTTCGATAAAAAACTTCACATGCAGAAAACAAAACATCATCACTACTGATGCCAGCAATTTGGGTTTAGGGGCAGTTGTCACCCCGGAACTTGATGGAAGTGAAATTTTAATTGCATTTGCTTCGAGATTATTGAAAGGAGCTGAGAAATCGTATGCCACAATAGAAAAAAGGAGACTCTGGCCATTATGTGGGCATCAGAGAATTTCAGAAGTTTCATCTGGGGAATAGAAGTTGAGTTTCGTACAGATCATAAGCCATTAGTTCATGTTATCATGAATAAAGGATTGGATAAAGTTTCTAATCGTATCAGAAGATGGGTAATACTATTACCGGAATTCAATTGCACAGTGCGGTATGTTGCTGGAATCAAAAACATTGCTGCAGATTGTCCCATCTCACAAGTATTTCTGAGGTGGGAGATGGTAGTGAGAATGATTCTGAAGTTGTCCTGAGTATAGAGACTGCTTCCATACCTCAAAGTGAGTGGGAAGATGCTGAAACAAAAGACAATTCGATAACTCAATTGAAACAACTCATTAGAGATCAATGTCCTTTGAAGAGGGCGAAGTTTGAGGAAGTTGGTCTTGTGGATTATTGGAGAGTTGCGGATGAACTGAACGTACAAGGTAACATGGTTATGAGAGGTGATAGAATAATTCCACCATCAGAAATACGTTGGAGACTTATTGAATTACACCACAAAGGCCACCAAGGAATCGTGAAAATTAAATAGAGGATTCAAAATGATTTCTGGTGGCCAGGCTGCGATCTTCAAATTGAGAAGATTGATACGCAATTGTATCCTTTGTAATGAGAGTGAGAAAGCTTGCATGAGTGTGAAGTATGCAATGGTTGTGACGGAAATCCCGAAGAAAGCGTGGGATGAGTTGGGCATGGATATTTTAGGCCGTATTTGCCGCAATGGGAAACATCAATTCTGATTAGTTGCAATTGATCTATTAACTAGGTGGGTGGAGTTACTGATCGAGCCATGTATTACCACTAAGAGAGTCACTGATTTTCTTTGGGAGATTTGTGGTAGAGAAGGTTTTCCAACTAGCATTATGACAGACAATGGCACTCAGTTTCGTTCCAAAGAGATGGAGGATTTTTGTATAAAAAATTCAATTGTGCATAAAAAGAGTGCCATTCATCATCCCCAGTTGAATGGAAGTGTTGAACGTTTTAATAAAGTACTCAAAGAAACGATTTGATGGGCTTGGTCAAATGGATTAGATTGGAAGAAAGCGGTGGGAGACAAGATAATTTCTCATCGTTTCACTCTACACTCTACAACTGGTCTATCTCCATTTGAACTGAGCAGAGGACGTAAGGCTAACACCAAATTGTTGCCATCATGGTAAGAGAACAGATGTAGAGAAAGATTTTGGGTCTGTGTGTGAAAGGATTAGGAATATCCAATTGAAGAACAAGTCTGCTCATGATAGACTTTTACCTGCAAGGAAAGAAAGTGTGACCCCTACAGTGGGGAATTTGTGAGAATTAAGCTTCCACCAGCCCTGAGGAAGGATCTGTGTAAGTGGTCCCAACCAGTAAAGGTGGTTGAAGTATTCAAGCATGCAATCAGAATAGAAGATGGTAGGATATGGAATATGGAGAGAGTATGTTTGGTGCGAGCACGTGCTGACAGGACTGTCGTTGAGAGAGCAGATGCTAATGCTTCTAATATGAGAGGGAGTGTGAGGAGTATGGAAAGGAAGAGAAAAGTGTTGGATATTTCCTTTCCAAGTGTCACTTCAGATATACCTCGCCTGTCAAGCTGGGGTAGAGTCAGAAGCAGACCTCGCTAAGTGGAAGATTTTGTGTGAAGTTGAATCTTCTTTGTAAAGACTTATTTTTCTTTTGTTTGTGTAAAATGTTGTCGCAAAGGAAGGGAGATGTGTAGCATTCCAGCCATGTGTAGGTCACCTTCACATGGAATCCTCTGTCTCGTGTGCTCACAAGGTGCGGTTATATGAACAGAACTTTGTGGCCCGATTGAAAGGAAACAGTTTCTACTGAGCCGAGTCCGGTGGGGCTCATATTACCTCCTTACCATTTCTGTTACTGAATTTACCATATTAAATCTTTATAAACTCCATTATCGCGTGTCAGATATCCTCCATATATTACAGACACCCAGTATTGTTATAGTGTACCTTTGCTGCTGTCACTTACGATGCCAGTGAAGCAGTACTGGTTTTCTTTGCCCATGGCCCCCTCTCCGACCTGACCGGCATCTTTGGATGGCTTCATAACGGCATTGGTGTGCTGCGCAGCGGGAGGCATCCACACGCGAGGTGAGGGGCAGCTGAAGCAACTATGTGACTTTGTGTGCTGTGCTGGGCCTATTCTTGCATCAGTAAGCAGTGCCATCTCATGGCACTATCACATATGTACAGTAGGAATAATTTTACTTTTGATTTTCTGGCTCATTTTCATTGACATTTAAGGCTGGTGACTGGCATTACATTACAATCAGCTGTTTTGCCGCTGTGTCCCTATTAACTGTGACGCATTTGAATATTCCGTCAGAGCTTGGATCTATTTGATTTTTTTTCCCTCTCACCCGGAAGGCCCTGTTACAATCTTTCAATTATCTGGCATATTGTTGCCTGTATTCATAGCATCTGTGAGAGAGGGTCAGAAGCTATGAAGGATGTTCTGGGCGGGGCATCTCGCTCTACCAATAACAAGGCAAAAAGTGACTCCCCTCCCCAGGCCGTTGCTCCTGATCCCGGGATGGTCGGGCACTTGCATGAGATAAGATCACTTAAACCCGTCATGCAGGCTACTACCCAAAAGATACAACAACTGGATGAAGGATGAGTGCTTTTGAAAGTAGAATGGGGGGAAATTGAAAACAGAATAAGTGTTGTGGAAGATTTATCACCCAGAGTTCAAAGACACAACGAAGATTTAGAAAATAGGGGCACGCGTAACGCCTTTGCATATCTGGTATGCCAGAGGGTTGTGAGGGGAACAGTACTATTTCATTAGTTCAAAAAATGCTTCCTGCATTACTTCATATCTCACCAGAAGTCGTTCTCAGCATTCAACGTGCGCATTGCATCGGCCCTAGTATTGACCCTCAGGCTACATGCATTAATTTTTCTAATGCTGGAATATACACAACTGCAACCTATTGTTACTAAAGCTAAGGAAAAGAATAATCTCATCTGGAAAGGCAGCAGAATATACATCTCGCACGATGTTGCTAAGAAGACGGCACAGCGCATGAAGGAATTTCTATCCTACCATCCAGCCCTGAAGCAATTTAGGGCCTGATTCATGGATAAGTGTGCATTCATCCCAGAAAGATTGCATGCTGAAAACAACTTTGCGCATCTGTGCATGAATAAGATTATCTGCGCGATACTCATATTCATGGAATTTACCCCGCAAAGTAACCCTATGCTCAAGTAGCGTCCAGAACACCCACGACACACCCCATGTATAGCAGTTCCAGCTGCAAATAAAGAGCTTTGTGCACTCCTCGACTGTGAAGTAATGCACCCTGGCAATACTGCATGCAAACCCTTACAGGTAAGGCAGCACCCCACGCCCCCGTAACTATGTTGTACAGCACCCCGTTAACATGCAAACCATGTTTCATAACAGTAGTGATTTCCCAGTAAATATGAGTGCAACCCCCCATAAACCGTGTCTGCACCCCGCTACACAGCTCACGTGCACCCCTAGCTTCAATCAGAACCCTGACTGTGTACACGCAACCTTAAATCCAAGTTGCAATCTTACCTTCACACTGTCATTCCTATGCGCATGAATCTTTACGCCTTCCTTTGGATGCGTAAAGATTCATGCGCATCCAAAGGAAGGTGATTTCCCTGATGTGAGGTTGCGCGGTCACATAAGTGAGAAACCAGAGGGTGTATCACCCGCTAGTCCCCAGGGATCTATCTCTCTCAGGAAGCCAGGGCACGGCCATCTCCTTTGAATCCAGACCCTGGGGGTGGACCAGTGTAGGTGGATCACCTGGGTGAGTGTTCTTCAGGGAGTGGGGGTGATATAGCTGATGGCGAGATGCAGTATTCACCCTTATTTTGTTTATCAAACCCATCCTATGTTTTAGGATGCTCCGAGATCCCAACTTCCCCCACCCCCTTTTTTACACAAACACTGGGCCAAGGAAGATGATGTCGGAGAATAAAAACGCTGACTTGCATACATCGTACTGACCATGTCCTGCTGAATCGGGCTAGGCAAATTCAGGCACTTAATACTAAGTGCATACACCTGATACCAATTAGCTCTCCTCACACGAATTAAAGTCAGAAACCAAAGACACACTCTGAGCAAGGCAGAACATGGGAACAAGCAGAACTTCCGGGATGAAGACACACCTACTGGAGCAGAGCAACAGACCAAGGGATGAGAGCAGAGGGTCAAAAACTCCAAGGCGTCCCACGCTCTGACACACTTGTGTACGAGCGCGTTAGAAATAGAATATCAATTCAATATTGGAGGTCATTACCTCCGACAAGCCACGACATACGTTTGCAGAAGGCCATATCCCACAAGTGAAGATTGCATTGTGTTTCAAGAACGCCAACAACCCTACCGGAAGGCCCTGTTAGAATCTTTCAATTATCTGGCATATTGTTGCCTGTATTCATAGCATCTGTGAGAGAGGGTCAGAAGCTATGAAGGATGTTCTGGGCGGGGCATCTCGCTCTACCAATAACAAGGCAAAAAGTGACTCGCCTCCCCCCGGCCATTGCTCCTGATCCCGGGATGGTCGGGCACTTGCATGAGATAAGATCACTTAAACCCGTCATGCAGGCTACTACCCAAAAGATACAACAACTGGATGAAGGATGAGTGCTTTTGAAAGTAGAATGAGGGGAAATTGAAAACAGAATAAGTGTTGTGGAAGATTTATCACCCAGAGTTCAAAGACACAATGAAGATTTAGAAAATAGGGGCACGCGTAACGCCTTTGCATATCTGGTCTGCCAGAGGGTTGTGAGGGGAACAGTACTATTTCATTTGTACAAAAAATGCTTCCACCATGTTTCATAACAGTAGTGATTCCCCAGTAAATATGAGTGCAACCCCCCATAAACCGTGTCTGCATCCCGCTACACAGCTCACGTGCACCCCTAGCTTCAATCAGAACCCTGACTGTGTACACGCAACCTTAAATCCAAGTTGCAATCTTACCTTCACACTGTCATTCCTATGCGCATGAATCTTTACGCCTTCCTTTGGATGGCAGTGGGCTCGCAATCTTTGCGTGGTGATTTCCCTGATGTGAGGTTGCGCGGTCACATAAGTGAGAAACCAGAGGGTGTATCACCCGCTAGTCCCCAGGGATCTCTCTCTCAAGTAGCCAGGGCACGGCCATCTCCTTTGAATCCAGACCCTGGGGGTGGACCAGTGTGGGAGGATCACCTTGGTGAGTGTTCTTGGGGGGGTGGGGGTGATATAGCTGATGGCGAGATGCAGTATTCACCCTTATTTTGTTTATCAAACCCATCCTATGTTTTAGGATGCTCCGAGATCCCAACTTCCCCCACCCCCTTTTTTACACAAACACTGGGCCAAGGAAGATGATGCCGGAGAATAAAAACGCTGGCTTGCATACATCGTACTGGCCATGTCCTGCTAATCGGGCTAGGCAAATTCAGGCACTTAGTACTAAATGCATACACCTGATACCAATTAGCTCTCCTCAGTTGGGGAGGCGAGGTGAAGCCTTTGTACTAACCTTGACTCAAAAACCGGAAAACGCCAAACAAGAAGAGAGACCAGTGTGTGTTAAAGTGAATGAAGTGGCTACATCATATCACAAGTGAAGACTGCACGCATAAGGATGAGGCACGAAGAAAGGCAGACCTGTGAATGTACTTTGATGTAAAAAACAGCTGGGAAATCACTGACACTAAGTAATGGAGTGGCCGGTAAAGGAAGTAACCCACTCGAAAGTCTCAGTGAAAGGTACTTTGTTTAAAGCATGAAAGCGAATGAACAGTAAAAGTAAAAGGAAGAAGATTAATTACTACAGAAGGGAGGAGTTAAATTAACACAGTGAACTTCGAATCGAATGGTCCTACAGTGGCCTGACAAATAAGCCAGGCCCATTCGAAAGTCTTTGACATCCGAAAGGGGTCTGAGCCCGGCAGAGGAAGTCCCGAAGTTTGTGTTGAAATTTATTGTGAATGGTCCAAGCCCGACAGAGGGAGAACTGAAGTGAAATAAGCTTGAAAAGGGACCCCCCTCCCTTGCAACTTGTGTTGAACTTTATGGTAGAAGATCTGAGCCCAACAGAGGGAGACCTAAAAGAACTGTGTGGTGAAAGGTTTGAGCCCGGGAGAGGGGGAATCTTTTGGGAATGTTTTGGATAAGACATTATTTTGGAAGAAAGAGAGAGTCTCGAGTGTGAAAGGCTAGGCGGGCCTCGAGCAACAGCTTTTTTAACATTGTATCCAAAGCTGAGCCAGAGTGTGTCATCCTGCCTATAAGGCTCGCCTTATCTGTGAGGCCTAACGTGGGAGGAGAGCTGGTTCAACCACATTATCATTTGAACACAAACCTTTCCTTCTGTAGAAATGTTTCCTTGTCCCGCTTTTTGTACATGAGATAGGGCAGGTATTAGGTTTTTTATTAGAAGCCATTTTGATTTGACAGACTCCACCAGGATTGCGTTATTATTTGATGGTCGAGACTACTCCCATTTTAGTTATAGGGCAGAATAGGAGTTTTTCCAATCCCAACCAATTAAATTAAGAATTTACAAATTGTACCCATTGTGTCAGTCTCTGCTTGTGATACCACACATGCCTCACCTACACATACATGAATAGGCATGTTTCAGCTTAAGTGTGGGAGTTCAATTGACTTGCGCGGGAAGTCCCTCGACCCCTTTATGGATAGGAGATTTAAATATGTCTTTAAAAGCTCTAGATCTCATATATCATTTACTCGTTGTCCATCGGAGATTGGACTTTAAGATTCTTGACGGTTATTTAATCCCACTGACTTTGATTTAACTTTTCAATCCTCACACCATGACACACTCTCAAATCTTAATAATATTTGTATAACTAAAACCATATCTGGGGCTATTGTCGATTCATAAATTGAAAATTTTGTCATATCTGATCATGCCCCTGTCATCAATACCTTTGACTTTTTAGATATAAAAAAGCATCCTAAAAGGTGGAGATTTGGGAGCCAATTCATAGAACAAATGTGCGCCGAAAATCTCAGCGCAAGCTGGCACAAGCGTGAAAAAGCAAGCGCACGGGCAGACATGCGATTCAAGGAAGAGCCTGCGCGTGTTTTCCCCTGGATGTGCGCCAAATCCATGTGTGCCGCACACGGGCACACACGTCATTGCCAACATCCTGAACGCTGTGCGCGACGCGCACAGGGAAAGCGCACAACGTTGGCGCACACACCAAAAAGGGGGCGGGACACGGGCGTAACACGCGGAATGGGGAACAATGCATGAAAAAGATGGCGTAACTGGGGAAGTACTGCAGGGAAATAGACGGAACGCCCACACGCACGCAAACAACACATATTCATGGAATTGAATATGGGAAACACGCGCACGCTAAAAGACGCGCACAGGCGTCAACACGTCCGCCACAGGAAGGCAGGCGTAAGCATCCCCGCGCACAGTATAAAAGTGTGTGCAAACACGTATATACAGCTACGATGAATGCCCCATTTGTCGCAGCACTGATCGTGGGACACCGCAGGAGGAGGAGAATAGCCAGGGCCCGCATTTATTCCCCCCAGACTAGCCTTTTTGGGATAACTGACGATCAGGTCTATAGCAGGTATAGGTTTCCACCTCGTATCATCCTAGACCTGGTCAGGGAGTGGGAAGATTACCTTACATCCCCCACCCTGTGCTCCCAAGCATTGAGCCCCTTGGAGAAGGTGCTCAATGTCCTGCATTTTTTGGCCACTGGGTCATTTCAGCGGACTACTGCTATAGTGGGGGGGGGGTCTCACAGGCCACACAGTCAAGCTGCCTACACCAGGTGTTGGCAATCATGACTGCGCGCCCCTCAGTCCGCAGGCACATATACATGCCTAGAACACCCGCAAAAAGGCAGGCGTGGTCCAGGACTTTTACAGGGTGGCACACTTCCCCCTACGTCCACCTAGGGCCACTGAGCACATCTATCGAAACCGCAAGCACTGGCATTCCATCAATGTGCAGGTTGTATGCGATGCAAAGGGAATCATCACCTCTGTCTATGCAAACTACCCTGACTCCACCCATGACAGTTTCATATACAGAATGTCCGCTCTGAGCCACGCCCTGGAATCTGGGCAACATAGCGACACATGGCTCCTAGGTGAGTACAAATGCCCGTGCACGTGCATGCATGTCACACACAGACAAATACACAAACCCTAATAATCACAACCATTATTACCTCCCAGGGACAGTGCCTACCCTCTGAGCAACCACATGATGACGCCAATCCGGAACCCCACCACACCACCCCAGGTAAGATACAATGCTGCCCATATTGCAACCAGGGGCATAGTGGAGCGCCCATTCGGAGTGCTCAAGTCACGCTTCTGCTCCCTTGACCGCTCTGGCGGGCAGCTACTATATGCACCCCCAGTAGTGTGCAGGATCACTGTGGCAGCATGTGTCCTGCACAATGTTGCAACACGCCGCCAGGGGTGTACCGGTGAACATGGGTGGCAGCCCGGACCCAGCCTTGTGGCCACATTTTTACCTAAACTCCCACCCTGTGGAGTAGCACACAGGCCTGGCACATACCAGGTGACAATCGATGATGACAAAGAGACAGTCAACTGTCACAACCTTACCACCCTGAGAATGTTGCATGGGAGTGCTACATTGTGTGCATCCCTAGCTACTTAAACCTAACCAATCCTGTGTGACCAAAAGGAACACATGCAAGGTGTGTATCACACCCCCCGCAAAACAGGCCATAACAATCCCTGGTATGTCACCCAAACCCTCCCAACCCACATCACCCTTGTCTGCCACACCATGACATGGCAAGCAATAGCAAAAGCCCAACACATGACCAATAAGATACGAAGTGACATGTGATAAATGGAAAGTGGCTCCAGACAATGACGCCTGACATGGAATCAGATGAAATGACTGACCAACAACCTCCCACACATACCACGTCATACACAAATGCATTCCACAAGTCATAGCATGAACATAACACTGAAAGCCTGTTCACATGCACATTGGGCAAGGCAAAATCCCTACTCCCAAACCTGTGTGCTGTGTGTGTCTCCTGCAACACACTGCTCAGCACACAGCACAGTGAGCAGCCATTGTGTTGGAGATACACCTTGAGCATCACATGAAAAGGACTAATAAATAAATAACCAATTGATGCATGTACAGGATCCCCAAATGCTCATAGATCATGTGCTGCAGGGACACAGCGGGCCCCAGAAGGCAATCTGTGTGTACCTTTGGCCATGGAAGGGTGGTTGTACATGTGGTGGATCATTGTGCAACTGTGTGTGTCAGTAGGGACATGCACTCTATACATGCATGTGAAATCAAGTGACCCTCAGTGTCCTGTACACATCACATGTGAACATTGCCCATGTGTACACCCCAGCATGTCAAACCACACCAATCCCCTCACACCTGAAAAGTAAAGACAGCACAGGAACAGGCATTGACCAGCAGAACACATCATGTACATAGTACCCCACAAATACAATGTAAGAGTGCCCAAAACACTGTAGCCCAAGCCAACTGTCCAACAACAATAGGCCCTCCCTCATTCACACATCACCATGACCTACTGAACAACTGTGTCTGGGGTATGTAGCCTTCTTCCTTCAAGTCTACCTGGCCACAGCCTCACCCTACCCCTTGGTCTCCATGTTCCACCTTGCGTGTAAATAGGGTCCAGTCCCCTCAGAGGCCATCTTGACTGGCAAAAATACCAAATCGCAGAGAACTCCAAGGAGCCAAACTCACAAACCAGGGAAAAAGCCTGTAGGCACCAAAAAACCCTGGAAGAGTCTCCAGTAGATGACTTGAAGTAGCAGAAAATGTCCAAGCACATGTCCAAGCACAATGATAGAACAACCAAGGTAGCACAGTTCAACAATGCTACAACAGGATGGGTACCATGTTCGGTACATAATATACAATGATGATGCACCAACTGATGGGTAGTGTCACAGCTCCGGTGTCCAGGCGCAGGAGTGGCACGAACCAACCACCCCCTCCGTGGTCTGGGCGCCTGCAAGGTCAAACTTACACAGGCCTCTGAGACCCCAGTGGGGAAGGAGGGTCAGGGATATGTTGTTTGGACAGGCATTGGTATTCAGGATAACCGGAAAGAGGGGCAGGAGAGGGGAGTAGGATTGCCAAGGGAAAGTAGGGAAAATACAAAAAACAACTATTCACAATAACACATACTCAATCAGACAAAACATGTTCATCATGCACATTGTACCAAATGAGTCAAATGCAAGCCAAAGAGAGACTTATCTCTGGGGTAAGTGCTGGCCTCTTGCCTGCGCACTTCCAGGTCCGGTAACAGGAGCCGTTCAATGCTGCAAAGAGAGTGTGACTTACTAATCTGTGTGTGTCTACAACACACACACACACACCATAAATGCCCCAAAGTAAGTGACTCCTCCACAAACAAACACTCTTGTCTGCTGCTTTGTACCCATATGTTAGCTTGCCCCTGTGATGGTTCATACACTGTCAATGCAGTAAGGCAGGCGCACGTGGGTGCGCCGCAAATGGATGACCAGTGCGTCAAGAATCACACATCATACAATGGTCCCTGGGTGAGCAGCTAGACGTGTAAGGTGCGACTTCAGTACAAGTTGTGTTCTGGCATCTGCAGATTAAAATAGGTAGTGCACGTGTCAATTTGCACATGCAAATGATATCCACTGCACACGAGTCTGTGCCTCGCTGGGTGTACCTGTGCACTGCTTCAGTTTCTGGCTAGGAATGCTACTGCGCTAATAACTCTGCTTCTATGGAGCAGGGGGGAACGGAGGATATGCGCGACAACCCCTGCGTGAGCCCCTGACAACTTGGAAAGCAACTTGCCATTTGTCCCCCAACGCATCTTAGCTGTACTGTGCCCTTCAACAACAATATCTGTCCAAGCTCCCCATCAGTGGCGCTACTTAGCATGCATGTGCAAGTGGCCTGGTGGAAGGTTGGCTGCGGTGTGGCCCCCTTGTGCTGCTCACCTTGCCTGGAGCTCCTGGAAACACGTCTGCTTCTGTTGGATGTCTGAGCACAAGCCCTGTGGCACTGATTGCGCACACATGCGCATGTCTGCCCCACCGAACGTGGCCAGCTGTCTGTCGTACAATGGCCCATGTCTGCTGGCAAAGGTGGTCTGGAGGCTCATTCTCCTGCAGAAAGGGCACAAAACATATAATTAACGCTGGAAAGTTCCCTGTGTGTGTCTCTTCCTGCTGGTGGTGACTGAGCCATGTCAGAGACCTACATCAGAATTCCTCCCACCATCAGTGTGACTTTGACAGGCAAAGGGTGTCGGCCACTGTCTACAGCATGAAGTGCATCAAGCACATGTACAGGAAAGAAAATAAGCATACAACACAATGTATATCAATTAATGGACACATCAATCATGAACCCACCCAAATCTAATGCAGACATGCTGTAGATAAAACCCCCACAATCCCCACTAGGGGTGTTAACACAAGTAGTACAGCAGCAGACAGGCCACAGATATGACAGTCCAAAGCCCTTGTGTAAATGACTGTAACACCGAACCATCCTTGCGAGCCCATGGACAAGGGAAGCAGGAGTGGCCTATGTGAGTCAGGACCCCAAGCTGCAAACACATTCACGAGACAAGCTTGAAGGGCCCAGCTGGAACAGACAGTAGATGCTTTCAAAAGCCACAAAGCACCACCCCGTCACGTGAATGCACAATAGACAAGCAATTTTAAACTATATTAACTAATTAAACTAACTATAAAAAACCTACATTACCTAATTAAACTAACTATCAAAAACAATATTAACTAACTAAACTAAAATGAAAAATCAAAAATGGCCACATACGACCAAGGGGGGGGCACCCAGGAGGGGGAAGGTACAGGGTGCAGCTCAACACCCACATGCGATGATGTTGAGACAAAAAAAAACCTCCATGGGCTCAACGCCTGCACAGCCCGACCTGTGTGGGAGATATCTCGTCATCCGAGTCAGCCTCTTCCTGAAAAGGTAGACGTGGTACAGGAGCCTGACCACGCCTAGGTGCAGCTAGCCCCTCATCGGCAGCAAGTCTGCCGGACGAGTGAGCCTGGTTCTGTGCGGCGATGACACGTAGGTCAGCATGCAGAACCTCTGATTATGCGCGTGCTTCCTCTTGCAAGGTAGCACGTGTAACACAGAGTTCTTCCTGCATGGCCTGGTGGACAACTGATGCACCTCCCGGCAAGCACGTAGCTCATCCGAGATGGTACGCTCAAGCTGCGCAAACCTCTCCTCTGACCGCTCCCTCTGGGACATCAAGAGCACACCCAGAGTGGATCTGAGGGAATCATACTCAACCCTCAGGGCCTCCATGTGTGCCTCTGCGTGAGCAGCAATTGCTTGATGAAAAGACAACATTTCAGCCTCGCCTGCCCTGTCTGAGGCCGCCATGCCCAGCCTGAGCCAGCAGGCCGTAGACTGTGCCGCCCACTGCTGGAGAAGCACCTGCCTAGCAGGGGGGAGCATGGATTGGGCCACACGCTCCATGCTCACAGCAATGTTTTCAATTGCTGCCCCCTGGCGTTCTCAATTGGCAGTCATGTCTTGCTCCCACTCAGTATACCTCAGTGGCGTGCGGCCTCCGCATTGCTGGGCTTGACACCTGCAGGGCCCAAGGCGTTGACGTCATTGTTGGGTTGGCACTGCCCGCGGCTGCAGGACTACATTCCCCCGCCGATGTGATGCCTCAGGCACATCAGCAACTGGTGTGGAGGGTGACCCTGCATCCCGATCCACCACAGGGGGAGGTCCCACCACTGTCTGGCCCCTCAGTGCAGGTGTCGCGGACAGAGGAGTGTCCACATCAGAATCACTCACCCCAGACAAATGGACCCGATGCACATCCAACTCAACATTGTCGTCAGAGTGATCGTCCGGGATTGACTCATTGCCAGCCACAGACAAGATGGTCTGTAACACATGTGGGTTCTTGTGGTCTACCACCCCACGACCCCCACCTGTGCTGGGTTGCTGGTGTGATAGCAAACCTGTGTCTGGCATGACAACACCATCCTCTGGCTCCATTGCATCATCATCTGGAAAGTGGAGAAAAATGTACATTAGTACACATGTCAGAAGCACATAACACACACACACATAGACATCACACAGACAGCCAACACATGAAGCAGACATATCACACACAAATGTGAACCTGGCATGCATGCCAGGTCACTTTGACATAGCATCAGGGACTAGGCATGTAGAACAGTGTAACACAGCTCTGAAGTGGGTTAATGCAGTGCAGAACATGTGTACATTATCCACTATCTACATGAACAAGTACATCATGATGTGTATCAATTAATTTGAAGGCAGTGCAAGGGCAAGTTCAGGCATCACGTGCAATGTGCATGCAATGTGTTGCATGGCTACAAACAAACCCCCCCCAAGTAAAAATGTAGGGATGCATTGAATGGCAGCGAAAGGGCGACCAGAGACCTGTGTATTGGCAGACAGTGGTGGCTAGCATCAATTGCATCATCTGAGTCAACTGACAACACAGCAGATGATGATGGGACAGAAAGCAGGACATATGATGACCCCTCAGTAGTACAGCCATGTGCGCAGAAGCCGCTACACCAGAGTCAGTGGGCCTGAAACAGGGGGAGGCCTGTGCCCTGCACAGACTGTGACACCCTAAAAATGTGTGTGATGCAGGACCGTGCCAGAGTGGGCATGGAATGGATGATCAAAAGCAAAGAAATGTAGGTCATCCTGGACACGTATTATAATGATCATCCAGTCAAGGACACATAGGGGCATGCATGGAATACACATGGAGCATAAATGGGAACTCGTGTCCCTGCGGAGCATCTCCCAGCTGCACAGTCCAAGTGAGACAACCTGCATGAAGTGCAGAGGATGTACACCACTGCATGTGTCTGGCAGGTTGGCTGGTGGAAGTTTGCATGTACCCAGGAGTCTTTAACAGGCCATTGCAGTACGCCAACATGATGCACACCTGTGCAATGTTGAAATTGGGGTGCAGGGTTGGTGGAGGGGCAAGGGAGCATGCCTACGTGGAGTTTGTTTGTTTGTTTGTTTGTTTAGTATTTATTATGCACACTGGACCCTAGAGTATAAGGGCACAGAAGATAATTAGATGTACAGTTTAGAGCAAGGTTACAGGTTACAACGGTCATAGGTTACAGGCAAGTAATACACGTGGCAGGTAATAGGCAGGAGGGAATTCATGCATTCATTTAACATTTGTTGTCGTCAACCAGTTAATCACATTTTGCCTGAATTTGGTAAAAGATTGTTCTAGCCTCACAGTGATGGGCAATTCATTCCATAATTGAGCAGCTTTGACTGGGAAGTTAGCTCCGCCTATAGTGGCGAGTTTAAAACGGGGTACTTGGAGGCGATTGGTGTTGGCTAGTCTAGTTTGTCTAGTGGAGTGAGTTCTGGTGAATCTGTCCTTTAAGTATTGGGGGGCTTTATTATAAAGTGATTTGTATGTGAGGGATGCGGTTTTGAGTCTGATTTTCTCGTGGGTGGAGAGCCATTTGTGTTTCCTTCTTGTTTCAGAGATGTGTTCTCTCTTGGGAATGTTCAGTGCTGCTCGGAGGCCGTTATTTGGCTGTATTTGAATTTTGTTAATGGTGGATTTAGTGGCTCCTATGTACAATGCGTTGCAGTAGTCTAGTTTGGAGATAATTAGAGCTCTGGCTAATGTTAGACAACTGTGCTGGGATAAGAATTGTTTACCTGCTCTGATTAGTTTACATGTGTAAGCTGTTGATGAGGCTTGGGAATTTACCTGTTTGGAGAATGATAGGGTGGAGTCAAGGTAAATACCTAGCGTTTTTACTTCTTTGGCTACTTGTATGCAGTTCTCATCGATGATGAAGGAGGAGTAGTTTGTATTTAGTTTATTAATGAGAGAGGCGGCACCTAGGATAAGAAGCTCAGTTTTATCATCGTTCAGGCATAAGCCATGGGTTGCCATCCATGCCTGAACGATGCTGTAGGTTTTGTTCACCAGTGCTAAATCCCTTTCATAGTCTCCTGTGAGTGGGAGGAGGATCTGGGTATTGTCAGCGTAATTAGTATACGTGATACCCAGATCGTCCAGGTCATCAAACAGGGGCTTAGCGAAAATATTGTATAGCGTTGGTGAAACGCAAGATCCCTGTGGCACACCGCAGGTGATGGGGATGGGGTCTGCAGCTGCTGTGGGTGAGAAGACCCTCATGGTTCGGTCACTAAGGAATTATTGGATCCACACTATACGCCTCAGTGGAGAAGTGTGCTGCTGTATCTAAGTGGTTACACAGGACTTTATGATCCACTAAGTCAAATGCGGCAGATAAGTCTAATAGGAGTAGAAGTGCTGGTTTTCCAGAGTCTCGTACTTTATCTATTTGGGCTTTTAAGTCAATCAATGCAGTCTGTGTGCCATGTAGTGGACGGAAACCGGATTGATTTGAATATATGCCACCTTGTCCAGGATCGTCAGGAGGAACGGTACAGTGGTAATTGGTCTATTATTAGTGGGAATGGCCGGGTCTAAAGTTGCCTTTTTAAGGTTACTCGGGATGGTGCCCGTGGTAAAGGAGGCATTGATCAACTTTGTGATAAACGGTGCTAGATCTCGTGCAGCATCTTTGATGTGTTGTGCTGGGCAGAGGTCGCCTTTGCAGTTGGACAGTTTTAGACCAAGTATTACTTTCCCCACCTCTAATGTAGAGACTTTGGAGAAGTGGAATTGGGTTTTACCCGCATGCATGCAGAGGACACATGCACGTCAGTCATACAATGACATAGTCCCAGTGCTGAGAGGAAACACACCCCAGGCTACATGCAGAAGGGCCATTGAGCTGGAACATGGACTGTAGGGGCAGCTGGGTGACTAGCAGGTGATTAGGGTGCAAGTGTGGTGGTGAGGACAGTCCCCGTCTGCTCTACATGTCCACTATCCTGCACAGCAGGCACGCATCATAGAAGCATTGCATGACTTGCACATGAGAACCATGTACACATGACATGCAGTGGCAGTCAAGCACAACACATCACACAAGCAAAACACACATGTCGTCGACCAACAGGCAACAACACTCACTGGACGGGGCATCAAATTCCGGCATCTCTCCCAATCCTTCAACCATTCCTGTTGGTATGAGCTCCGCAACTAGTGCCTCGTGCGGAGTGAGGTCTTCCTCCTCAGGTGGTGGCCCACCGCCAGTCACCAGAGTCATGTTGTAATTAGAGGCACGCTTTGCCTTAGTGCTGCGTTTGAGGTCATTCTAACGCTTTTTGAACTCTTGCGCTGTGCGCACCTCATGGCCGAATGCACTCACGTGATCCGCACATTGCTTCCAGTGGGTATTACGATGGGCAGCC
The DNA here is from genome assembly GCA_002915635.3 of Ambystoma mexicanum. NCBI lineage: Eukaryota > Metazoa > Chordata > Amphibia > Caudata > Ambystomatidae > Ambystoma > Ambystoma mexicanum. The sequence continues at coordinate 943,800,703 of CM010928.2, read as the reverse complement.
GTAGTGTGACAATTCGGCCCCACTAGCACGTCACGGTTGTGTTCCCGCACGTAGTCCACGAGGAAGTCCAGTTCCTGCTTGCAGAAAGGCTTCTTCCTCGACGAGCCGGAGGCCGTAGCTGTGTCTGGGGTCCCAGCCTCTACTGCTGGTACAACCTTCCTCTTCTTGGACGCTGGTCTGGACCCTGGCTGGCAAATGCCGCCCTGATCAGTATGGGCAGTGGCGCTGGTGAAATGAGCCGAGGGAGTGGCAGGTGGAACATGGAGTGAAGCCCTGACTTGCGTCAGTGGCTGCTGGGTGCCCTGGAATAGACCCTGCGCAGCAACATCCGCTGTGCCAAGGTCATTGACCGGGACTGTCCTGGTTGGTAGACTCACAACCGGGGTGGTGTCGGCTGCATCTGCCCCTGCCAACACCTGGCTGGTTGGGGCAGCAGATGACATTACTGCCCCAGGGACACGTGCCTCGGTCAGGGCAGCCCTGCGTGCACCTACGGTGTACCTCCTGACCTCCTGGAAATCTTCCATGGACTCTTCAATTGCCAACGCAGCCTGCGCTGGCAGACCCTGAGCCTGGATGGTGGTGTCCACAGCTGCACCTGCAGCTACCACTACCCTTGGGCCCGTGGCAGTCGATGAAACGGACTGCCGGGTCACATGGGCGCCAGTGCCAGATTCAAGAACTGCATCTCCTGGAGCCGCAGGGGGTGGTGGCATGACTGCACCAACATGTGGCACAACATCATGCTGAGCTGGCGCACCCCTGCCTCTTCCCCCTCTGTAGCCACCCTGGACACCCTGGAGTCCCCCTACTCCCTGGTCACCCCGGCCACGTCCCTGGCCATGCCTGCCACGTGGAGTACACCCAACTGAGGCGCCCCTCACCTTACGTGGCCTCCCAGCCATGGCACAGATGGAGTAGTGCCGGCACAGATGGAGTAGTGCCAATGAGAGGTGTACACGACAATTGTCCTGGGCAATTGGGGTGAAGGGGGTGGGATAAAAGATGTTAACAGCACCCCTGCACCTATAAGGCTGTATGTGACCCCCGGTGATGAAGTGACGGGTCACGGAATGCTCAGGCACCCCAAAACTGCAGTGAAACCGTGCACGCAACCCCCGGTAGCCCGCGTGTTTGTAATTAACCTCACCGCAGTATGCGGTGGTACCCAGGGACACGAAAAACACGTATGCGTGGGACACGCAGGCTACTATGACCTCAAAAACGGGTACACGATACACAGGGGCATCCGCAGTGGGAAAAATAGTGTGCGCGACTCACCGTCAGACTAGCGTGATAATGAAAAGCACGCGTAGCCAATACCCCCGCCAAAAGAAGAGATACGTCCTTGATCCGCTGTGAAGTTGTGATGGCACGCGAAACAACACGAAGTAGCAACACACACGTCGGTCTCCACGAAAGGTACGCACAGCGAACTGCCGGGACCTGCTCACCTTTAACCCGTGCTGAGGGACACGCCCATGTGTGTCAGTTCTCTTACGCGCTTAGGCCCTTTCCTCGGATCACACGCATTCACACGCGGATGTGTATTTTTTTCACGTGTTGATTCACTACGCACCCGTCAGGAGGGGAACGCCCACGCGCAACGTCATAGACGCTCTTACGTGCTAAGGGCCTTTCTTCGAATTACATGCTGACGTGCAGTTTTTTCACATGCCAAATCACTCCGTATCAAGCTGGCCACACAACAACACACGGAAGACCACGCTCCTGCCCAGAAGACCATTTTCCTTCCCCCCAGAGCCCCAAGCACACTCCCACCTGCCATCTGCTGCTGTCTGCCTGCCTGCTGGCCACGTGCCCTGCTATTTGGTGCCTACATGTCAGCCATCTGCAGGGGTCCAGTTGCTGTGACCACCCCTGCTGGAACAGAAGACTCCCAACTGGTATTCCATCGCTCCACAGCCCAGCTCCAGGACCCAGTTGCCCACCCACACCTGCCTCTGGGGGTTGCCATGTCAGACACAACACCATCTGGCACCACTGGCAACCCCCAGCCAGAGAGGCATAGGGCTACCAGTTTCAGTGCAAATGAAGTTGGTATCCTGGTGAAGCGAGTCCTGGGGCAGTATGGTGCCGTCTTTGGAGGTTTGCGCGCCGACAATGAAGGACGGAAGAGGATCTGGATGGACATTGTGGCTGCCATCAACGTGGAGGGGGTGGCAGTCCGCGACATTCAACACGTCCGGAAGCGCTGGGAGGACTTCAGGTCCAGGATCCTCAATAAGGCCCGGCGCCTCTTGAAGGCAGCGGATGCTGAGGGGTGCCGGGTCTGCCTAACCAACAACCACATGAGGGTCCTTGAACGTATACGCCCAGCGCTCCACCTCCAGGTCCTTGAGAGGCAGACCTGTCTGGAGTCGAGCGGTAAGTGTACATGAGTACTGATTGGACGCTGTGCATGTTGAGGTGTGGAGGTTGCACATATGTCTTTGTAGGGCCATGTATGGATGTGTATGTACAGGGACATGAGCCTGCCGCATGTGAGTCCTGTCATGTGTGAGACACATCGATGGTGTATGTGTTGGAAAGCATGCTACCCGAATGTATGTGTGGGTGCACACATTTTTAAATTTCTGTGTATGTACTGTGGCATGGTTGTGGTGTCACACATGGATGCTGGTTCCACCTGCATGTATCTGCACTATGTACATGTGCATGTGTATGTATTTGACAAGTGTGCAACTCTGATACACCATGGATGCATGTGACACTGACATGTAGGAGGCTGATTGGCAGATGTGACATGGATGGCGATGTTATCACTGCAACAGGTGGTGGAGATGTACAGATGCATGTATGTCTGGTGGCGTGTGTGCATGTGTTCTGCACTCCTCGTGTTGCATGTAACGTCGGCTGCTCATGCTGTTGTTTGTGTATGGATGGTGCTGCCTGGTGCAACATTCCTGGTGATTTGCTCATGTGTGTGAGTTGAAATGATATGTGTGTTGGGGTGTGTGATGCCATGTCTGAAGTTTGACACTGCCACTCATGTGCAACTGTCATGTGTGTATCAGACCATTGTACAGTGCCCAGATGCCTGTGTTCTAGCTCTCCCTGTCTGCAGCGTCAACTGATGAAGAGGGCGGAGACAGTGCTGTGCAGCAAAGCAGCAGGGATTGCACCGCCAGCCGGAGACGCAAGGCCCAGCTCCCTTCCCATGTTGTCATCTCATCGGGGAGTGAGGAGTCTGGTGCCGTGTCCATAGCCACAGCTGCCGAGGGTAGGTCCAAGAGGCGGAGGTCGGAGGTGGACTCCTCGGCAGCAGAAGGGGCAGCTGAGACCCCACAGGGTCCGATGGAGGAAGATGGCACGGAGTCATCCAGGTTGGTGGAGGGTTTGGTTGAGGAGGAGACCGTGGAAGAGACACACATGGGGTCTGGAGGGGGGATTCCACTGGTGCTAGTGGTGCAGTTCATGGGGCAGGGACAGGAGGCAGCACAGGCCACCGTGGAGGTGCCTGTGTGTAATCCTGTCCCCGATCCTGTGACTGCATCATCCCGCACCAGCAGGGATGCGTTCGTCCAGACCCGTTTTCAGGGAGGGGATGAGCGCACAACAACTGGCCTTCCTCTCCCTGTGGACGTGGCAAACCGGGACCGGGTTGAGCCTTTCCTGGCTGGGATGGCGTTGCATCAACGGGGCATGCGAGATGACCTGCAGAGTTTTCGTGAAGACTCTGCACATTATCTCGGATGCCTCTTTGACCACGTCAACCTACTGGGACGGGTCACCAGTGCTGGACCTTGTACCGACCCCCTCCTCAACTGAACCCCCTATGCACCAGTCGTCCTCCATGCCATCTTCTGGCCCAAGTATCACCTGGGCACCCTGTGGAGCTGCCTCTGACCCAGCGGCCAGGCTGGTGGAGGACACATCCCTGCCACAGTCGGGAGTCAGACGTCCAGCAGGGGTGGCCACCCCAACAACTGCACCCCAGCAGGAGGAGAGCGTACAGGCATCAAGAGCCAGGGCACAGGCACGGCAGCAGCAGGCTCAAGGTGGGAGCGATGATGGCTCAGGGCCTTCAACATCAGAGGGTCAGCCATTGGCCAGAGGGCAGGAGGACCCTGGATTGGGAGTGTCTTCCGTGTGGCAGTGGTTGGGCCAGCAGATAGATGCGGAGCGGCGGCGGGCGGAAGAGGCACGGCTCACTATGGTCAGGGTGGAGAACTCCATGCGCAGGGCGCTGAGGCAGGCTGAGTGCCTCGAGGCAATTTGCAGGGAGTTGGAGGTGGACATGGCTTTATCCCTGCGAAACCTCAGGGCCATGGAGCAGGCCCGCCTCCAGGACGTGGAACGGGAGTTCGATGATGCCCTGGCCCGGGAAATCAACAAGTGAGCCGTAGGATTTTCCCACCGCCATTGTATATAGTTAATTAGTGTTAGGTTTCCTTTCTGTTTTTATTTAATTTGGGGCCCATGGACAATGCCCCACCTTTTTGTATATAGTTGTTCATTATGTAGGTTATTTTGTAGGTTTCCTTTCAATGGTTGGGCTCATGGAGCCTGGATTTGTACTTTGTATATAATTGGGACACTAGATTTCACTTCATTTCAATTTTTTTTACCATGGATCAATTGATTTGTCTTATTTTTTTCCTTTGGATTAGATTTGCGGGACAGACTCTTTGGGCCCATGTTCATTTGGATTGATTTGGATTCTGCTTTCACACATTTTTTTTCTAATTATTTTGGACTAGCAGCATTTTCTTTACTATTTCCATTATTGTGTGATTTCATTTCATTACCTTGCTGTTGTGTTTAATACATTTTTTTCATACTTCAATGTGTGCTATTCTCTCTTTGGTGTCATGCATGTCACAATGTGGGTTTTCTTATTCGCTTGCACCCATTGTGTGTGTGGGACGGACATGTATTGATGTGCATACTTGCCATTTGGGATCTATCATGACATGGGGATTTCAATATGGGGTGCATGTAATGCTTGGTCGGGTGTTTGGACTGGGGTGGCGTGGGGTGGGATTTGGGTGGACATAAGGGCCAGGAGTGTGTATCGTGATGACGTGCTGGGGTGGGGACATGAGTTGGGGCCTGCTGGCAGGTGCCCGTCACTGCTGGGTAGGTGGGAGTGTAGGGTGACATGAGTCAGGGCCTGCTGGCAGGTGCCCGTCACTGCTGGGTGGGTGGGGGTGCAGGGGGACATGAGTAAGGGCCTGCTGGCAGGTGCCCGTCACTGTTGGGTGGGTGGAGATGCAGGGGGACATGAGTCGGGGCTCACAAGTGTGCTCACAAGTGCATGGTGCCATATGGGCTGCCTGCAGGGCATGGTGAGGGTTGTAGGGTAGTCCCCTGTGGTGTGAGCTACCTGCAGGGCATGGGGAGGGTTGTAGGGTAGTCCCTGTGGTGTGGCCTGCTGCAGGGCATGGGGAGGGGATGAACTGCACACCCGGGAGGCCCCACGATGCCAAATCGCATGTGGAACTTCCCGCGCACCCCCTAAATACACGTACCCCGCTCGCACAGGGCCTATCGCGTGTGAAACTTCCCGCGCATCCCCCAATACACATACCCCACTCGCACAGGGCCTATCGCGTGTGATACTTCCTGAGCACCCCCAATACACGTACCCTGCTCGCACAGGGCCTATCGCATGTGAAACTTCCCACGCACCCCCCAATACACGTACCCCACTCGCACAGGGCCTATCGCGTGTGAAACTTTCCACGCACCCCGCAATACACGTACCCCGCTCGCACAGGGCCCATCGCGTGTGATACTTCCCGCACACCCCCAATACATGTAGCCCGCTCGCACAAGGCCTATCACGTGTGAAACTTCCCACGCACCCCCCAATACACGTACCCCACTCGCACAGGGCCTATCGCGTGTGAAACTTTCCACGCACCCCCCAATACACGTACCCCACTCGCACAGGGCCTATCGCGTGTGAAACTTCCTGCGCACCCCCCAAATACACATACCCCACTCGCACAGGGCCTATCGCGTGTGAAACTTCCCACGCACCCCCCAATACACTTACCCCGCTCGCACAGGGCCTATCTCGTGTGATACTTCCCACGCACCCCCCAATACAAGTACCCCGCTCGCACAGGGCCTATTGCGTGTGAAACTTTCCACGCACCCCCAATACACATACCCCACTCGCACAGGGCCTATCGCGTGTGAAACTTCCTGCGCACCCCCCAAATACATGTATCCTGCTCGCACAGGGCCTATCGCTTGTGAAATTCCCCGCGCACACCCCAAATACACGCACAGGGATTTCTATGAATTACCCCCTTGATAACTTCCTTTTGCAGGATAAGATGCTCAAACAATCCTTCCTCACATTCCAACGGCAATATTTTTCTAATAGCCCTTCATGATGACACGTCCACGTTTAATAATTCGGATGCTTTTTAAACAGCTTTAAGAGGTCATGTCATCTCTTTTGTAAGTAACAAGAAAAAATAACGTACAAAGGAACTGGATGCTTTATTCCAACAGCTCACTGATAAACAATATTACCAATCCCCTAGCGAATTCTGACTCCAGAGGGTATGTCCTTACATTTCATACTAATAAGAAATTTACTGAAAAAGCCTCGGGTGCCATTTTGAGATATATGTCTAAGATTTATCAAACGTCTAACAAAGCCAGTAGAGCACTATCTTCTTACCTTAAAGCTAAAAAATATTGTTCCTTCAGATCCCACATCAAAATTGATAGAGGTACTACAGTCATGGATACTGAAGCTATTTTGGATTTCTTTAAGCCATTTTATTGTAATCTGTACTCTTCTGAGATTGATAGCTCCCCATCTAATCTTAATATCTTTTTTCATAGCATTAATAGAAATTCTTACGTGAATGTAGATCTTAATGGTATGGACAATCAGATTACAATATCTGAAATAGTCCAAGCCATTAAAGATTTACGGAAAGGGAAGGCCCTTGGGCCAGGTGGCTTATCCATTGAACTTTTCCAATGTTCTCTTCTCTCGGTTGGAATCACCCTTCACTTACTTTTCTAACAGCATATTCTCATCTGGTACGTACTCTAAGGTATTATTAATAATTTTTCAAAAACTCAGAAAAACACAGATCTCCCAAAGAATTATAGACCAATTTCTCTAATTATTGTTGACTGTAAGCTATTTGCCAAAATCCTTGCCAATAGAATTGAGAAATGTCTTCACAAATTGGTCAAATCTGATCATTTGAGCAAGAAATACCCCATTCAATACCAGACTACTAAACTTCATTCACCTTATCAAGAAAGATAAAACAGACAGTGATGGTTATGCTGCCATTGAACTGGATGCCAAGAAGGCTTCTGACAGGGTTGATTTTAACTTTCTTTTCCATGTCCTCCAATAGCATGGCTGTGGTGAGGGTTTCATATCCCTTGTCAGACTTTTTACTCTGATCCCAGAACCTCTATCTTTATTAACGGCCAGACCTCATCCGTCTTCCCTCTTAAAAGGGGAACAAGTCAAGGATGCCCTATGTCTCCTTTTTATATGTTCTTTCCATTGAACCTTTATTGGAACTTTTTAGACATGATAAATACATCCCAATGATTGTTAGTAGTGACCATGAGATGGAAAGTGCTGCTTATTCAGATAACATACATATACAAATAAAGAATCACGAAGCCCATCTTCCCAAGTCAATCAATAAATTGGATATCTTTTCTTCTGTCTCTGGGTGTAAGCTTAATAGGGATTAATCTGAGGTTTTACCCCTTATCTCTTTCTGTCTCAAACATGAATACTGTCATTTAGTTTAAAATGTTGTGATACTGCTTTAAAATATCTTGGACTATGATTTGCCTCATCAGTCTCCAGTACCATTAAACTTAGTACGGATGCTCTGATGCGTAGGCTTCGATATTTGACATCCCTATGGTCACCTCAAGATCTGTCCTAGTGGGGTCATCTGGAGACTATGAAAATGATGCTGTCACTTATTGTTCTCTATTATCTGCAAATGCTCCCAATTCCCCTTCGGGAATCCTTTTTTAGGACTATGAACTCAATTCTGGTCAACTTCCTGTGGCGTAAAGGGAAAAAAAGAGGATTGCTATTAGCAAACTCAAGGCTCTTTTTCAAAATGGTGGGGTTTGATTTCCGGACTTTAAGTCTTACTCAGGGGTGTTTTTTTCTCGTCTTCTATTAGTAATGATGTCATTACATGCTGTGTTCTTGAAAAGGAAATGATTTCCCCAATTTACATTGTGGCTCTCATTCACATTTTTGGTCAGTTCTCTTCCAGACTGTCCAATCCCATCAAGGCCTCCTCTATTGTCTCATGGGCTTCCTTTTTCCCTTTAGAAGCTTGCCTGCCCAGTGGTTTACACTCTATTTATGGCACCATAAATCAATTACTATCAATGGAAGCTCTGGCTACAGAAAGGCATCAGGGTTATTCACCAAATTATTCATGGACCCAATACGAGATCCTTCTGAATTTTTTTATGTTTTTCTCTACCGGTTTCTGATCTTAATTTTACAATAATTTAATTACTGCATTTCTGGGCAAATTTGACCATTATATTACTACAGAATGAATAACTGATCCCACTAGATTACAACTTTTGGCTATAGCTTCCAATGTTAAGGGTGAACATGTTTATAATGTGTTACTGCATGTTAGACCACCGACCATGAAATGGATTTCTGAATCTCAGTGGGAAATTGGCTGTGGCAAGGTGTTTGATTAAAGGACTTGGCTGCGGTTATGGTCTAAGATGATATTTCCATCTACCTCAGCCAATTACACTCAAAACCTCTTTTTCTTTCTTCATAATGCTTCTATTACCACGATGAAATTACATAAATCTCAGCCAGGATTTCATGGAAACTGTTGTGTCCTGTAACAATAATCCAGGTTCTTTTAACCATATGTTTCATGAATGTTCGCATATTCATGGGTTCTGGCAGGAAGTTTGGAAATACTTCACAAACATTTTTAAAATCAATCTTCCACTGTCCTTCACAAATATTCTACTTGGTAGCATTGTACTTAATAGGGATGATGTTGATCGGTCATTTATTTGTTATGAACTCTTTATTGCTACTGCCCTTACATTAATTACAGCAAATTGGAAACAATTTCAAAATATCACTGTAAAAGGTTGGTGGCACAATAAATGTGATATACAAAGACTTGAGCAGTGTATGGCTAGTTGCCTAATGCTATCAGCTAAACATGATATCAAATGGTCTCACTTTACTATTTAACCTTTCATAACATGACTGTGCATGGCTCGTGAACATCCTGTGACTACTTGCATTTTACCATTTGCATTTTATATGCTGCACATTCTAGTTATGGTATGTTGCACTTCTTGGCTCTTACCATAATATATACTTTCCCCTTTGCCCTTCTCCCTACCCCCTCACATTATAACATGTGTGTCTTTTGTCTTTTTTCCTCGTCTTTCCCCTGCCTGTCCATTGTATTTATTCCTTATATAGTTGATACAGCTTATGTATTATATTGTTATGCATACCGGATGAGGTTACATACATTCGTCTGCATATATGTCTCACCTCATTTATTAGTTGATCAAGTGTATACTCATCATTTATGCTGTTTATACTGCACTCATTTTATCCTGTTATATTGTATTGAATGTTTTGTGTTGATAACTTTTTCTTTCATGGTAATGCATGCTATTTGTACCACTGCCATGTATGTATCCTGTTTGCATGTGCTCAATGATCTTAATAAAAATGTATTAAACAGAAAAAAATATAACTAAAACTGCAATCTAAATTAGAGTAAAAAAATGTAATTACAAATTTGGCAGAAGCTACATGCAATAAACATAAGGAAATGACTAGAAAAACCTGGAGCAAAAACCATGAAAGGGAACAAGGAAACCGTGGAATAATAATCTCAAGACACAATGAAATGAGGAACTGCAACTATAAATAAGTGGGTTTTCAATTGCTTCCTAAAATCCAGTCGGTCAGAGAAGAAACACAATGAGATGGGAATTGGATTCCGAAAATTGGGAAATGCAGCAAAAAATAATTATTTCTCTGCAGGTACCGTGAGACCCTGCAGCATGGGACAAATATTGTGCCAAATATACAGATATACAGATTTACAGTGCCTTCAAAGCCATACAGCCTAACTTGAATTAGAATTGATACTGAGAGATATTCCTTTGTCTGTCTAGGGCATGAATTAAAGAGTAGAGCATGAATTAACCAAGAAATTATTTTGAGGAAGTATGCCGACATCCAGTTTTCTGCAGCAAGGAGTCAGTTACCCAATCTGCCAGGCAGTGGATAACTTCTAAATATGGCACCTTTAGATACGATTGGTTGTTATCCACGTACTGGTGGATGTCAAATCCCCCACATTCATGAAATCCCTCAGCGGCTCCATGTAGATGCTAAGTAATATGAGTCATGACATGAACCCTTGAGGCACACGATACTGGAGGGGAATGAGGGGGATGGCAAAGGGCCATCCTGAATCATTTATGAAGGCCCTTCTAGAAAGGAAGAAACCCTGGACAATATCGACCATCTATTGCAATGTTGGAAGATACATTTTATAGTATTACCACATTGTCAGCAATATCAAAAGCCAATGAGAGATCCAAGAGAACTATCAGGCAAGCACAATGCCATTCCAGCATGCACATAACATCATCCGCCACCTGGACAGAAGCAACTCTACCACAGCCTGGCCTAAAATCAGATTGATGGTCCCTATTCAAAATATGACTTGAAAGGTAAGCTTATACAATTAGGAGGTGACATGTCTTTCAAGGCACATGCCCAGATCGGCAGAGCTGCAATAGGATAATGATATGCCAAATCTGTTAGAAATAGATTTGATTATTTTAGTATGGTTGCATTGGATCAACTTTATAAGCTGACAGTAAAGTAATATAACGAGGTTTGAAGTCAGAGATGACTCTGGGGCATGGTTAGACACTGTAGCTTTTTTTACTTAAGTTCAGCTTCAGAGTGCAGGTTACCGATACATATAGGAACATTATGTAAAATCTAGGGAAAAATATCCACCGGCACCCTCTCTCTCAGTCAACCCATCTTCAACTGTCACTCCCAGAACCTTCAGAAGGGAACATGCACTCACTCAACACTCCATGTCAGGTACTCATAACATTCCATGCACACAGATCAGGTTGCATAGGAAAGGCAAGCTACAGCACATCTCCATCCTTTAACCAAACAAGACAAACACCCAAGGAAGAAAGAGACATACATACACATAAAGCCAAGCACACGTACATCCCTCAATTTTCTTCTCATTACACCCAAACAACACTACTCAGCACAGCACCCTATCACTATGCTCACAAATCCACAGAAAGTGGGAGAAATCTACTCAATCAATGCCCCTGCTCTGTACTACTAAAGAGAGGAGAAGCACCAAACAACTGAAGAAAGGATACCAAATGTTAACTCTCACTCAACAGGCTTCCAGCCCCAAAACCACATCACTTCTCTCAGGCATTACCATTCCCCAAACATGAGCTGGGTGTACCTCCCTAGGGCACGGAGAACACCCCCTAAAACCGAACTCCACAACATCACTTAATATTGCCAACTACACCAATAACGTGAATTGCTAATTTCATCCCCAATAGACACACACCGAGCACACATAAAACATGTACACACCAGTTCAGGCCCACTCGCTAACTGATACACTTTTAACAAACAACTCGACACAAGACCACTTTTGTGTGTGAAATCCCTAATGACCTAGTACCACAACTACGCTGCCACCACGGTATCTCACACTACAGTAGCCACGACATTTAGGTGTCCAACACCCTTCAATTCTCCTGGGTGTCCAACACCCCGAAAATATCGCACCAACAGCTGGACTCATGGGCCAACATGCCACGACTCCAGAAATAGGGAACTAAACTTCCCCCAACATAGCAAGTAACTGCACACCACCAATAATGCTGAAAACAATAAACAGGTAATCAAAGAATTGTGCCAGCCAACTTGAAGAAACTCCAAACATGTCTGCAAATAACACAACAGTTCCACGTTTCTCTCCATACATGGTAAAAACAGACAGTTATTTTAACTTGGTACTTATAAGTCCAGGCCCTAACTGATGTTGTATCAATGTCCAACCTGTAGAGAGAACAATGGTTAAAAGCCATATCCCTTACATAGTGCACTTTGCCAACATAACATGCTAATGCTGTAATATTCACTAATCAGAGGCCATCCCCCACCACATGATGCGCTCTTTATTATCTACCCAGGACACGCCACTCCTGCAAGCACACATGTATACAACCGTCCTGACATACACAGGCATCACATCACGACTAACATTTATATTTAACCAAGGCAGAACTAATCTAGATGGAAAACTGAAACTGCTCCAACTGTTAGACTTCTCTGGGCTGAATTCCTTCGAAGAAAGAAACAAAGCCCGGATTTAGCTCCTGCAGCACTGGCAGATAACCATTTCCTTGAACGTCTAGAACAGATCCACCAATCCGGCATTTTCCACTAGAGGGATCGGAGTTGGAATTCCATGCCAAAAATGTTCGAGGGAGAAAAGACCGAAGATTTGGGAAGTGAGACGCTCCTTCAGCTGGTCCTTCTTTGGACATCCAACCTTGGGTTTCAGCCGTTTGTGCTCCAGTTGACACTCACCAGTGCTCACAGCCGAAAGGGTAGCCAATTCTTCTTCCCGGCACACACCTTGATTCCTGGTTGCAACATCACCATCACCAGTAACCACCTTAGACTCAGCAAACATTCGGCGCCAGCACTCGACTGTTTCCTCCTGCTCCCACTCACGTGATAACCAAGCGCATTGCGGTCAGCCGTCTTCTGTCCATGACGGCATTGACAAGTGGCTTACCCAGCCATTTGCTTTGATGGCGACCTCATCCCTCTTCTGCCAGGCCTCACGCAGGGCAGAGCTCCTGAGTCCAGGTTTACAATGCTGTAGCCCATTGCCAAATCTGCCACCCTCAACACCCTCACGTTACCCGTCCTTATCAGTGCCACTACCAAATGACCTTCCAAAACTCTGCAGCCTGCTACACTTGATCACCCAGGGATCACCCAGGAAAGACTTCTGCTGTAAGGCAACTTCCAGCGTACAATAGCCACTCCTCCCCACTACCCACACTTACTGGCATAATGAGCAGAACAGCGATAGGCCCCAATGACTTCTGTGACCATTGGGTCACAGAAGTCCTCGCTGCAGCTTGTGGAAACCATAGGCAATTTATGGACAGTCCCCTGGCAGCAATGACGTCAAGTCAGTTGCCCTTTTGGCAACAATATCCAGGCTCAACTGCCCCATGCAGTGAAGGTTTGGCGGCCCCTCGCAGGTACCTCCTCTATATTCTGCACCCCTTGCAACACTGCTTGCTCCTTCTCACTCAGCTGCCCCTTACAGCCACTTCTGGACCTCCTTGGCCCAGCTGCCCTTTGCAGTCCTGGTATTCCCTGCGGAGACTGGCACTCTGAGGCCCGGTTGACACTTCAGCTTGAGAGATAGTTCTTTTTCTGGGTTGCAGGGAGGTGAATGTCCCTTACTTCTTTATCCCTGTCTTCTGCTGTCCCCGCAGCATAGCCCACACAGGTAGCTCATTGCCAGTATTGTAACGAGGTTTAAAGGTAGAGATGACTCGGAGTCATGGTTACACACAGGAAAGCTTCTTTACTTAAGTTCAGCTTCAGGGTACAGGTTAGAGATGCATATACAGGGCCGTCCCGAGGAGGGTGCAGGGGGGCAAACTGCCCCGGGCCTCGCGCTTGCGGGGGGCCTCACGGCCCCCTCTCCTAAGGAGAAGGCAGCACAGTCTCCCATGTACTTTATTCACACGGGGGACTGTGCTGTCTCCTCTCTGCACCAGCAATTATTTTGCTGTTTGTTGCGAAGCCGTTTGGCTCCGCAACAAACAGCAAAATAATGGGAGACAGCAGGGCTCAGAAGTGAGCTCTGCTGCCTCCCGTAATTCAGCTGACAACGTGGACAAGCTGAATGACAAGAGAGGACTAATCTCCCGTCAGTCAGTGTGTTCACGTTGCTCAGCGTGACCATGCTGACTGATGGGAGAGGAGTTCTCTCCTGTCAGGCAGCATGCCTAAGTGTCTGCTGCGTGGATGCTTTTGAAGGGTCCATGGAGGTAAGGTGGGTGTTTTTATTTTAAATTAAATGTGTACATATGTGTATTTAAATTAAATTAGTATGTATATGTGTATGTATGTATGAATGCCTGCGTGCATGTTGGTGTTTGTTTCAATGCTGTGTTTGGTTTCATGTATGCATGCATGGAGTTGTGTAACTGGTGGATGAATGCATGGGTGAAAGTGTTTTATGTGAATGTGTGTTCAGCCTCACCCCTTAATCTAGGCGCCCTGGGAGCTGCTTCATTAAGGGGTGCGCAGTGGTGGAAATGGAAAAAAATTGTTCGGAGATCCCACAAGGGCCTGGGTGGGAGCAGCGTTTGGGGGGACGATGCCAAAAGGAGGCCGGGTTAAGGGGGCGGAGGTGGCAGTTGACCTCTGATCAGAGGAAATGTCAAAAATAATAGTTTAAAACGGCCCAATTTCTTTCATGCTGCTTCTTTTCCAAACTATATATCAATTCAATTTTAAACCACTTCCATGGCACTGGTGATGAATAACTTCACTATGCGGATAATAGTTTGACCAGTGTTGCTGAGTAAATATTCTTTAAAATGCACAATTTGCTTCCCATTTTATTTAAAAAACTCCCCCTTGGGTACTATCCAAACAGCAACATTTTCTTTGACTTGAACCCCACCTGGCACAGCTCCTGCAGCTCCCCTCTGAAAGCAGTTGGGTGGCTGCATCGTGTGTGATCGTTTTAATAGGGGTATTTATTTATGTAATGTGTGGAGGACACCTGTATATTTATTTATTTATGCAATGTTTGCCGAATACAGGTATCCGACAAACTGCATAAATAAATAAATAATCGGGTTCCATGTATCCGACAAACATTGCATAAATAAATACATAAACCGGGTCGTGGCTGAGGACTGTAACTTCCTCTTGTGACCTCTTACATAGGGTCACCAGAGGAAGTTACAGTTTGCTCCGGGGATTTTTTTCCCCTTCTCCTCAGCACAGAGCAGGGATTTGGGCGGCTTACTCAGGCCGCATCCCGAGATCCGGCTATACATCTGGTGCCGGATCTCGGATCCGTCGAGAGCCGGCCCAATGACCAGCACTGGGGGTGGGTTCCTGACATCAGAGGTGCACCTAGGCTAAAATGTCAGGGGGAGGTGAGGAGATGGGGGGTGGGACTAACACTTCAAATGTTGGGAGAGGAGCTAACTTCAGAGGTTGTGAGGGAGGAGCAAACTTATTTGTGTGTGGGCATCTAACATCTTTTCACATTCGAATGAGACTTTTCTGGTGAAGCTTCAATGTTACAAGCAGCTACCTCTTGCCTTCATTTCTGAAACGTCACACTTAAGGAGTGCTGTGAGAATGAGATGTCTCATGTCACCACTTCCGTTCTAATCACTCCCCTGGCATGCAAGTGCTAACCCCACATCACAATTTCAATTACCTAAAAATGTATGCATATGAATGCAGGTGCTAACAGTAAAATGTTTTTATGTTAGTAATTGCACAGCCTTTGTTAACAGCGAAGCCCAGGCACTGTTTAACATTCGTGTCCTGTTCCGTCTGGCCACGGCTCTGTCGGTCAACCCGGCAGGGACTGGATGACAATTTGGAAAGCGCGGATAGTGAGTGGGGCCAATAAACCCATTGCACTTTTGGTCTCCCCCCTGAAGGGATGGCATCTGGGCCTTTCACCTTTTACAGTTGAAATGGGCCCCCAAGTAGCTGCCCCCATGTTGGCAGTCTTATGACACAGAAACCTACTGATAATCTGCAGCTTTGAACCTCCTTGCTGCATTATTTTGACTTCATTATTGATTTAAGCACTCCACAGGTGCCTTGGACCATTGTTCCAATCATTAATGGGTGCCCCAAACATCAAAAAGAAATGAGACCCCACCAGCCCTGACACATCTTTAGCCAGCCCTGCTCCCATTTCCCTCTGAATTCCGTGAGCCCAGCTAGGAAGCTGAAAAGCTAGTTCACCTTCCCTTTGGCTACTAGTCGTACCATTCACCCCAATTCAGAAGCTGTTTGCTTTCATAGCGCTATGCTAATCTCTGGAGCGGTGGGCCATCTAAAAGCTGAGACTAGAAGTTAAGACTGGCTTTATCAAAGTGAGTCTGTTGATATTGCATGGATAGGTTTTTACGCTCTGCATGTTTGATGCTGATGCTGCTCCTTAACGAGTGCTACGGGCTGCATCGAAAGAGGCCTTCTGCCTCAAAGTGGCCAGGGGCTGGTGCCGCACATGGAGCCAGGTCAAGTCAACAAAGCCCAACATTTCAGGAAGGAGCTAGAGCCCGATCTGCTCAATGGTGTTGCACCACTGCATGGCATTCTTTTTGTTTGGGTTATTAGGTGTGCCACCAATAAGCCAAAACTATTGCTTTAGTGAACAGACAGTGGTGGAAATAGACTTTTTTTTATGGGGCATCCCTCCTACCGCAGTGAAAGAGGCCAGGCCCAGTGACGGGAGGATTAGGAGGGTGTAGGGCAGGTATTTTAGTCACCCCATGAACATTTGCCTCTTCCACTCAGAGGATTTATCATCAGCAAAGTTCAAAATCTGCACCCCTTTTAAACCTACAAAATGCACATCAATGTTTTCAGTACAGTGCAACATTAGCAAGGGATTTCACAGGCCTCCCGCTCAGACCCTCCAGTGGTCTTGTGGGGAAGTGTCTCACTTTGGAACCTAGCGGCCATGGTTTAAATCCCTGTCTAACATAGTTTAAAGCACGAACACACCAGAGCATTCTAACAAAAACATATAGTGCACTGATTTCACAGATTGTGGAGCTGTGTTTCCAATCTGGTGAGTAATTATTTGCCAGATCCTGGGTCTGGAAACATCCGTCCCAATGATAGCATCAAGTACAGATAGGAAGAAATGCAATATGAGGATGGACTTGTAGATGTTGCTTAGTTATTTGCCCACCCATTGACTTTTCATGGCCATGCTAATCCCTACGGCAATTCTCACCCACTGCCTGCCCTCCCCACCCAAAACACCTCCTCACTGGAATTCTTTGAGCTAGCTTGTAACACGCCTTGCCATCAAACTTTGCCCTCAATGTGCCTGCAAGTGTTTTCTCAAAGGAGTCTTTTGAGAGTTCATGACTTCATTGGAGTTGGAAACACGGAACTAGTGTAATAAAAATGTCTTAATCAGGTCTGCCTTTGGCCACTCGATTTAAAAACACCCTGCATGTTTGTTTGTTTGTTTGTTTGTTTGTTTGTTTGTTTTATTCACTTTTTGTGCGCGCCAGACCCAGGGCTAGCAGGGCGCAGTAGCAAAAAAATGCAAAACTTACAGGTTACATCATAGCAAAATGTACATTAGAAAATACAATAAGGTCATACAAATAATTACAAAATATACAGGTTCAAGTAGGTCAATCAGAATTACAGCTGTACAGAGTGAAGTTCTAGTAATTAATACCAGTAGGAGGTAGGTAACACCGGTCAACTGAGGTCAGTCGAGGTAAGGAATTGAACAACTTTTTTCCTGAAACAAAGGTAGGGCAGGTCCGCTCTAAGGTCTTGTGGTAGTGAGTTCCAAGTTTTAGCAGCCTTTACCGGGAAGCTATTTCCTCCAATAGTAGTGAGTCTAAAGTTCGCTATTGTCAAGCAATTAGAATTGACAACTCTGGTTGGTCTAAGAGATGTTCTCCTGTGGAATTTGTCAGTCAGGTAACTAGGGGCAGAGTTATTAAGGGCTTTGTGGGTCAGGGATAGCATCTTGAGTTTTATTTTGTTCTCCGTGGTCAGCCAGTTGTGATGGTGTCTGGCGGAAGAGATATGGGATCTTTTATTAATGCCTAGTGCTGCTCTCAGGGCATTATTTTGCAATGTTTGTAAACTTTGGGTTATTTTTTTATTAGCTCCAGAGTATAGAGCATTACAATAATCAATTCTGGAGAGAATTAAGGCTCTGGCCAGGATTAGGCAACTCTTATTGGAAAGGAACGGTTTACCGGCTCTTATCAGTTTGCACGTGTAGGCCGTGGAGGAGACAAGGGATTTTAGTTGTTTATCAAGTGATAAGGTAGAATCAAGATAGAATCCCAGGGTTTTTACATCCTTGGATACTTGGATGATGTTCCTATCTATGTTGAATGAGGAGAATTCCTGTCCTAGTTTTTTGATATTGGCTTGGGTAACCAGGATAATCAACTCTGTCTTATCATCGTTTAGACAAAGGCCGTGAGTGGCCATCCATGCCTGGATGATAAGGTATACCTTGTTCACCAATTCCGTGTCTTTAGCATGATCCCGAGAAAGCGGGAGGAGGATCTGTGTATCATCTGCATAATTAGTGTAGGTGATACCAAGATGGTCCAGATCATCAAACAGGGGCTTGGTGAAGATATTGTATAGAGTTGGGGATACACAAGAGCCCTGGGGAACACCACATGAGATAGGGGTGGAATCTGCCGCTGCTGAGGGGGAGAAGACTCTCATCGTTCTCTCGCTCAAGAACGACTTGATCCATCCAATGGCTTCCGAGGAGAAATGGGCGGCAGAGTCCAGGTGACTGCAGAGGACTTTGTGATCCACCAAATCAAAGGCATCTGAGAGGTCCAGGAGTAGTAGGAGTACTGTTCTCCCTTTGTCTCTCAGCTCATCAATTTGAGATTTCAAGTCAATGAGGGCAGTTTGTGTTCCGTGTAGGGGACGGAAGCCCGATTGTCTTTCTCCTAATAGGTTATGTAATTCTAGGTGCTTTTGAATTTGGTTGTATGAGGCTTTGTCCAGAATCTTAAGAAGAAACGGAACCGTAGTAATAGGGCGGTAATTAGTAGGGATGAGGGGATCTAATGTCTGTTTTTTAAGGAGGAGGAGTACCCAGGACTGTTTAAGGTTGGCAGGGATGGTGCCTGAGGCGAAGGAGGCGTTAATCAATTTAGTGATAAAGGGAGATAATTCTCTGACAGCGTCTTTTATTAACTGTGCCGGGCAAATGTCACCTTTACAATTTGATGGTTTAAGCGACAGGATAACTTTTTCTACTTCTAAGGTGGTCATTTTGGAGAAGTGGAAGGTATTGCTGTGCGCCAGTGGGTTATTAGTGTGAGGCATTTTAGGCAAATCCTGAATTTTGAGTACTTCTTTTTTTTGCTGGATTTTATTTTGGAGTGTGATAATTTTATTTGCTAAAGCTTGCTGGATATCCGTGCACCAAGGTTTGTCCTTGGTACAGGTGTCCTGAATGGCGATGGGAGACTCGAGTTCCTTTAGAATGGAAAAAAGCTCTTTCATGCTGGAATTAGATTTAGCTATACGGTCATCATATGAGTTACGTTTTGCCTGGCAAACTTCTTTTTTGTGAAGTGAGGAGAGAGTGGATAGTTTAGCTTTGTTATCAACTGAGGGGCATAGCCTCCAGGTGGTTTCGTTCTTTCTTTTCAGAATGCGTAAATCTCTTAGCTGTGGAGTAAACTATTTGTTTAGATGAGCTTTCGGTTTGCTTGGTCTAAGTTTGAGAGGAGCCACTTTATCTAGGGTAGTGAGTGTCTTTCGCGGAAGTCCTGTTAACAACAAGCATTGGTAAAGCATTGGTAAAGCCAACAGTTTTGGCTTGTGTATAAGTATTAGGCATTTGCCAGGCACTGCTATTAGCTGCTCAGGTACTCAAACCATTTTGCACCGGCACTATTAATGGCCAGCTAATACCACTACAGAAGTGCCTTTCCCATGCCTACACGAATTCCCGAACTGTTAGCATTGCCAATGCTCTTTTTGCTTTACCCTTGATGCACAGGACAATGCATCAAGGTTAAAGCAAACATACCACTTGGCTAAATTGGCCCACATTGAATGTATGTGATTATTTTTACCCTGATTTGTTCCCTTTTCAGGTATGGAGTCCCTCTCTTGCTGTTCAGTCTCAAACGATTCTTGGACCATTCATAGGACGAGAAAGGTTTGGACAATCAATCTGCATGAAAACGTGCTTTAAGCCTATGTATTTGCTAGTTGGCTTTCTATTTTTCTTAGTTGACCCTGCAATAATGAAATTGTGGTTGTTACTAGAAGAATTGTACCCAAACTTATACCATCATTAGGTTATTTTTGGATTTGGTAGACGGCAGACTACCCCTGAAGAATTTCTGTTTACTCTGCTTACACACACGTTCAGAAAGAAACATGTTGCGAAAGTGACGAATGAATGAGTATGTCTGAATTTGAATTAGAATGAATGTAGTGCGTGATTAAGTTTATTTTGGTGACACCTGCACAACACTACCCCGGAGTGACCCCAATCCCGATCCACTCCCGGTTTTTCACACAATTTGTTATTATTTTGTATATGTTGTGAATTTTTTGCATTCTTTCTGTTTATTCTGCTGTTTTTACCTCCTAATTTGTAGGGGTACATGCTATTAGCACTTGCACTTTATACCAGTTGCCTGGGTATTGAAGTTTTTATTTTTGACTTTGAATAAACCTCTGGTTTTAATGATGATATAATCAATAAATGATATATATTTTTGTAAACTTGTTTGGAATCGGATTTGTAATTAGTGATTGATGCTGCAGGCTTTGGGACACTAATTGAAAAGGGAACATAATAAGCCCCTTGGCACTGTTTTGTTTGCTGCTCTAGGCTTCGCCTAAAACTATTGAGGATGTGCCAAGTAGAGGGCTAATAATCCTCTTACCTCTCCTAAGGTGTTTTTTGTTTTTCCACATTGAATGTAGGCCAATCTAGCCAGTAACAACAGTCAGCCTGGATATACTTTCTGTGGCATGGCATGTTTACTGGCTGGGAGTCCGTACATGGTAACAACGGCATATATTGATGCAGCCTGCATGGACATACATGAGATCAACCAGCATGAATATATTTTTATACTAGCATATCTTGCATGGAAAGGCGGCATGAAATGTATTGAAAAAATTGTCCTGTGCGCAGTTTGTGATTTGCAACTATTGGGATTTTCCGTGTGCTTCATACAAAACCAATTGTATGGATTTCTACCCAATTTTGCAAAGAAAGTGCTGTAAGATGCATAATTTATCCCAATGTTTCAAACATTTTCTTGGGAGTGAGAACCCCCCCTCAAGGAACCCTTGATTGGTTTAGTCTCCCTTACTGTGCTCTGTATATCCTGCCTAATTGGCACAAACTTTTAAGCCTCTTAAGTTCAGAAATGTACCGGCCTCCACTGTACATCATTTGTCACTGTGTATGTTGTGTGTTTTTAATGCGCACACAGGGCAGTGTGCTCCTTAATGATATGATATAGCATTTACAACGTGCCTGTACACAAGTGACTGACCCTCAGAGAGTTGGAGGTGGCAGAGTGGAGAGCTCATGCCATCCTATATATATTTATGCATATGATACAAAAGTTAGTCCGGCATAAAGCTTTCTTCAGTAGAGAAATCTAACTTTGCTGTAGTTGATTTGGAGTTGTATTAATAAACCATATTTGGGATCCTGCACACAAACTCAAACAGAGATTTCTCGAGTCTCCTGTTTGCAGAGGTGCCCCCGCTGGCTGAGTGCAAAAAATTGTAAGGGGGCCTCACCAAATGTTTGGCCCCGGGCCTCACCACATCTTCAGACAGCCCTGTGCATATAGGAACATCAGATAAGATCCAGGGAAAAACATCCACCGGCACCCACTCTCTCAGTCAACCCATCTTCAACTGTCACTCCCAGAACCTTCAGAAGGGAACATTCACTCACTCAACACTCCATGTCAGGCACTCATAACATTCCATGCACACACAGCAGGTTGCAAGGGAAAGGGAAGATACAACGAAAAACCCCTTCAGTCAGTGAAGCATTCAATAAGGGGGAGCCAAAGGGGTGCAATAGCATAGCTTGAGGAGAAAAGTTGATCATCTAAGCAAGGATAGGCTCATCATTATAAGCTGAAGATTTATGTTTATGTTTGAGTAATTATAACTTGTCGTAGACCCGAAGGGAAGCAGGTGCACACAAAATACCAAACAGATACACAGAATCAATACAAACACAACAAATCACATGTACAAAAGAATAAATGCCGTCTAAACGTAACCAATTAAAACCATCAGAATAAAAAGAGTAAATTAAAATGCAAAATCATTAAAAAGATAAAAGGATTAAAACAGCAGGATAGGAGCAACTGAGCAGATCAATACAGCTAAAAGACCAATAAGTAAAAAGAAGGTCTTCATGGTCTTTTTAAAAGATAAACTAGAGGAATCCAATCTCTGATTAACAGGTAATTGATTCCAGAGTATCTGAGCTAAAACACTGAGGGAGCATCTTCCTGCTCTCTCATGTTTTGCTCGTGGTATCTAGAGCAGCATACCTTGACTAGATCTCAGCAATCCAGAGCATTGCCTCTCCCGTATCCTATTGTTCAGGTACATAGGACTTTGCCATAAACACATTTATGTGTGATGGGGAGGATTCTAAAATTCAGGAACGCTTCTCCCGGCAGCCAGTGCAGTGCCCTATGAGCTGAAGTGATGTGTGCTCTTCTCTGAATATTAGACACAATTCGCACCGGAATGTTTTGGAGGACTTGCAGCTTCCTTAAATACTTCTGATCAGTGCCAAGCAAAAGACTGCCACCATAATGGTAGCACAAGTCCCATTAGAAAGAAAAGGTTTAATGTGGCACAAGAGCTTCAGATCGCATGTAGATGATGAGATAATTGCATTGACTTGATCCTGCATAGATAATGTACGATCAAGAACTACTCCAAATGTTTTAACCTTCAAAAGGACAGGTATGTTGCAATCTGCGATCAAAAAATTATTATACACTCTGAAAACTTCAATAGCCTTTGTTGGGTGCCAACTATTATTAGTTCTTTTATTTGTGCTTGATTCTATTACAAGGCAACAAAATCTTTACAAAATAGAAATGTTAAATAAAAATGTTAAATAAAAATGTTAAATAAACATTGCAATATACTTAACACCAAAATTTAAAATCATCATTCAATAAAAATTTCATTATAAAACATTGCCTATAACAAGAGACAAGGTTTGACTTTGCAAAAAAGAAAAAAGGAAAGAAAAAAGGTAGGAATAAAGACACAAACATACACAGGTTTGGAATGTAACATCAATAGTATATCACTTCGCCTGAATTGATGAGTTAGCCTGTTTAGTTTGTCAAACAATGATGTTAGCATAGTTGTCTAGTTCCTTTTCTATTGATTTACATAGACTTGTTACGGCATATATAAGAGGTTTATGATTGCCTTGCGTCATTCTGGCCCAAAGAAATACTAAGCAATCAATGAAATTGATGTTTACAAATTCCATAAGTAAAACAGTTCTTTGATGTTTAAAATGAGGGCAGTATAAAATCAGATGCTTTAGTGTTTCGATAATTTCAGTGCACGTAGGAAATCTGCAATGCTTATTTACAACGTTCATCTTGTAACTAGCCCAATTCGAAATTCTTTCTTTGGTATCTAACAGATTAAATTTGAACTGTAGAAAGACCTTACGGGTATGGTTACAAGGAAATAACACAATGTGATCATATCTCGGTATACGTTTTCGTGTGAATAGGTAATATTCCTTATAGAGTTTGTAAGATCCTATTTGATTGATAGTTATGCTCCAATCGAGTTCAAACAGCTTTTTTTAGCATATGCAGGTCTAGTATGAACGTCATCCACTGTGATATTGACCTCATTGAGAATAACATGTATTCTTGTCAAATATTGGACCATCGAGGTCGTTGGCATTAGATCAATTGTTTGCTTCATTTCAACATATAGGAATTCACCCTAGGATAGCTTATTTTCGCAAAATTAGTTAGGAGTCGCCATTTCCAGTGAGTGGATAACGCTACTAGGCCCAACTCATGCCTTAGAACTGCGTTGGGTAGTGACATTGGAAGCGACATAGCACGTTTCAAGGCTGTCCCTTGCGGTTGGTCCAAGATCATACCCATTTCAACCAGACATATATCAAGCGAATAGAGGATAACGCTTTCAATTTTCAATGTAAAAAACTCGATAAGAGGAGTTAGTGAAAACTTGCAGTATTTTGCATATATTACTTTTAACTGCGATGTGAGTGGTCTAATTTTATTATTTAGATAGTCAGTCCACAATTTGATGGAATGTTTCTCTGATAAGTAATACCCTAGGTAGATCGTTTCTACAATAGAGAGGATGATGGTTCGCATAATATGCCATTGGAACTTTCCAGTTCGCTTCTGGACGCCAAATTTCATTACTGCTGTTTTAGCAGGATTGGGCGTTAAGTTATGTGCTATTGCAAATTCTTCAAATAACCGTAGTTTAATTTGAAGACCTACCGGAGTGGGATCAAATAGTATGATATCATCTGCGAAGGCGAGCCATTTTAAACGAATAAGGCAGATTTTCACAGAGAACAGGTTTTTTGCATCCCATCCTTTGTCGAGATCTGCAAGATATAAATTGAAAAAGGTAGTGGCTAAATTGCAACCTTGCTTTAAGCCTATTTCAGTGGTGATAGGTTTAGTTGTACACCCTTCTGAAGTAAGCTTGATTTTATAAGAAGTATTGGGGTGGAGGGCTATAAACCAATAAATTAGCACCGGAGGAATTCCCATTTCAGTTAGTTTAGCCCACAATAGGTTCCGTATCACAGTGTTGAATGCTGAAGACATATCGATGAGGGCGATATAAACCGGATTCGATGATGTTTTTTTTGCTCCTGCGATGGCAAATGTCATTATCATGGCATTAAGCGAGGTGCTCATTCCTTTCCTAAACCCAGTTTGGTATTTGGAGTATAGTTTGTGCATTTCGATATGTTTTTCGAGATCGTAAAGAACGAGAATTGCAAATAGTTTTGCTACAGTGTCAATTAAGGCAATGGGCCGGTAATTCTGTGGCAGGGCAGCATCTCCCTTTTGAAATATTGGTATGATGTTAGCCGAAAGCCATGAAGCAGGAATTATTCCCGAATTAACAATGGCCTGAAATTTGGTATTTATGATCATTGCCCATAGATCCGGGTCCGCTTTGTACAGGCATGGAGGGAAGCCATCAGGACCAGCTGATCTAGAATAGGTAAGTTTGGATATAGCCCACTTAATATCGGCAATGGTCCAGTTTAAACGTGGAAGACCTTGATATATTAGCGGAGTAGTGGAAATATTCAAAAATTGGTCTGGTATCTGAAATTTGTTCGTGATATAGGAGTGCCAGGTGGATTCAGATACAGCGTTGGGCATAAGAGAGACACTTGAGCGTTATTGCTTTTAATTGTTCGCCAGATGGTTCGTGTGTCGTGAGCTGTTATGGCTAAAGATTGCAATTAAGCTCATTGTTTCTTCGTATCCTTATCTGTTTTAGATTTTGTTTGTATGAAGCTACAATACGATTTCGCTGTGTTAAATACATTTCACGGGGGAGTTCGTTGTTTTTTTTTAAGCTCTTGGGCCTTATTTTTTCTCACTTCTGTGTTTTACAGAGGGGGTCAAATAGGTGCCGATTTTTGATGACAGTACTTTTTTTTTTGCTAAAGTGTAGTAGTGCTGCATGGATTATTTCAGCATAAAGCTGTTCGATAGAACTCACAGAAATTCCTTCAATAATGTTGCTGTTGGCAATAGCCAACTTTACATATTGTATGAATTGTTTGCATAGAGATTGAGTCCATCTAAGGGAGATTTGTGGACGATCTACTCGCACAGCATATTAGAAGGGTCAACTGCTGTGATGGAGAAGTTGAGTTTTAAATACCCAATAGCTGTGCGTGATCTCCGAATGGCATCTTAGTGATTTTTAAGGGTAGTGATGTTATAAGCAAGCTGTGAGTGACAAATATAAAGTCGATCGTGGAGGTTTTTGCATCTCTTGACCATGTGGTCCAATTTGATTTTTGATCAGGTGGAATAATATCCAGATCCCAGTCTTTTAAAAAGGTCCTCCATATTGTGCCTCTACGTTTCGATAGTGAGTTGCTTGTAGAGCCGCTAAGCTCATTGTTGGTCCTACAGTCACAGTTAAAGTCTCCACCTAGTATTATTTCAATGTTTTCGTATTCATGGGTTACGAATTCTAAACAGTTCTCAGCTATATCAATCATCTCTTCGATCGAAGTATGGACTGGATTCCAATAAATTGTAATAACAATTAAGTAGCAATACCCATGGATATTTGTCTCTAGCAGTATCGCAAGCAGGTTGTTAGCCGTCCAAACAATTTTCGAATTAAACATTAAAGCATTGTCTACTGCTATCAAGATACCTCCGGAGGGACGACCAACGGAAGTTCGCATGGCAGGGATGCAATACGTTGTATAATCAGGTAGAGAAAAGGCAGTGCTTTTTATAGTTTCTTGGATCATTATTATTGATGGACGATTAAGGCAGTCTAACGTTGAATGCCATTTCATAAGATTGAGGAATCCACACGAGTTCCAAGATTGAAAAGATAGGGAAGTTTTTATAGGCAGCTACGATGTGGACGATAAGTCCTTAGATTTGAAGAAAGAGTTGAGCATTGGAGCAAGCCACGGGAGGTCATGTGAAATGCCTGCTTTAATTAGAAGTTCATTAATAGCTCCATTTCCAACCTCATTAGTTTTAGATCGCGAAATAGATTGTGAATCAGAGATGAAAGCCTGAGGACATTCATACTGGATGAATTTCATTGCTTCTTGTTCATTTTCCATTGAGGTTAGAACAAGGCCTTCTTCTTTGATGCCTTCCCTATTAAACCCTAAGTATTTCTTGACAGCCTCGGAAGACAAGTAACACACGGCACGGTAGTTATTTTCCGAGGATAAAGATACTCTCAGGATGTCTTCTGATTTAAACATCCGTAGTTGAGGGATTCGACTAAAGTGTGTCAAGAGGAAGGCTCGGTTAATACGATTTGTGCCAAGTAAGTCACGCTTTCCTTGGAATTCTATAAAATGATGTTTTTCTGTGATAGTGTATTCTGTCTTTTCATGTAGGCGATCAAATGATTTTATGTGAGGGTCAGAGACATTATCAGCAGAAGGGACGTGATTGATCGTTTTGATCGAATTTCCACTTGGTAGTTCATTATCAGGATTAGCTTTCATGGATCTCTCATAGAGTTCTTTCCTCAAGATGTCTAAGATGTTGTGATGAGTTAGCATTGTGGAAGTTTGAGATTCTGAAATATATCTATGTGCCGGGGGGCCATGCACCAGTGTGCAGAGGATGGAAGTGCAGTATGCCGGTCCTGATTATTTGTAATCAGAGAAAGTGAGTCCATGGAAGGTGACGATGAAAATATTGTTACCTTTCCTAGGCCATTGACTACTATCTCAGGTCGAGCTATACTGGAGAGGTCTATTTTACCAGTCCTGATAGTGGAACAATTGGATTCAATAATAGACTCGGAAGGAGCAGATGGTGGTGGCTTGATGCTAGTCAAGTTTGCGTTGCTCAAGGGTAAAAATGGTATTTGTGCAGGTAAGAGTGGAGGTGCAGGTAGCTCATTGTCTCGTCGATTTACTACGGTCGTAGGACCAATGGTGTTAGGGAGGTCGGTTATTCCTGTAGAGACTGGAACGGAATTAGAATTGTTTGTGCAGACTTCGCTATAGGTTTTTGTCATTGCAGTGGTTGAAGGCTCCAAAGGCAGAGTATCGTCATGACGGGTAGTTCGAATTCTGCCACATATTGGAAAATAATTGGTCAGGTTCGATTTGACTCCCGTCAGTTGTGTCGAGACCTGGTCATTTGGGGGCTCCAAGCACACAGGTGAGTTTTTTGATTTCACATTATTTCTTTTGTTTCTTCGTTTGGTTGATGTTGGTACGTTGTTAAACTCATTAGTATTTGTTTCCATTTCTTTACTGTCAGAATCAACAGGTTTAGTTTCTTTAAGAGAGTTTACTTTAGCAGGCATCACAGACATTTTTGAAGGTTTTGTTGATTCATCGGTTAGTTTCAAGCTAGGTGTTATAGATGAAATTAAGGCTTCTTGACTTTCTTTTGAAAGTTGTTGAAGATCTATATGATCCTCATCTGTTGATGTTTCAGCAATGATAAGTGGAGACTGATTAATTGGATCAGTTTGTAAATCGGAACCTTTCGTTAGTGCATCGTTTCTTCTTTTTGCGTTCCTTTTAACAGCCCTTTGATGGAGTTTTTTAGCTCTCCTAGACATGAAACCTTGGGGCTTCTCCATCGGAGTGTGTTCCTTTGGGTCTGACTGCATTTGTTCAAATACTTTGAGCAGAGCAGTTGGGCTATCAGGGCCATTTTTTGGAACAGGTAGCTATTGGGGTGTATAGTGCTATGATTGTATTCATTTTTTCTATGGCTGTTGTTAGCTCGTTTGGAAAATTTTGACATTTGCATGTAACAGGATTTAATGATGCTTCCATGGAGGATAAGGAAGATATAGGAGTTTGTTCAAGACAACACTGGATGTTTTTATTTTTCAGGATCGGATTGGTCACAGATGAATGGTTCAAGGTAGCTTCTAGATTAAGATTTTTTAATGTTTCAGCTGATATAATGAACCCTTCGATGCATTCCATCTTTGCAGACATGAGTAAGAGCATCGATTTAATGTCCTTCAGTTCAAGGTGAGTCAGATCATGGCCTTTAACGAGTAAATCTAAGATCCGAATAATCACAGTAAAGGAACCAGGGGAATGTTGTATTTGACTCTCGTCAGGAGATGGTGATGGGTGAGCAGGTTTATCATATGTTAACACTGGTTCAGGAGAAAAGGTGATTTGCGATGGAAGTTGTCCTTTTTTTATATCATCAACAAGTTCAATGCTCATACCCAAGAGACTTTTAGAGTGACGCGGTAAGTGCGATTGAAAGGCCATGCGCTTTTTTACTGAATTAAATACTATTGGTGTCAAGGTGCCAATAGAACGACAAACAGCCTTGTCTAATGCCTCCATTTTCTCCATTGTTAGATCAAATTGCCTTTTATCAGTGTCGAAGGCCAGAGGTGATTCAGAACAGCTTTTGAAGTCATCAATGGCCTTACATACTTCGGGGCTAATGGAGGGAAGAGAGGTAAGAGGTACAGAAGATGCATGAGACTGAGGGTGTGTGGGGATCAATGAATTTTCCAGCGCATGTACTTGGACAGAATGTGCAGCAGGACAAGGCGTGGATAGCTCTTCTTTAAGAGGTGTCACAGCGTGAGCTTCAGAAACTGCTGGTTCATTGTATGCGGTTTCCCCAAGGCATACAAGCGAGTCTATGTTACTGGCTGAAAGCGGGAAAGAGGTGAGTAGTTTGCACTTGACACTTCTTAATCCGCTTGGCATATTTGCATCAACAGTAGGTCAACATAGTGAGCTCAAGGAGGAGGTAACGGTGGTTGGTGGCGTTTTGAATTTAAAGTTATAAACGCATTAACAGTAAAAGAGTAGAAACAGTGTATATCCTAACCAGTTCAGAGTCAACGAACAAATGGCTGAATGAGTATGTAACCGGTCAGAAAATGAACAACAATTAATCGCTCCCTTACCGAGTTCCCTCCCTTTTGCACGATTTTAAGTTATTGGTAGCAACTGGCAACCAGATACCAGCTAACAGCAAACAGCGCTACTTAGAGCGCGTACTTGATGCGCGCGCGCAGATGTGCACAGGCGTCTGTAGATAAGGGTTTCTGGGGAAAAGGGGCAGAGTCACCGTTGTAGTTCCAAGAAAAAAGTCCAGATTTAGATGAAAGCGCAAATGTCCCACGACATCCTCAAGCAGGGGCAGCGTTCCTGGCCAGCAAACAGCACTACTTAGAGCGCGTACTTGGTGCCAACTATTAACAAGTCTTTTTGCATCATTCAGCACAAGGACATTGTGCACCATCCAGCTCTGAATGAGATTAAAAACATAATTTACTCTCTTGACATCTGTGGAACAATCACTGGTAAACTGAATCAAAATGTGTGTGTCATCTGCATAATTAGCATAGAAAATATCGGCTCATCTAAAATATCAAACAGTGGCTTCATAATAATATTAAAATGAGTAGGTGAGAGGCAAGAACCCTGAGGCACTTCACAAGTAAGCTCTTTAGGAAAGGCCATGTTTTTGTTTTTTGCCCATCTGCCCGATAAAAACGACAAGACCCAATCCGCTTCTCTTACAGATGAATGAGCAGAGGATAGCAACCTACAATAGAGTATATCAAAATCAATTAAATCAAAGGCTGCCGATAAATTCATTAAAACTGCAGCAATATCTCTCCATTGTCCATAATCTGAGTCATTGTTGCCTTTCATTGAGTTCATAAGATTAGGACCAGTATGGCCTGTTCACAGGGACACACATTTCCATAAAGGGATCTCATTGTAGGTTCAAAAACTGTCCATATTGGAGTGATATTTTGTGCAAAGAAAAGTAGCCTCCTCGGTGGAGAAAGGGGATTTAAGGAGAGTTTGCCTTTTTGAAACAGCTCTTGCGGAAGCAGCCTGAGTTTGAATAGCCTTTGCTGCTTCCGTATTCGGTTTAATAATAGATGTGTTGCTCTTCGGGGAAGATTTTGTTGAGGGGTCCCTATTTTTGCGCCCCCTCCGATGTTCTTTTCCAATATCTATTTTTTTGTTTTCTGCGGTCTTCAGTATAAACAAGGGTAAACCATGTTTTGAAAGGTCGAGTGGAATTTTAAAGGTGCTAACTCATCAGCAGTTTGACCTGCAGTCTCGTGGCGTATATTGGCTAAAATATGTACAACTTGCATTGTAGTTATATTCCATTAAAAAGTTGCAGATATTCTCTTTGAGCACACCAGTGCAGTGGATTAGCAGTCTGCACATTGGAATGCCAGTACACACGTAATATGTAAATTGGGAGCTATTTGGTAACAGTGTTTAATTGTTCATTACCTCTAAAAGTGATCCCATACTGCAGTACTTTTCGTTCATGCTGTAACGGCGCTAAAGAAAGCCTTTGCCTTCACAAGTCTATTGAATGTTGTAAGTATGTCCTTTCAGGTTGCATATCATTAACTGTGGTTACTTGAAAATGTCACTAGATGGCAGCTTTTAGCTAACTATCAAGTTTATCATCCTCTCTCACTCTTTAAGCGCGTGTGCCATTATTTGAGATGATCTATATCAGGGGTGTCCAACATAATACATTCAGGCCCTGAAACCGCTTCCTCTGGGCCTCCACGTCTATGTGCTCTGACAGAGAATCTCAAATAAATGCTCATCTGCTGCAACGTCTCCAATTTCCACATCCCGAGACTCTGTCAACAGTAGCTGCTTCTCTGCAGGTGGCATGTGGAAGCACCACAGGACTGAAAGCAAAACAGCCTCAGAGCATGGGATAGTACAGCAAGGCAAAGGATGCAGTGATGACCGAAAAGTAAACCAAGCAAATACATGCATATAAAGGAACAGTCCCCTTACCATCAAACAGCTACTTTCTCTTCAACCAAAAGCCAAATGGTATTTGTTTCTGGGACTACCGTTTTCGAGAGAAAGCAGTTATTCTGAGCTTAACCAGAGACACACAAAGGACCTATAAAACATCATTTTTGCCAGGATCACGCCTTTTCCATGAGGCCACGCCTGAAATTTGCTGACTACCTGAAACAAACATAAATCTCCAATCATAATTAAATTGCCATCTCAGGTTCTTTCAGGAGTCTAGCCCAAAGTTGCTGGTGCACCATCATTTCGCAAAAACGCAAATCAAAAAAGTACACCACAAAAGCAGGGTCGGACTGGGACAAGAAATAGGCCTGGACACCCAAGAAAAAGTGCCCCCGCCTCAAAAAAGTGGGCCACCCACGCCTCAAAAAAGTGGGCCACCCCGTGCCTCAAAAAGTGGCCCTCAAACCATCATCCGTGAATCAAAATAGCATTTCTCTTAGTACACTACGAAACATATGGTTAGGATTTCACTAATGTGATATATATTTCATACAAGAATGGATCACTATACGTATCTTTAATATCTGTGTGTATAGATCCATATTGTCAAATTACTGTGAATGCAATCAGACGTCCAAGGCCAAATGATAATATGTTATTGTATAGCACTTGCCCTTACGCTCTTTTTTATAGAAGAAATATGCACACAATATCACCCAACCTGTGTTGCTACTCATTTATCGACCTCAGAAGGTTGAAAGGCTGAGATGGCCTTGCTGGGGATTCGAAGCTGCAACCTGCAAATCACACACACATCGCGGCAGAGAGCGCTCAACCCAATGACCTATCATATCGCCTATTGTAAAATGAGTAATTATTCTGTATTGGATACCATTAAACTACTAACTCAGATTTAACAGCTGACCAGTTAAGTTCATCTGCAGGTCTGGTGTAAAGATGGCGCATGCCAAGCCTGTATGCATCTACTCTCAGGCTTCAGAGGTTGGCAAAATAGGGAAAGCAGCGCACTCACAGGACATCTGATACTCTGAGCACTCGTTACCTCATACATGCAAAGAAACATCCTGAACAGCATGACCGGGAGATGGGAACGATAGACACGTTACAACAAAGCATTTACTGTGGCACAATGAAGTCAATGGCCACTTGATGTGCTATGGTCAAATATGTCTACACTGTACAGAAGCTTTTAGGCACAAGGATTTTGTCAAGTGACTGAGGAACCTGAGATGGAATGTCCCCCGTGCCTTCAAGAAATATCTTGTCCATTCCCCATCCATCCCCATCAGACACCCCATGCCCACAAATCACTTTCAGGCAACTGCGTCCACGTGCCCACCTAATTCGCAAAACACTCTGTGCACACCTGTGTCTTCAGACATTGCCTCTCCATTCCCCATCTCCTTCAGATAGCAGGCGTCCACGTATGGTTTTCAAGCACCTTCGCATCATTCTCCATCTCGAGGTACCCAAGCCTGCTCCCTGTTCAGTCACCCGCATTCCATTGTCCATCTCTTTCAGCCACTCATCCCAATCGCAAACGTACTACTTTGAGACACACATGTCCCTCCTTTCAAAGACGTTTTGCTGCCCTGCTGGTGTTTCTCCCCACCAAGGCCCTCAGACTTCCACTCCCAGCATTGCCCAATGCAGTTTTGCTGTAGAGATAAATGATCATTGCTGTCAAAGCATGCCCACCTCGCCCTGCCCCTTACCGGAATAAAATGCTGTAGGGGTGTAAGATCCAGGCCCTCGCCCGCCGCATACACTCCTCCACCTTCTCACTCCCGAACATCTGCAGCGAGAACGTGTTGAGTCTGGGCTGAAGCATGGAGGTGAGCTGCCTCTGCATGAAAGGGGCCCCAGCCGGCGGCAGCCTCCTCCTGCCCCGAGGGTGACCCGCACCCGCTGCAGGTCTCGGCAGAGAAGGACAACTTCAGCAGGTCCCTGGGGGCGATCTCTGGGCCCCCAAGCTCTCGCCGGCACTCTCCATTTGGAGTTGGGCTGCCCTTTCCAGCGGCCCAACCGGAGCTCACGGTGCTCCGTCGCGCACCACTGAACCTCCGGGGACAACCTCCGTCTCCAAGGGCCCCCGAGCAATGGAGGAAAATAGGAGATTATGTAAGCAAGACTCAGACTCACAGAGTACACAGCAAGCGTGGCCCTGCTGTTGCTGCAGACTCGGGCGGCATTTGCGGCGTGCATGCGGCTGAGATCAGCTTCTGCTTAGTGAGTGAGACAGTCTGTAATACAAATCAATGAGAGGGAGCAGGCCGGGCTGAGGTAGCCCCGCCGAGCCCTGCCGCTCCCTCCCAATGTTTTGTAACACTGACTGCTGGCGCCATGGTGTCGCGGCCTGACGCATTCATCAAAGAAAGGTAACACTTCAGTGCTACTTTTTTTTGAAGAATGTAGCGGGTCGGCGCCGGCAGGGACGCAAAGGATCTGTAAGTTACAGATCCTTTGCAATTTACATGTCCGGCGAGGCCCTGGGGGCCAGTTCCTGAAGGCCAAGCCTAGGCCGGCCCAGGGTGAGCTTCAGGAACCGGACCCCAGGGCCTCATCATGATTTTGGCCCGGCCATGGGCCAATTGGCCGGTGGGCCAATCTGACCCTGTACAAAAGGAATGTTGCAGCTTGATATATAGTTCTTTCAAATCCTTTCCTATTTTAAGCTAGTGTTGTTCCTGCTGGCATTTTCCCTAGTGTGGTAGTGGCAACTGCATCAGACACGGTTTCAATGATATCTGGGGCAAATACAGAGTGGTCTACTGTGCACCCATTCCTTATCAGGGGCGCACAATATTCTGATGTGGACATCCATGAACTGTTTGTGTGCAACGCCCCTGTGCACTGTTGGTAATCTAGCATCACAGTACTACCACTACAATAGTCCATCTGTTCCCCTGCAAAACTTTTCTTAAATCATGTAGATGTTCATCCATTTTCTCCTGAAATTTGTGCTGTAAAATTCACCATTTCAATGTATTATTTTTAAACATTTTTCAGGAACGAAATCCACTCTGTGCCCACCTGAGTGGTTCCAGGTTGACTCACTCCACTTGCTCACTTGCACTAAGCAACTGTAAACCTCCATCAGCCGCCACTGTGAATATTTCATTGACACAACAGTGTGGCCCACAAGAGATGCTTTTGAGTTCAAACCTTCCTCCTGTCCAATTGGCAGGGACAGTTTCCCTCTCGCATGTTGCCAGTTTACATTGCTTGTCACGCACAGTAAAGTGCACAGTGATTGGTAGTCAATTGTTTTGGTGGTGGCCATTGCTAATTATTTTTGTGATTGCAGTTCATCTCTCAACATCGAAGCTTTCACGTCTCAGCTGAAGATGAAACATCTTGATCCTGGCTGATCCAGAAAAACTTCCCAGATTATTGCAGACACAAACTAGTGGGCAGGTTGTGAATCCTTTAATCACTGAGTTCCACCACTGCCGCTTGCACTAATCATGCACACTAAATATAACCCTTAAAAAATAATACCCTGTGCTCAAAAGCCACACCAGCTCACATTAAGAGTCATGCAATGGTGCTTAACCCCGTTTATTAGGGATGCTGGTTGATCGCTAGGATGCCACTTGTTGCATGATGTGCCTGGAGACAAACTGCACCTCAGCCGCCCCTCAATTATGTTGTCTGAAAGGGAACCCATGTCTGTGATTGCTGGAGGTACTGTTGTTGTTAGGAGAATGATCTGTCATTTCATTGCTGGATTGCCCTGGTGGACAGGACCAGACTGATATGTAAGTGGATCTGTCTCCTCTGGAAGGGGGCATGGATCTAATACCTGATTGAAGACCCAGACCAGTGTGCGGCATATTGTAGGGTAGGTTATTTGACCCTGATCGTTCTCAGTAGAGGGGTTCTCATACTTTTTGGCATCTATTTCAGACTTGGAAAGATCTCAAAATGTCATGCCATGTCAGTTCTTTTGCATATGGCTTGGTTGGTCCATCAGTAAATTAGCAAGAGCATTCACGTGCTGACCTCCAGACCTGGGAGAGGTCTGCCTCTATGCGCCTGCAGTCTGAAAGGTTGACACATCCTTGTATGCTGAAAACAGACATCCCAGACCTTTTATAAATGACATTCATCACACAAAGGTAATTAACACACATCTAAGGTTCTTTCTCTCACTCTTGGAGTACTAGTACGTTCTAAGTGCACACTGCCATTTAAACAGCCCGCCATGCTCTGCGGGAGAGAAAGCCCCCCTACGGCTGTTACGTGGAGTACTGCACGCAAAGCTTATCAAGCACAAACAAACGTGCTATTGATGCAATTCATGACAATTGTGAATCAACACCAAGCAAATGATCAGTGCTGTGTTGCTAAAACATTCACCCCCCATTGGTTGGCACAAAGCACACCCCACATGGACACAAAATGAATGCGCCCCACCTTTTAGTCGGCCAGAGAGAAAGTGTGTGTTTTTTCTGAGGGGCTTGTGACTTCACTCGAAACAAAGTGGGTTGCTGATTGGGGATCTCGTTTCCACTGTGGACACAAAGTAGAGGTTTTATCTTTTAGAAAATGTGAAAATGTACAGCATCATCAATTATATTTACTATGATGTATTTCACTTTTCATACAACTTGCTGTAATGTCTACTTAATTATTTTTAGCTTTCAATAAAAATCAATAAACTTAAAGAAAATGTAAAGAAGAGAATGCATGGCAAATCATACATCTCACAGAGACCCTCTCATGTTCTCATCAGTGAGTGTTTCTCTACAGTCTACACAGAGCAGAGCGTGATATGAGGCTGGGGCACTCGCAGGTTCCTGGAAAGCTTGCAGGGTTGGGACTTCTAGGGGCCTTATAAGGCGGGGTGAGAGTGGGTCCAGCAATGAGCCAATGCTTCAGAGAGGCTGGTGGGGCTGGAGCAGTGCCACTCCATTGCCAGTGAAGGGCCTTGGGGCACTTGATAGGTGGCGTCAGGTCTGGATGCTGTGACACCCGCATCTCTATGGATGGACAGAATGGGAGGTTGGTATACATATACATATTATATGGCGGCAAACTGCAAAATGATTATAAAGTTATTTGAGGTTTTCCCGGGAGGATAGCTCAGGCCCAACGAGCTCGCCTTGGAAGACTACATGGAGCACTGCAGGTTTGATCCCCTAGTCCGCGCTTAGAATCCTCTGTGTATTAAGCGCATTATAAATAACCTATCTTATCATATGTATGAAAAAACGACAAATCTCATTCAACATCCGATAGGAGAAAATGTGCATTCTTTATACAAGCATATATCGAAAACTGCAAGACAGATTTGCGCCAATAAGAAACAAGTTAGGCACAAAGCGGTGTAGATGTGCCTTTTGGTGGTTTGCTGTATTTCCGTGCAGTGGCAGAGAATGTAGTATAGACGGTCCAAATACAGGTCTATACACCTTCAGTGCTGGATTGCACCATTGCGGCCTTAAAAGGCTATTTCTTTTGTGCTCAATACGAGCTGGTCATACAATAATCCCGCGGGAACAGAAAGAAACACTCAAAATGATATTTGGAGGAGGGTGGGGGTCGTTTGACATCAGGGAGGATATGGGGCGTGTGAAAGAGGACCGCAAGGAGAGCTCAATATTTTGTGTCTTACAGTTGGAATGATTTCTTGCAAGGAAGCTCATGATATTCGGAGCTTGATGGAAGCGACAACAATCTTCATTCGTAGTCCCCCCGGTGCTCAGCCAATGAGCACATACATGATATTACAGATGCCATCAGCAATGACATCAGAAATTACATCATGGATCATTGACATCATTGATGACATCAACGGAGGGGCTCTGAGTTAAGGTTATTAAAGTTGGGTCATTTCCATTCTGAAATAATGTCCCCTATTATAGAAGTGGCAAAACAAAAATGATTTTGGTGTGCTGTACATAACTGATGTTTTATATTAGTAATCATGTGGTTTCTTGCAGTTCTTTACAATATCTTATGTGTGAATACCATAGTTTAACAGAGGTTAAATTCATTCCGAATCTTCCAGCCATCACCTCTTTGTTTTTGCTTTGTCACCCCAAGTGGGGCGGGTATGGCCAAACATGAGTCCCGTGCCTGCTGGGCCTAGAGACCCGAGCCCCCCCCTCACTGATGACACCCAACAAGGCTGAAACATGTCTGGGAATGCTTGTGGTCTCGTGCAGAAGGGATGTGACCTAGCAGTTCGGGCTGGACTGCCCCTTTTGGGGTGGGACCAAGCCTGATTTGCATATGGTCTTTCCCCTTCTGTAATGGCTTGGCAGGCGAGGAACGATGGTCTGGAGGGTTGCCCCGAGCAATGCCAGAGGTTAAGATTCATTCTAAACCTTCCAGCCATCACCTCTTTGTTTTTGCTTTGTCACTCCGAGTGGGAAGGGTATGCCCAGATGTAGGTTCCGTGACTGCTGGGCCTAGAGACCCAAGCTACTCCTCACTGATGAGGCCCAACAATGCTGAAACATGTCTTGGGATGCTTGTGGTCTCGTGCGGAAAGGATGTCACCTTGCAGTTCAGGCTGGACTGCCCCTTTTTTTAGGTGGGACCAAGCCTGATTTGCATATGGTCTTTCCCCTTCTGTAATTGCTTGGCAGGCGAGGAACGATGGTCTGGAGGGTTGCCCAGAGCATTGCCAGAGGTTAAGATTCATTCTAAACCTTCCAGCCATCACCTCTTTGTTTTTACCTCTATTGTGGGACATTCTAATAATCTCCTGCAAATGTAATGTGCAGCCTGAGATTATTAACTCCTGGGTACAATAGCTGATTAACACTGTCACTATTGTGAAGTATGTAGATATTGAATGTGCGTCTTGAAAGCTTCCCCTGTTTAAATAAACCTCAAATCAACAGAAAAGTTATATTTAATAAAATAAAAGGTATGTAATGATTTCTACCTCACAATTGCTGTCTGACTTACTCTAAACTACATCCAAGTATTTCAGATTCATTTACTTCCTGTGCCCCTTCTAGACATCAAGTGACATGAATTATCTTAATATGATATATTATGGCATCACATACATGACATTCCTTGACATAGCATAAGACGGCACATGATAGGACATAACATCACATATCATGAAATGATATATCATGACATGGTATAGCATGACATGAAATGTGATAACATGCCTAATGAAATGACATGGCATACCATGGCGCGACACATAATATGACACATCATGACTTGCCACCTTCTGCTACTTCATGATATGTCCTGTGTGATTGGGAGTATGCAAATGCTGTCAGAGGTGTACACCTGGGCCTGAACTGCAGGTTGTAGAATCAGAGAATAAGCGCTTGTAGGCTTGTGTCAGCATTGATGAAATGAAAAGGTTTATGTGAGTATCGGGGCTTGTGCAGTGAGAGCGCTTGCCTTGCTGTTCGTCCCAGTGTTACAAATGGTGCAAATAGGTTCAATGCACGAGGAGCAACCAGAAGTACTGACTCATTGAGCTTGGACTACACTTATCAATGCAGGTGCATTGGCCCCCTCTGAGCTGCCTCAGCACTTCCGAAGACAGCAAGTGTTCCTATACTTCCAACGATGCATACATATCCTGGCCCTGAGCCCGTGTGAAACCTTGTCATAATTAGTCATGTCACCAGCACAAACTTCTCAAGCACCAGGTTAAGTGTAAAGAGGGTGATTATCCAGGCAATGTGCAAGTAATGTGCATGTGCCATAAAAAATTTCCCAGGTTCTGCAGGCTGGCTGGGGTGGGCCATGCCTGGCAGCTCTGTGAAACCCAGCCACCTTGCAAGCCGATAGCACACACTGTCTGGAGTACCTATTGCTGTGTCCGCTGCTGGCTGCAGGGTGGCTGCCCTCAGTAGCTCTAGGCCACCATGGGAAGCATCTCCTACACAGCACTGGAAACAGAAGATGAACTCCGCTGGAAGAGGTTACTTAAGGCTGGGAAAAAGATACATGAATATAATGGAAACCGTGGAGCCTAATAGAATCTTGAAAACATTAGAGCAATGACTAAAATGTAAACATGTTATGAGTGGATTTGCTGAATACTGGCAATGATGTGCAAACCTAGCATAATGTAACTGGTGATGATGTGCTAGCTAGGTTCAAATATATGCAAAAGGTCTGGGGGCCCCTCTACCGAGAACGAACACACCCAAATAACCTGTTCTCTGGAAGGATCCCACTCGGGAGGGTCTATAACCATGTCTTAGTTCCCTGTACCTTTCACAGAGGAGCAATATGCATTTTCATATCACTCTGGTCCCACCCACTTGGGCAGTCCAGCGTCGAAATGCTAAGCAATTCCCTTCTGAACAAGAAAGAGTACCAACAGCAACCCCAGACACGTGTTTCAGCCTAGTCGGGCCTCATCAGTGAGGTGAAGCTGTGCCTCTCTAAGCACAGTGAGTAAAGCGTCCACGTCTGGATCACCCTGGGTAACTTGGGGGGATACCCCAAGTCCATAAACATATATGCAGAAGGTCTGGGAGCCCCTCGATCGAGAACAAACACACCCAAATAACCTTTTCTCTGGGAGGTTCCCACGCGTGTTTTAGCTCATGGTACCTTTCACAGAGGAGCAATATGCATTTGCATACCAGTCCAGCGTCGAAATGCTAGGCATAAGTGAGATACAAGGTGATTTTAGACCCTCCGGAGTGGGATCCCACCCATAGAACATGTTAAGCGAGATGTATGTCATGTTTCCTATGTAGGTTTTATGATTCCCTGTCCTCAGCAATATTTGAAAAGTCTGCTGAAATCCACTTGTGCACTGTCTATACAAACACAGAACTGCAGATAGACGGAGGCGTTTGGCTTCTGTGGAAAGAAACCTTGATTGAACTCCACAGGACATGCAACAAGATGCCACTTCTCCTGATTGCCTGCACAGGTGCGTCTGATTTCACATAATGAAGAGCCACCTATGAACTGCTCAGGTCCACTTTAATTTGCGTAGTCACCAATCCTGCCCAAGGCTATTGAGCGAAGGTGACTACTGCTGATTAAAGAATCCTTTTTGAAGAACTGCCAGTGACATTGGGAAAGATTTTCTTCTGAGGGAATGACGGAAAGCATTCCTTTGATCCAAATATGCGGATTTACCTTATGTGTGCGCTCTGGAGAGAAGGGCTCGGCACAGAAAGGCCTTGATAGGTGGGTTACAAAGAGTGGGTCCAAGCACAATTTTAATATGAATACAAAATGAATCTGAGGCCGATTGAGTGCCAAAGCTGCAGTAAAGAATTGGAGTTTGTTAGACCAACCTCTACTAACATTACACTGTGTAGACACACGTCAGGACACAGGATGTAGATTATATGTAAGGGGTTTATTTATAATTAGGAGTTGATTATGAGGAAAATAAGGGAGCGAGGATGTGAGCCCCACCGGACTCCAGCTCTCCCGTCTCGCTTATCTTAAATTTGCTCCCAGTACTCCATAATGCTCGCACACCGAGTTACGTCGTGTGCTCACGTGTATGAGAACCCTGCTGGAGCTCACAGCTCATCCTTCAGCAGGGACTGGATACTGCACATCTCCCCTCTTTTGCGGTAACACATTCAAAGATTGCACTCTCCAACTTTACACAAAGTCTTTCATGTAGCGGGTCTGCGACTGACTCTTCCCCATCTTGACCAGCGTGGATTATCTGTGGCAACACTAGGCAAGCAAAACTTCAACACTTCTTTTCCTTTCTTTCTCATCATTCTCCCCACACTTCCTATATCACTGACATCATTATCACTGACATCACCTGTACTCAAACTCTCAACAGCCTCTCTGTCACCATCGCAGTGTCTTCCACCACTGTCTTCACTACACACACTTTCTCCATGTTCCAAACCCGTCCATCCTCCACTCTAACTGCATGTCTGAACACCTCGACTACTCCTACAGGTTTTTACCATTTGCACTGTCCACTTCTTAAAGCAGGTGGAAGTTTGATTCTCACAAACTCCTCTACAGCAGGACCTATATTCTTACCATTTTCACACAATGATCTGTCAGGAGCAGAATTGTTCTTTAACTGAATGTTCCTGATTTTCTCACAAACAGATCCTAAATCATTCTCCACATTGGTCTCTTTCCCCATCCAAGATGGTACTAATTTGGTGCTTGCCTTGCGTCCTCTGCTAAACTCAAATGGGGATAACCCTGTTGTACAATGTGGACTAAAACGATGTGCAACAATTTTTTTTCTGACTGCTTCCTCCCAGTCCAACCCATTCGACAATGCCCACCGAATGGCATCTTTGAGCGTTTTGTTAAAACACTCAACTACCCCATTAGTCTGAGGATGATAAATAGCACTCTTTTTGTGCTCAATGACATTTTTCCTACAAAAATCCTCAATATCATTGGAGTGAAACTGAGTGCCATTGTCAGTCATAATACTCTTTGGAAAACCTTCCCTTTCAGAAATTTCAGAAAGAAAATCAGTAACTGTCTTTGCAGTAATGCAAGGCTTAATCAGTACTTCTACCCACCTGGTTAATAGATCAATTACAACCAAACAAAATTGTTGTTTCCCATTGCTGCATATCGGGCCTAAAACATCCATACCTAATTCATCACATGGTTTTTCAGGAATTTCTGTTAAAACCATTGGATATCTTGTGCTCATGCATACTTTGTCACTCTCATTAAAAAAGGATGCAATTTCGAGTCGATCTCTCAATTTGCAGGTCACATCCTGGCCACCAGAAGTCATTCCGTATCCTCTGTTTTGTCTTCACTATCCCTTGGTGACCTTCGTGGCCTAGATCAATCAATCTCTGGCGTACTCCTACTGGTGGCATTATTCTGTTGCCTCTCATTATCATGTCTTTTTACACATTAAGTTCATCTGCAACCTTCCAAAAGTCCATCAGACCAAGCTCCTCAAACTCTGCTTTCCTCAAAGGGCATTGATGCTCAATGAGTTGCTTCAACCGTGTCATTGAAATATCTTGTGTCACCGCCTCCTCCCATTCACTTCTTGGTATGGATGCTGCTTATATGCTTAGAACCACTTCTGAGTAATTTTCACCACTCTCATCTACCTCAGAGATAGACAATCAGTCGAGACAGATAATCTGTAGCAGTATTCTTGACTCCTGGTACATACCGTACTGTACAATTGAACTCTTGCAATTATATTACCCATCTCCTAATTCGATTTGACACTTTATCTAGGCCTTTGGTCATGATAATGTGAACAAGTGGTTTGTGATCTCTGCGAAATTCCAATTCCACACCCCAGATGAAGCTTCTGAATTTCTCTGCTGCTCATTTAATGGCTAGAGTCTCCTTTTCTATGGCAGCATATGATTTCTCAGCTCCTTTTAGTAATCCTGATGCAAAGGCACTTAAAACCTCTTTCCCATCAACTTCTTGAGTAAATACTGCTCCGTGACCCAGATTGCTTGCATGCGTGGTGATTATAGTTTTGCTATCACTCCTAAAATGTTTTAATGCCGGGGCTTTGGCCAATGCAGACTTAATGAACTCAAATTCTTCATCGCACCCTTGACTCGCCTCAAATGTTTTCCTTTTAATAAACTCACACAATGGAACTGTGGAATGCAAAATCACATATACATTTAGAATAGTATTCCACCATTCCAATGAGCATTCAGACTTTTTCTTTGGAATTTGGTCTGGGCATGTACTTTATGGCATCAGCCAATTGCTTCTTGGGTCGTATACCTTCCGCTGAAATCATGTGACCAAGATATTCAATCTCTGAACTGTTTATATTACATTTGTCTTTGCTTAGAGTCATTCATGCCTCATATAATTTCTTGCAGACATACTCCAATCTCTTATTGTGTTCTTTCTGCTGATCTGCATATATCAAGATGTCATCTTGGAAGCATATAATGCCTTGATCGCCTTCAAAGAGTTTGTGCATAATCTTCTGAAACATGGCCACGGCCGACACCAATCCAAAAGGCATTCTTTTATATTGGTATAATGAACGCTGTTAGTTTCCTGGAATTCTTGTGTAATTTCACCTGATGGTATGCTGATGTTAAATCCAACGTAGAGAAAAACCTCGATGGACCTATCGTGGAGACAATTTCTTGAATGTTTGGAAGCAGATGTCTATCCGGAACTACAAATTTATTCAACTCTCACATGTCTACACATATTCTGAGCTTCCCAGATTTTTTTATGAGCACAACTGATGGTGAAACCCATTCACTAGCATCAATGCTCTCTATGATCCCTTGATCTTCTAAGGTCTTTATTTCTTTTCTTACTTCTTCTATCATCAATATAGGTATTCCCCGTAACTTCTGCACTACAGGTACATAGTCAGACTTCATCTTTATCTCATGAACGATACCGCGGAGGCATCCGATTTCCTCTCGGAATACTTCTCTCATCACTCTGCTCATGTAATCTGGTTTCATTATAACATCCTCCACTGACAATATGGACTCACTGGCATTGGGGTATAGCTTCACCTTAAGTTTGGTCTGATGTGTCCAATTTAACAGAGTTGTCCTTCCTGCACTGGTGACATATTCTCTCCAATTGGCCTTTCTGTCCTTAAATTTTAGTGTGCTCCAAAACCAACCAACAATATCAATCTTCACTCCTCCATATGCTCTGGGGTTGATATCAGCTTCATGTAAATACTCATGCTTGCCTTTATCCCACAGATTATGTGGTATGAGCCTATATTTGGTGCCAGAATCTATCATCATGCGCATGTCTATTCCGTCTATGTATTATGTTGCCTTAGGACTTTCTATTTCTTCTTCATTCTCATTGCTTACAACCATGAAAACACATTCCTCTCCTTCATAATCACTGTGGTTGTCATCTCCTATCCAGTTTGTGGATGTATTCCTGACTCTGCAACACCTGGAGTAATGCCCCTTTCCTTTGCATCTACTGCAAATTATTTTTAAAGCGGGACAATCCGGGTCATCCGCCCAATGGTTAACACTATCACACCTAATACATCTGCCCTGGTTTCTTCTTCTCGGACTGGTCCTCTGCT
The DNA here is from genome assembly GCA_002915635.3 of Ambystoma mexicanum. Classification (NCBI taxonomy): domain Eukaryota; kingdom Metazoa; phylum Chordata; class Amphibia; order Caudata; family Ambystomatidae; genus Ambystoma; species Ambystoma mexicanum. The sequence continues at coordinate 943,756,276 of CM010928.2, read as the reverse complement.
TGTCTGGACTTCTCTTTCTCGAGTTACCCATGGCACATCCCCTGAAAGGTGTTTTATTCTTCTTATCTAGACCCCATGGCAACCTGCATGATCTTCCAGAGAATTTCTGTGTATTTGTTGTGCTACTCACTTGAGCAATAGAATCATTACTATTGGTTGTATTCAATTGAGTTGCACTTGACTTGGTAGTATCAGATTTAACATCAATTGTTTTAATCCTATTTTCCAACTCTTTAACACACTTTTCCGTGTGTTGAACTTCTTTTGCTACTCTTAAAACAGTATCTAATGGTGGATCATCCTCTGACCACAATTTCTCTCTCACTTTGGCACTGCTGCACTCGAACATGAATTGATCCCACAGGCATTCATCGAGCTGTTCATTAAAGTTGCACGTTCGTGCTAAATTCCTTAGACTTGTAATGTACTGCTCTACACTTTCTCCATCTTCTTGCACCCTCTTTCCAAACTTATACCATTCTAGAATGGTACTGAGCTTCTTTTCATACTGCTTGCATATCTTCTTACTAGTGTGTTCATATTCATTCAGGTCAATGTCTTCATTTGCAGGGAGTTCTGGTAAATCTTCAAACTTTTCCTGCCCAGCTGCACCCAGACAATGTAACAATAATGATTTCCTTTTTTCCACACTGCAATTTTGGCCACAAACAACACCAGCATAATGCTCAAAAGATTTGATCCATCTCTTCCAGGGTATTGCAGGCTGACCTGCTTCAGGTAGGAAAAACATGGTTGGAGGCACACTGCTGAAGACATGTTTTCTTCTTATATATATTGAGGAATGTGTAGAATGCAAACTAATCAAGAATAGTTTATGATACCTTATATTGTTTTCTGTTGTAGGTCATTATGACGTAACAGAGATGGAGTGGTGTAGTAACTTTCTCAATGATACCGATTCTGCTTTCTCTTTCTGTTGAAAGTAAATGTGTTGTAGTAGAGGTACTGTGCTAGTGTTTCACTGATTCCTCAAATGAGTGTTCAGCATACAGTAGATATGTGTTCTGTTACAAAAAGATTCTCCAAGACGTTAGTGCCCACGTAACTGTAGCTTAGCGTGTTGAAAATAGTACTGCCCCTTTAAATCCCTATTTTAACAGTCATGCGCACGCGCAACTGTAAAAAGATAATTTCCTCTTTAAGAATTGAAAACGTTGGTTTCAACGTTAATAGCGCGATCGTCTTCTGCGCATGTGTATAACCCAGCTAGGTGTGGAAATGAGTCGTGTCACAGTAAGCTCTGTTGTTTCTCTTCTTTACTGTATATATATCGTGACGTTAGTTGAAGCTACGTTTCGACGTGCAATGCTACGCCAGATGAATTACCTACTAGGTGGCCACTGCTACGCTTGTGGGCAAAGCCGAGCAGCATAAGGCACGGCTCAGGTGACCAGGATCTGCGAGGCAGTGCAGGCAAACATATGACCGCCAACAGTAGGGTAGCAGCACAGTGCGGTGGCCAACCAAATGGGCATGCAGGGCGGTGGGGCTCCGATACGCGATCCTCGTCGCCACTTGCAGTGTGGACACACGGGAGGACATAGGATGTAGATTATATATAAGGGGTATATTTCCAATTAGGAGTTGATTATGAGGAAAATAAGGAAGCGAGGATATGAGCCCCACCAGACTCCAGCTCCTCCTTCTCGCTTATCTTCAACTTGCTCCCAGGATTCCATAACACTTGCACACCGAGTTACGTGGTGTGCTGACGTGTATGAGAACCCTGCTGGAGCAAACAGCTTATCCTTCAGCAGGGACTGGATACTACACACTGTTGACAGCATTCATCGTCCTTCCCTGACTAAGGCTACATTTGTTTATTTCTATGCCATTACTTTTGTGGGCAAGGCAATGAAACAGGGCACTGCCATTGAACAAGTACAGATGCAGATTTAATTAGTGGTGAAATTAGCAAAAAGGACGGGACACCATTACTTGTCCCTAGTAATGGACCCCTTTTAGTTCTTTTGAGTCTGTCTCCTGGCCCCTGCTGTAATAATCAAATATATGATGCTGCAAGGGAACATCACTTGCTGACAGACAAGTAAATGCGATGAATCATCAGTGACTCAGACCTGCTGAACCTCAGCACTTAGAACTGTTTCAGTGGTAACGCGGGCCCATTGTTTTGATAATGTAGCACGTTATCTCTGCTGCTGATATGTGGATGTTGTATGTTTATCAAGTTTGCCAACTATTCATGGGCCCAGCTTGGAGGAGGTGAAGCTCCAAGGGTTTTCAAAACACGGATCTGCAGAGCCAGAATGTTTATTTCGTAAGTACTAGGCAAGCACAATAAAAGCACTCTCACTACAATTACACGTACAAAGCAGAGGAGTCCTACATCATGCACTCCACAGTTCAGGAGACTTTGGGGAGAGTGCATTGTGGGGTGCATTGAAACTCTCCAAACAGAAGTCCCTTTCACATGAATGGCAGGCATTTTTCGACACTGAAACATAAACGGTCTTGTTTCTCAAGTAAAGTTAAAGAGCCATGTGGAAAGGGGCCTACCTGTCATTACAAATGGACAAGCAGCATTTTGATTTACAAAAGGAGGAATCAAAGATCCCTGTCGCATGGAAAGCAGGATTTTTAAACATTGAAAACAAAAACGGCCTGCATATGTGTGTGCAAATAAAAACGGTTTGAAAAAATAAAACTGAGAGAAATATCACTGCTCACAGAACGATATCAGGAATACAAAAGATGATGTGTGGGTTGACAAAGAGCAATGTATATTATGTTTCACCCACAAAACTCCAGAGACAATTGAATAGCCACTTGGTCTGCATGAAAAAAATCGCAGCCCAAGGCAGACCCTGTTTCTGGCTGTGGTCAAAACTTCACAAAGGAAATCTCCCACTTCCAGCCTGGATATCACATTTCCCAACTAATGACCCCCGCAATAAAAAATGTACTACTAAAGGCATCAAAATTGAGTGTTCCCCAAGACCTGCTGGTTCTGAAAGCAGGGGCTTCATGGAAAGTCATCCTTGGCTGGAGCATGACTAAAAGGTGTGAAGACTGGAGGCTGTAACTTCAAAGAGCAAGCTTCCAGCAAAAGGAGACTGATAAAGAAATCTCTGTGCACAGGCTGACCCAGTGAAAACATATGGCCTGAAAGCAGAAGCTGCCATTTGTCACAGATGAACATTCACAATTAATTTAAAAGGACTATTATCCTTTTTCACAGCAACCCTCATGTGGATTGAATTTATTTGTGTACAATTTGTTATGTAATTTCGAGAAGATTTTGGATATGTAAAATGCATCTACCTGTGACTCTGGGAACTGTAATTGCCAGTTAGACTAGGTGTATGGCTAATCTGAACATGTTCTAAATATGAGAGTTGGTGAGTGGGAGGAAAATTAAATTAGGGATATGCTTAGTAACCTACACATTCATGACTGTTGTACTTTTTATGGAAACGGCAGAAATGTGCCACATGGCCATGCTACATCGTACGGATTAGGTGGTCAGCTTCTATAATTCTCCATGATCAGCTAAAATAGAAAATATGTTTAGTCTGGCAGTTGCTAGTAAAATTATGAAGTTGTGATACACAACTAGTTTTTGCCAAAAAGTTGAAAGGAGAACAAAGGGACGATGACATATGGGAATAGACATATGTTGCTCCAAACCACTAAACCAATTCTGATGTGGGGGCTGTGTGGGGCGGAGAGAGTGGGTAACTGTCCAATCCTAGTGGCAGGGATTATTGCAGGGTACTTCCTCAAATGGGTGATGCCATTTCTGCTATATAAGGGGGACTGCACTAGGACAAGGAACAGACAAAAACCAGAGAGACAGAAAAGGAGAAAAGGAGAAAGACAGGAGGATTAGGTGAAGAGACGGACCATCACGATGGCTGCTGAAACCTACCATAGGACAGCTGTAAGGAAACACCAGAGGAGACTGCCGAGAGTCTGGGTGGAGCTGTCTATTTCAAGGAAGGCCTGAAAGCAGACTGGATCCTGTGGTGGAGAGCGGGACACCATCTTTGAGAGTTGAGTGACCAGACCCCTACCCTAACTTTCCAGATTGTCCTGATATGCCACTGGCTTTCCTAACCCTTAAACAGAGGCTTGCTATGTAAGAAGAACTAAGCCCTGGAAAACTAAAAGGTGGGGAAGTCTGCTTGCTTTGAATCCTTTCCTTTTATAGTGGTTGGGGGGGGGGGCAAAACTATGTAGATCCTTAGCCTATGTAAGCAAAAATATTATTTTAATTAATTCCCCATTTGGCAGAACACTACAGGGTGAGTTGTGTTAAAATTTGAAATTGACAAAGCTCACTTCCCAGTGTGCACTGAGAACTATAGCCTTTAATTTAATTTGGTAATCCTTGTTGTCCAGCTGACCTCGACTTCTTTAAGGAAGAAGGGTGTCTTTGGTCTTAAATCAGTCCAACGTTTTCATCCAGCTCCCCCAACACAGGCCTTTCAGTAAGAGGGGGGTCTGCAACCCTTTCATTTCCCTCAACCTTCTGTATGCTGTGACGGTTTATTGAGAAGCCACCCTCAACAGAGGCAGTCCCTTCTCAATTCATTCATCCCAGCATGTGAATGAGACACATGTGCACAGTATGTGGAGAAAACAGAGTCCGTCAGATGAACGTCGGCTGCAGAGAAAGGGCCATGATCCATTTCAGCTGCATGTTGGATTTGCCTGATTCCAAAGTGGCACTGGCCCTTCTTTCATCCCATGAAGAAGAGAAAGCCATCTGATTTATAAAAGAAAAATATATGAAATCGTTGGTGGAGCAAACATCAATCTACAATATAAAGACTAGTCCTTCATAGGCAGCACTGTAATCAAGGAAAGAATTGAAATGCATATAAGAGCAATAATAAGCCAATATGAATGTTATCCGATTGCATACCAGTGGCGGTGCAGCATAACAAAGCAGGTATAAAAAGAGTCATGTTTTCAGTATAAAAACAAGTGGTTGGCCAAAAGAAGGGAAATTCGTTCGGGAAGATTTTCTTGAATGTTAAAGGATAGTTCCGGGACTTTTTTTTTATTGTTCCTATGGTTCGGCCATGTGTTTTTAAGCATAAATCGGTAGATCGTAGAAAACTTTCCTATGGACCTTGCCCGACTTTTCGTCCATTAACGCACTCGAAAACATCCGCCATTTTATGATAATCCTCTCACTTGCCGCATCGCCCTGGCTCACCTGCTTTTGCGGCACTAAATCAAATCCCCCGCCCCTGAGCCTGACATCAGCAGACGCGTACCGCCCATTTCCTGTTTCGTGTCAACAATCGCTGCGCCTCAGCTAATGAAGTGTCGCCATGGAAATGGCAGGACGCCTCTTTCCTCAATAAGTATAAACAGACCGTTTCACAACACACAGCAGCAGATTTTCGAATCCATTCCTCTCTCTGTGTTACTTTGAGTATTCTGTGACTCGTTTCTGTGCTCTGGTCAGCTACCTTCGTTGATTGTAGCCCGTGTGAACAGATACCAGTACCACCGCTATAAATTATTTTACTTTCTTTACCACATAATGGCTACAATAATGCCGTATATGTACGAGCCCGAGTACACCGAGGAAGAACTACTGGAAAGGCAAGCACGCGAAAACGATGGGGATTCGGACGGCAGTTGGGAGGACCAGTCAACGGATGAAGAGCCTGGACCATGTCGCATGGACGGCGTCTCCACCTGGTGCACGTGCAATCGGTGCGAGCTAATGCCAACTGAGGAGGAGAACTGCTGCTGCCGAGAAAACTCGGGATGCCTGGCCTACATTTCGGAAGGCGAGCAAAGTCTGCAGGAAGGCGAGCAAAGTCCGCAATGCATCACCGAGCTGCCAGAGTTCAGGGAAGCCTGCCTCTCACGGACCGTGTTGAGGATGATGATGGTGCTTATGCACGAACTTCGCGGCACTGTTCGTCCGCGTAATCCGAGTAACGAGTAAGTATACTCTGGTTGTGATGTCAGTGATGCCACTACTATGTCATGGTCGTCTCCCACATATAAAATTACATCTACATATCATTCGAATGCATGTAAATTGGTTCCATATTGTGCATTTTCTAGATAGAATTTTTTTCAAAGCAGAATGACATTTTTTACCTGAATCGATAGTGATAAAGTTTTGTCATTTTAATACAGTTTGCATCTTTCATTTTCACAGGTGGTACAGGCTGGTGCCTATCGTTGCTTCACTTGGTGGCTTCACGGGAGGCTCGGACACCGCGTTCGGAGAGTAATACCTGCCTGTGCGGTACTTGCCATTAGACAACATTTCCCAGCGACAGTGGACAATACCGCGGATTTTCCCTGGATGTGCTGCAACCGCAAATTTACAATGTGTAATGTTTTATATTTATGTTCAATTGAAATTAAGATCCAAAATAAAACCCAATATATATTAACAATGGTTGTTTTGATTTGTCCAAGCGTTGGCAATAAAAGGAAGGCCGTTGTATTTTATTGATACAAAACATGGTTATAGGTAAATATGGTTGATCATAATAAATCATCCTTTGGTCACCGGGTACAGAGATGACCCCTCTGGCCCGTGCCGCCTTGCCACCACAGGCCAGCCTGCTGCTGACTAACTGCCTAGGCATCCAGGGTCTCCAGGGTGAACTGCACCCATATATTCTCCTGGGAGGGTGAGGTATTTATAAACTCACCCCCCTGCCTTCCATGTACTAGATCCTGAAGCCAGCCTCTTACATGCAGTTAGATGGCCTCTCCTTGGTGAGGCCCTGCGGCAAACGAGTCTTGTCTGCACGACCACCGCCCCAATCCACCCCCCGCCCTATCAAAGGCAGTTCGCACCGGGGTACTTGTGCTGGCAACTGGAGCAGTCAGGGAGCGATAAAGGCCAAGAGGTGCCAAAGACCATGTACACTTCAAAGTGGTCTATAGAGCATGGGTTGTTGTTCCCATGTCTACCTCCAGACCCCGTGTCTCCTGCCAAGCATCCCCCCTCACGCTGGACGGCCCCCTGCAATCCACATAAGTGTGTCTCCATTCACGAGTCTTCCTGTGTCTTGTCTGCACGACCACCGCCCCAATCCACCCCCCGCCCTATCAAAGGCAGTTCGCACCGGGGTACTTGTGCTGGCAACTGGAGCAGTCAGGGAGCGATAAAGGCCAAGAGGTGCCAAAGACCATGTACACTTCAAAGTGGTCTATAGAGCATGGGTTGTTGTTCCATGTCTACCTCCAGACCCCGTGTCTCCTGCCAAGCATCCCCCTCACGCTGGACGGCCCCCTGCAATCCACATAAGTGTGTCTCCATTCACGAGTCTTCCTGTGTCTTGTCTGCACGACCACCGCCCCAATCCACCCCCCCGCCCTATCAAAGGCAGTTCGCACGGGGTACTTGTGCAGGCAACTGGAGCAGTCAGGAGCGATAAAGGCCAAGAGGTGCCAAAGACCATGTACACTTCAAAGTGGTCTATAGAGCATGGGTTGTTGTTCCCATGTCTACCTCCAGACCCCGTGTCTCCTGCCAAGCATCCCCCCTCACGCTGGACGGCCCCCTGCAATCCACATAATGCCACGACATATACACGTCATTCATTCACAAACACACCCTGTTTCGAATTCTTTATAACCCACTTCATATTTCTAATGAGCACTTCTTTGCGCTTTGCTAGTCAACCCGTGAAGGTGCTGGTTATCTGCTCTTCGTCTCTGTGAACTTCCGTGACCACTTCGAGGAAACTCGTCAGATTGCAACCTGTGAACTGCTCCCTGTTCTACGACAAGAAACTACTCTGATCCTGCATCTAACTGTTTGTTCGTCAAGGTAAGGCCATGTACCATAATCATTTTGCGTCCAATTTCTTTTCGTTCAAGACAGTACATGCAAGGAACTAGTCACATGTTCTGAGTTTACATTGGTATTCATAGAGAATTGTTGATCTTTCTTTTCAGAACTTTCCACAATGCCTGCCTGTTCCATTGCGGTTGTCCTTCGAAGACCCATAATAAATCAGAAGGTACTATAATGCATGTTTTCCCTAAGACAATAGATCAGATAAGAGAATGGGTCCGATATTGCGGATATCCACCGTCTGAGCTTGAAAGTAGAGTCCTAGAGGTCTTTGCGGACAAGAGGGGTGATCGATACCGCATCTGCAGCAGGCACTTTACCTCTGACATGTACTCCACATCATTGCTAATAAAGAAGAACACACCGCGAGCAAGGCGAAAATTGCTCTCAACGCTATTCCCACTCTATTCGTCCACATCCTACACTGGTGAGTCAAGTTTACGTATTTATCTCTTGGCCTTGCGGTAGTGTGTAGCATTAGCTAACAATAATTTCCCCATTTATGTATCACTCAATATGTAGGCGGAAGATTCTCCATCCGTGTCATTATTGCAGTCATCAGCCACTTCAAGCGCCTATCGGGTAATCTTACTTGGCTATTCTGCCACTGACTTGTTTTAGGCATGTAAATCAATAGTTTTAATTTATCGTGTAATTATTTTACCTAATGGTACACCCTTGTACTCGTCCTCTAGTCTTTCTTTTCAGTTATAATTATTGTTATCCAAAATAATGCAAGTACTGTCTTTCAGGGAGATGCTGAGGAGTCCAACGTATTGACGACTACCGTTGATGTCACTCAGATGCTCGAGGTACGTTTCAGGACAGTTCCGTCGCCCTCCTATGTGTCTTCTTTTTTCATTTTGTGTTCATTACTAATGAAAGTCCTATGTTTCAGGGAGTCGATGGAGCATTAGTCCAAGAAGAAGGGGGAGCATGCAGTTACGGGTCGGCGCAACAGCTTGCAGAAGTGTGCACCGCAGTTACATCGTCCCTTGATGTTCTTATGCATGTCGAGGTATGGATACTGACAGTTCGATCAAGCAAATTATATGACGTGATTACATCCGCTATACTTCCTTCTTTATTAACGCTAGTACTATGTTTCAGGGAGATGACGGAGCTTCTTCTACAAGAACATCACCCTAGTAGTTGATGCAGATCTCTGGGTGGTGACACTTCCAACTATCAAGCAAATCGAATCATATTTACATATCCATTATTTATTTTAGACAACTGATCATTTGTGCAGGTCTATTTTAGATGAGCCGTTCACGGCCTGCACAAAGTTTCTGTTCTTTTTATCAAAATAGAAAACCATACTAATGCAATTACTGTGTTTCAGGGAGTCACTGAAGCATCATCTTCAATAATATCATCAATGGAAGTCTATGAGGAGCCGAGGTATGGATCTTGACAGTTCCATCTAACTAGATCAACAATGCGTGAATAATTGTCGTTTGAATGTTCTACACAAGCGTTCATTCGTGTTTTGCTATTGAGATGTACGTGGGTATTGGTCCCCAAGTACATTTTGTGTTTTCAATATTATTATACATACTAATGAAAGTTCTATGTTTTCAGGGAGTCGATGGAGCGTCAGTGCGTGATGGATGTGCTTATCATGAAAATGTAGTCGTTGCAGCGCAAGAGGAAGTGGAGACATGCACACACGAGTCGGAGCAACAGCGTCCTGATGTTGAAGTTCGAGGCAAGAAAGTTTCAAAGAAAAGAAGCAAAAGAAGGTTAGTGTCCTGGTCACTATATTATGTTGTTTTCACTGTTAATAGTTCAATACTGTAAGTTGTGTTTAAACTGAACATCCTTTTCCAATCTGTCCTCTAGTTGCGAGTGGGTGTACGAACTAGATCTACACAGACAGTGAAGCGAACGAGAGATGTTGCTTGTCAAACCTTTTGGCAGGGACTTGAGACTGGAGATGCATCGTGCCAATGGGAAGAATATGAAGTGATTGACAACGGAGCTATACCACCACCAGCCATTGATAGTGAATGTCCTCCTGGTAGTTCGGATGCAGTTGTAGATAAATTCACAGAATCCACACCAGCAAAAACTAAGACCGCGCGAGAAAGTTGAAGAAATGTCCTATTCACCGATTGCCGGAGAAGGAACAGATGTTGCAATGGAAGAGAATGAAGTGGACTACAATGAAACACCTTCAATATCACTGAACATAGCGGAAGACGATATCAGAGATTCTACCTTTCATGTGAGTGACATGTCCTCAACGTTACAGGCCGAACCAGCTGGGATGCAGAGTGACACTATAAGGAAAGAGGCCAAATTCATTGTATTCGATAGTTGTTTGATTGATATTATTATTCGGTTGAAATGTGGGCATTCGGTAGGTGGGGAAGTATGTGGGGAGCCATTGAATAATGTGACTCGTGCAATTCGAGGCACTAACCTTAAAATACATGCCACCTGTACAAAATATCATCCTTTCTCATGGTCTGCACAACCCATGCTGGGACAACTGCCAGCAGGCAATCTACTTTGTGCAGCGGCTGCACTTTTTAGTGGTTCAAGTTTAAAAATAGAGTCTTTCTTTCAGTTTGTGGGAATCCGTTTCATTGCGAAAACTCAGTTCTACAAATACCAAACCGATTATCTATTTCCAGCCATTAGCGAAGCTTGGAGAATGGAAAAAATGTCTATTGATAGTACATTCGCGGGCAAACGGTTCAGGCTAGCCGGTGATGGACAGTGCGACAGCCCAGGATTTTCAGCCAAGTACTGCACCTACCACTTTCAGGACATGGAAAGTAAGAAAATTGTGAGTTCGGTGGTTGTGCAGGTGTCACAAAGTACATCCTCAGTGGCCATGGAGAAAGTTGGCTTTGTAGCATCATTGCAAGAACTACAATCGCGGGGAATGGTGATCGACCTGATAGCCACGGACAGACACGTTTCAATTGCCAAGACAATGAGAGAAGAGTACAAAAATATAAATCACCAATTTGACGTTTGGCATCTTTGCAAAAACAATCAATAAAAAATTGTCTGCTGCAGGTAAAAAAAAAGAAACGCAAGGTATTTCACAGTGTCCAAGTCAATCAGCAACCATCTTTGGTGGAGCTCAAAAACATGTGGAGGGTCGTTGGAAATTCTACTGGAAAAATGGCGGTCAGTAATGCCACACTGCACAAACGTTCACGTTGGAACACAAACCAAACATTTCCACAATTGTGAACATGGCCATTTGTCCACAGAGGAGGCACGGAAGAAGAAGTGGTTGATTCCTTCATCACCCACTCACAAAAGCCATTGAAAAGATTGTATTTGATAAAACTATAACAAGAGATTTGAGGGGACTCACGGAATTCTGCCACACAGGAGATTTGGAGGTGTTCCACAATATGTGCCTAAAGTACAGGCCAAACGATTGCATTTTGGCATGGAGGGCATGATAAATCGGACTCTTCTAGCGGTCTTGGCACATAACCATAACGTTGGACGTCAACAAAGTAGGACGACCGGAAACTTTAGGGACGCTTCGCTACAATAAGGCCTTCACTAAAAGAAGTAAACAATGGGTGATCAAACCAGTGTTTGAGGATATGCAATATGAGTTTATTGAGAGACTTATTGTTGACGTCCTAGATAGGCACATAAATGGAGTTGTGAACGAACCTGTGCAGGTGACAACTGCATTGCCACCCAACATTGCCTCTGTTCCATGTCCACCTAAAGAAGAGCTCATTGAGAATTACACATCACGGTTTAAATGATTGTAATTTGATTGTCTGTTCTCTCGAGTCTCCTCATGTCGCAGGCCCATTGAATATGTTTATATATCCAACCTTGTTCATTTGCGCATTAAATTAAACCAAACAGTAATATAAATTATTTTTCCAAAAATATAGAATGTCTCCGTATTTATGGTTCTGTGGGGCAGCAAAGCAAGCAGACAAAATGCAAAGATGGAGTGTAAATTTCAAGTCTGTAAGACGGCCTTACACTGAATGTTAGCTAACTAGGAATGTGTGTTCGTTCAAAGTGAAGGTCAGCTGCTTGATTTTTTCTCGAGTGCCAGAATGGCCCACGACTCAGTATAAGGTTCTATTGTTATTTGACCTTGACAGGCCGGGACACGTAAGAAACGATAATGAATATAATTTCAGAAACGAAAGCCATTTCATGTTCGTTCATTAGAAGAAAATAAACGTCGGCATAGAAGGAGTGGTATTTCGGGGGCTGCCCTACGCACAGACACAATGGAAAATGCAAATATAATGTAAGTAACTCTTTTAGATGAGTTTATACCGCAATTTAATTACTATACAGTAGCTTTAAAGACGGGTTAAGTTGTACTTGTTCATTCTATGTGGCATATTGTTTTGTACCGCGCACTATCTTGGGGAGAACCGTCTCCTTTTACGGAAGCACCTCCAAACCTTCCTCTTTGCTTCTGCTTTTCTCTCTCCCTCTCCCCTGCTACAACTTGTCCACTGTCTGCGACCTCGGTCCTGGGCCCTTCCACTCTCCACCTGCACTCCTGTCAACCCCTGCACTGGGGGACTGTCTCAGTATCCTACAGCCCCCTTGACGTATAAAACCCAGTTGCACTGTCCTAGCTATGAAATAATTTCCAGACCTAATATATAAATGAATAATTTTAATAAAGATCTGATGGTGAGACTAATTTCCTTTTTTATGTTTTTCAAATAGATACATCGTCGCATTATTGTCTGTGTCACGAGTACCAGACACCGGCGGATGGGTTTTTCAACCGCCAGTGCTTCTCCGCGTGAACAACGTTAGCACCCTGACCATTTTTGTGGGACGATCGCCAAGTACAAGTATGCCCTTACGCGGTACTACGGCTAGATGCAACATACAGACCGTTGTGGTGCCTAGTGCCTCGTTGTTGGAATAGCCATGCGATTATTCAGTGCGACCGAAGAGCTTATTTATTTATAACCTGTCTAACGAACATCGCTTGCCTCAAGACGAAATATTTTGGATCGAGAGCAAATAAAAATGCAAAATCGCTGAATATTCTCAAAACATTTGATGTCAAATAAATGTACTTTGCCAAATGTACCATCTTGCCGTTTGCTTTTTAACCACTCGTTTCATATTCCGAATTGTGGCGCTGTATTGTGAGATGATCTAAGACCCTTGTTACAGCAAAGGAACATCGTGTGCCTCGAAACGAACTTTTTGGAAGTGAGCAAATAAAATGCATAATCGCTGAATATTCTCAAAACATTTGATGTCAAATAAATGTACTTTGCCAAATTTACAATCTTGCCGTTTGCTTTAAAGGCACTGTTTCAATCCGAATTGTGGCGCTGTATTGTGAATGACTAAGACTGTGTACAGCCAAGAAATCGTGGTGCTCGAAACAACTTTTGAACGTGAGCAAATTAAAACTTCTATTGCTGAATATTCTCAAAACATTGATGTCCAATAATGTACTTTACCAAATTTACATCTTGCGTTTAATTTAAAAGCACAGTTTTCATATTCCAATGTGGCGCGCTGTGTTGTTTGAGTCATCTGTGTTATTCCTGGTCTGTGTGGAGTCGCGTAGAAGACGCCTGGGCGCGTTTGCCTACGCAGCTCAGTCACGTCACGGATAGAGGCGGGGGAATATGAATGTTTTGATCAAGTCTGTTTCAGGGGCGGGGGATTTGATTTAGTGCCGCAAAAGCAGGTGAGCCAGGGCGATGCGGCAAGTGAGAGGATTATCATAAAATGGCGGATGTTTTCGAGTGCGTTAATGGACGAAAAGTCGGGTAAGGTCCATAGGAAAGTTTTCTACGATCTACCGATTTATGCTTAAAAACACATGGCCGAACCATAGGAACAATAAAAAAAAAGTCCCGGAACTATCCTTTAATAATCTTCCTGACCTGTGTCAGCCCCAGGATGTTTTGCTTGTACTTGGTAATTATGTGTCCTTGTCCCTAGGTAAAGGGAAATTTTTTCCCCTCTCAACTAGTCTTTTACCCTTTTTATGGGTGACCTTTGTATGTCACTCATACTGTGTGTTGGAGTTATAGTTTCCTATAACTTTGGGCTGACTTAATGTACTATGGCAGCACACAGCATTTCAATGCTGTGGCTCCCTTTTAATTTCTCTTTATGTACTTGGGTGAACAACTGTTATATAGTGAGCCAGCACACCCCAATTTATGTGGAGTGCTGGGGAGACACAATGTATCCCCTTGCTTACTTACCCGGTCCAATTGTTGTTACAATTGCAAGTTTACTTGAATATCTGGTGGCAGTGAAACTATTTTTATGACTTTTAGTCATTAATAGCAGACTGTCAAATCAGCCGTGCTAATGCACAGGACGGCCACCATTCTGCTGGAACAGTGGGCTCCTTATTTTTTTGCCATTTCTTGTTTGCTTGTTGTTACTTGAATCTTCTTCTACCATCCTAGGTGAGAAAGACCCTGAAGTGTTGTCTTCAGTGGGAATCCTTTGTATTCCCGGCGAGGCTCCAGAGTGTGTGAGAAGGCAGGAAGCGAGGGAGGAGTCCAAAACTCTGTAAACCTTTGTCTTTCACCTTGCCTGAAAGAAACCAGTTCATATTGGGGGCTGGCTGTCCTGATTGAATTGCCAGACCACCCATTTCTTTACACTGCAGGCAGTTTTCAGAAGTTGTGATGTTGTTCCTGATAAATACGCTGATCCTGGAAGCTGCTGACAAATCGACTACTGGAAGCAAATCCAAAGAGGAAGATGATAAAACAATGGCTGAAACAATAGATGTAACCATCTCCAGCGACCGGAGAGCCTGCTGTGTAACCAGAGCCTGATACAACCCTTCATTCGAAGCAACCTGTGGCCCCCGAACGCAATGACTCCTAACCAGAAGCTGCTGTGATCCACCTGTCCTAAGAAGACCTACAAAACGATCCATCCTTCGACATGCTGTGACCTTGCTGGGCTGCAAACGTCAATACCAGGGGACTTTGAGCATGAGGGCAGTGTATGGTCTTCTGAAGTCCAAATCCTGCTGAAACTTTGGTGGACCCCTGCTGCACCTCCAGAGATATGATCCCTGAATTCCCCTCACCAGAGTGCAGGACCGAGAGAGTGAAGAGAATCCGACCGGCAATATTCATTTTTCATCTGGCTCCTGTGAACGGGTGCCAAATCCACAGAGCTGCAAGAATCCAAGAAGAAGCCTCCCCTGTTGATGGCTGCTGCCAATTTTCCTCTGGTGTCCATTTCATTAATCTCCAGACCAAGAACCCAAGGACCAGATCCTGTGCTGCTACATCCAGAATGCATCCATCTAGAAGCTGTCTTTTCTCCTAAGGTACTGTGTTGGCTTGGGTAATAATTACCTTAAGTCTTGTGTGCATCCTCTGACGCTGAGTGGGTGATTCGTGTGGTTGGGAGTTTGCCCATACCATTTTCCCAGGCTTAATGCTTGAACACATATAGGGAGTCTTCTGTGAAGTTCCTAACCACTTTTCAACTAATTCTAAAGTAATACTTGTCAGAAGAGAAATCCTCTAGAACTCTGACTTTCCTGCACCTAAACTCTATCCTGAGTTGCCTACAGCTGGCTCCTAGACCACTAGGGTCCCTCCTAGGCCTCTAAGAAAACTCATGCTATAGACTAGGGAAGGATTTTATAGGATGAGGCTTCGGTCTTGAAAACTATAACAAGTGTAAATGTACTTACTAGCTAAAGAGGTTAGTGTGGTTAGTGTGGTAACTTGCTGGCTGGCTACTCTGTCCATGCTACCCCCATCTCAGGTGGTACATACTTATAATAAGAGTTGGAGATTCTGTATTGCCTAAATTGTATGATAAGCCCTTAGTTAGACTTTAAAAAACTGTTCCTAACAGCATTCGAGGGTTACAACTTCGGCAACTGAAACCAACTGAAAAATGTGCCTCAATATAGAACATGAAATGACCATCTTATGGCACTGAATTCTGCAAACAGACACATCATGCAGTTCTGCACAGTGCAATTGTAGTAATCATGCCTTGTGCTGTCTGAGATACTTTTTCTTTACTGCTTGTAAACAGAAAGCTAATGGTAAACTGATGAACACTAGGTCACGGTTGCTCGTTCTTTCTTGAGGTATTTAAACATAAAGGCTGATGTAACAGCCCCACAAAAAGCACAAAATAACGCATTACTAGGCACACGTGACTGCTTTTTTTCTAGTTACCTACAATAGCAAAAAAAGAAAAGTGCTACTACTTTGTATCCGAAGGTGCAGAGGAAGTTTGTTCTGTCCTGTTTAGCCAGACGACATAAGCATTTTATTTTATTTATTTTTATTTTAATGGATATTTGTAAGGCGCCTATACAACAAATGGTGTTTTAAGGCACCACAAGACAAAAAAAGGGGCGGGGGAACAAGGGAGAAAGATAACAATAACGGTCCTACTAAGCATTGTGATATGTGGATCGTGCAAGTGCAGTAACAGGAAGTGCAAGGGAGAGGCAGTGGAGGAAGTGCTAGGGTGGGTAGGGAAGTGCAGGGTAAAGAGGAGAGAGTACACATGAAGGAGGGCCAGGAGGGCAAGTGGCAGGGAATTGCAAGCGGTGCAAGTAGTGAGGGTCCCCATGCTAAGTGCAAGGAGGATGGACTGGGATTTAGGGGGAGATAGAAGGATGTAGCAGGTTCGCAGGGTCCAGAAAGCCTTGTGGATGATGCAGTGGGTCTTGAATTAGATCCTAGCAGCAACCGGGAGCCCGTGGAGAGATTTTAAGGCTGGAGAGATGTGGTTCCTGGGCTTGAGGCCAAGGATAAGTCTCACAGTCCTATTCTGGATTCGGTGAAGTGGGTGAATCAAAGATAAAGGAAGATTGAGGAAGAGGCTGTTGCAGTAGTCCACTCTGGAGAACCAGAGCTCTGGAGACATTGAGTTTCTGAGGGAAGGTGAGTGTAGAGGATTCAATTCAACACTACAGCTAAGTCAATGCCTAGTCTGGGATACTGAATGGAAACCTTATTGATATATCTTTACGTCCAGTTCATGCGTTCTGGATGACTATCCCCTATATAACACCCCTCTCTTGGAATCCCCCCCCTCTGACTCCACTGAGCCACAAAGTAGTTCTGTTTTGCAAGTTTAAAAGGTTTATTTGATAATTTAAACAATATATATATATATCACACTTTTATAATAAATTAATAATTGAATATCACACTTAATCTGAGCAGTAATCAATAATGGATAGTCCGGCACTAGCACACTTCTTTATAATCAATGATGAGTGGTTATAGGATGGATACGATAGCAACAATACTTTTATGGTTTCAAATGGATGCAATGTGGAATGAAATGCAGTACAGAAAATAACTTGATAGGATTTCAGCAAAAGACAATGTAATCACTTTCTTGAACAATTCACCCCCCCTTTTATGCACTGTAAGGAGATGAAGATGACACAGTTCTTAGGAATGCAATCAAATAGAATTCAGTTCAATTCCCCCCCCAGCAGCTTATACAACAGATAGGAGTTTTGAAACACAGGCAAAATGCTTTGAATATGGTGACAATGCAGTGAGAAATATGCTGAAAATGGTTTTAATTCCCTTTAGGAGGTTCAGGGTGAGTGAAATATACTTGGGATGAGTTCAGGCTCACTTTAGCAAGGATCTAGGAGTAACTAGCAGGTTAAACGAATTTTTGGCAAAGGAAAGCAATGAAGCTGCTGTTTTCACACGTGGCTGGATTTTTAACCAAATTGCAAATCGCGGTAAAATTCGCGAGTGCGAGAATCGTGATTACGGCAGAAGTATGAGGAGTAGGAAGTCGGTTCTAGGCTTGTTGAAAAGCTGAGATTCTAAGCTTTCAGAGGAAAGTTAAACCAAGTTCCTAACGGTTCCAGAGATACGGACGATTAAATAAAGGTAGTTTTTCGGATTTGAAATTTTAAAAGTTCAAAGCGACAGGTTACAGCTTGCAGCTAGAAAATGACAAGTGACAGCTTTGCAAATGACAGGTGACAGTTAGGAGGCAGTTCTGGTTAGATTAAAATAGATTGAATTATATTATTTTAACTAAGAGATTGGTTCTGCACAGTTCTGCTAGGTACTCACAATATAATTTTAAAAGGAATGGGCCTCGCCACGGATCTGGTCAACAGGTTTTCTTCACTCGCCACGGACGGTTTCTGCGCACAGCGTCTGGGTCAGCTCTACTCTGCTGGTCTGGTCTGGGTCTCTGGTTCTGATCAGGTCTGTGGGTCCGGATACAGCGGTCTCCGGTTCAGCTGGTCTCTCTCTGGATACAACACTGCTCTCTGGCAAATGGCAAGAGTTCTTGCAAAGAATTCAAACAGCTCGCCTGGCTGTGAATAGTGGCAATGATTTGAGGCCTGCTAAAGAGGGATTTAGCTTGTAGTTGACCTCTCTGCTACAAATTCTGAAGTAAAGTCTTGGTCTCTGAAGGTGGATAGATTGAAGTCTCTATGTTGGCTCTCTGGAGGTTGATGGAGGTAAAGTATGGATTTTCCCGGCAGAGCGTCCCGCAGCAGATGGAATAGAATGTCCTCTCTAGCTTCCAGTGGCTCTTTTTATGTCTTTTGAAAGTGGGTGTGTGTGCAGCATCACTAGCCAGCCCCTCTCTCAACTGCCCATTGGTCAAGCTTTCCTTTCTCTCTTGATTGGGGAAAAGAAGTGGAGTGTCAGAGCGATGTCATTTAATGGCTTGCAGAAAGGACACTCCCCTGTCAAATTACACACAATCTATATTTGACCTAAAGACATATTTCATAGATACACAGTGGTTTGAAATTACATGCACCCATCACATATCACATGAGGTATACCCTGTTCAAACTCTGCTCTTCCTGGGGGCTTGGGTTCAAAAATGGCAACATATTTCACTTTTTGGGTCGGGTTACCAATATTGGATTTGTCCCCGCATTTACACAAATGTTCGCAAAGCATGTGGGCATTAGGTGGTGGAGTGTCAGATTTTTAACATTACATACATTTAGAGTAATATCCTCTTTTCGCTAAAAAACCCCCTGAACATACCACCGGGTCCTAACACGTCTTCAAATGTGCACAGAAAAATCACAAGAATAATGATATCACTTATAAAATGTTCACAAGTCCGCTCTATGAATGACCCATCTTTTTAGATTTATGTTCTGGCCCCAAAGGGGTGTGGTTTCCCAGGTCACATGGTGTAGAAACCAGTTTATCCAGTTTCTGCCAAGCTCAGAGACCCTGCCCCTCCCAGCTTCTGCCAAGAGGAAGCTATTTTACGGTCCCCCTAATAAACCATCTGCCTGGGCCCTGGAAGGCCATTGTTCAAAAGGAAGCCATTTACGACTACCCTAATAAACCATCTGCCTGGGCCCAGGACAGGCCTTTGTTCAACTCCCTGTAGCTGCTCCACCCCTAATCTAATCAGAGAGGTGACAACTCCTTTTGGCAAGGGGAAGAGTGGCTGAGCAGGTTTTAACTCCTGTGGGGGTAGATGTCAGGCAGAATTCAGTTCCTTAAGCCAGGCCCCAGCTAATGTCACTTCTAGCTTACCCAGTTTTCTGCATTCAAATAAACTAACAATTTTTACACATGCAGCTAGAATGCTGATTTTAAGTTTAGAACTATGACATTTAAACAATTGAAACCTATGTGACACTCAAAAGTAGGTCACTCATTTCTTTTAAACATTTAGATTTTTAGTGTCTTTCAGTCCAATTACTTAAACTGCTGAAATCCACAGCTCAGCCAGTTTTGCTATGAACATTATTTTAGGCTCATCCTCTTTCCAGATTTTGTATGCCCACAAGACTTTATTTCTGTCAAATGTCTGCTGGTGTTCAGTGAGATTGTTGGATATTCTGCAATGTTTGAAATGGGCATTCTGAGCTTGCCTTCAGAGAAACAAAGGGTGATTTTTAAAGTGCTTTCTAGCGAACAGGCACTGCTGTTTTTCTCTTTGGCACCTCATTTCACTCATGGCTCTTCCTGACCAGCACACCCGCACCGGGGGGTGGCAAGTCAGGCGACCATTTTGGTGTGCGCACAAACTGCGCGGTTTTCATAGATTCTGGCGCACATGTGGGCTTTTTCGGCCATCTTGGATTTCCTAAGCCCACAGCACCAAATGTTGTAGCATAATAGTCCAAACGTGGGTCAGAACACCCAACAAAACCCCAGCCCGACTGCACTTGGATTGAGTCGAGGGGATGTCGGGTGCTAAGGATGTTGACCCACGTGCTCGGAGGTCCGCATCATCTTCTTCCAATTACGCAGATGACAAAGTTCAACATCATTTCCTCCATCAGGGGTGGATCAGTCGGTTCTCCTCGCCGGTCCTGATGGGAGTATTGGGCGGTACACTGGGCCCCTTGCGTCTCTGCTCCCGGTCTCCGGATCGTCCTCCTTGGCCAGTCTCCAGGTTTTCTTTCTCCTAGGACGACAAAGGAAGAGGGGCAATACCTATTCATGGACATTTCTCCCCCATTGATATAGTGGGGTGGCATATAAATTTATAGTCAAAACATATGAACATGCACATTTCTTTTTGCATTCAAAAACAAAAACACCCATATTGAGAAACTCAGAATTTGATAGGCGATATGTAGGATATTTTAGGGTTGGAATTGAATTACTCTGGAGCGATACCCTCTGGATTACCGAGGACTCCTCCAGTTGCTGCAAAAGTGTGCATGGGATGGCAACACTTCAACTGGTTTATGTGGACCCACTTGTCTTCCCCCTCTGCCAAACCGCCTTTGGGGATGCGGATCTTGTAGGCCACAGGGGAGATCTTGTCTATAATCTCATAGGGTCCCTTCCATGTAGGCAAACATTTTCCCCTGCTTGGCCTGGTTCCTTTGGAAATTGTATAGATAGACCCGGTCCCCCACCTGATATTCCTTCCTGGAAGTTTTCAGGTCATAGTGGGTCTTCATACTCTCAGCTGATCTTTCTAGATTCCGCTGAGCAATGGCAAAAGCATGTTGAAGGTGTTTCCTTAAATTCTCCACATACTCATGAGTTGTGGAGGCATTTATTAGTGTCTGCTCTTGGGTCCTGTAGAGCAAATGCTGCGGAAGCACCATCTTGCGTCCAGTCATCAACTCAAATGGTGACATTTTGGTTGCAGATGAAGGGGTAGATCTGATGGCCATTAGGACCAGAGGTAATTGGATATCCCAACTTGGCCCAGAATCTGCCACAAACTTTTTTAAGATGCTCACAACTGTCCGGTTGTAGCGTTCTACTGCTCCGGAAGAAGCTGGCCTGTAAGCAATGTGTAGCTTTCTCTTGACCCCCAGTATCTCCACACCTTTGTCATCACTTCACTGGTGAAGTGGCTACCCCTGTATGACTCAATCCTTTGAGGTAGACCTAAACGGGAAAAGATGTGGTTAATCATCAGGGCAGCTGCTGTTTCTTCCTTGCAGTTTGGGGCTGGGAGACATTCACCCACTTGGTAAACAAGCATGTCACAGTCAACATGTAC
>CM010928.2:943667689-943734979 GCA_002915635.3 Ambystoma mexicanum | reverse complement strand
GGTGCAAGTAGTGAGGGTCCCCATGCTAAGTGCAAGGAGGATGGACTGGGATTTAGGGGGAGATAGAAGGATGTAGCAGGTTCGCAGGGTCCAGAAAGCCTTGTGGATGATGCAGTGGGTCTTGAATTAGATCCTAGCAGCAACCGGGAGCCCGTGGAGAGATTTTAAGGCTGGAGAGATGTGGTTCCTGGGCTTGAGGCCAAGGATAAGTCTCACAGTCCTATTCTGGATTCGGTGAAGTGGGTGAATCAAAGATAAAGGAAGATTGAGGAAGAGGCTGTTGCAGTAGTCCACTCTGGAGAACCAGAGCTCTGGAGACATTGAGTTTCTGAGGGAAGGTGAGTGTAAGAGGATTCAATTCAACACTACAGCTAAGTCAATGCCTAGTCTGGGATACTGAATGGAAACCCTTATTGATATATCTTTACGTCCAGTTCATGCGTTCTGGATGACTATCCCCTATATAACACCCCTCTCTTGGAATCCCCCTGACTCCACTGAGCCACAAAGTAGTTCTGTTTTGCAAGTTTAAACGGTTTATTTGATAATTTAAACAATATATATATATATATCACACTTTATAATAAATTAATAATTGAATATCACACTTAATCTGAGCAGTAATCAATAATGGATAGTCCGGCACTAGCACACTTCTTTATAATCAATGATGAGTGGTTATAGGATGGATACGATAGCAACAATACTTTTATGGTTTCAAATGGATGCAATGTGGAATGAAATGCAGTACAGAAAATAACTTGATAGGATTTCAGCAAAAGACAATGTAATCACTTTCTTGAACAATTCACCCCCCCTTTTATGCACTGTAAGGAGATGAAGATGACACAGTTCTTAGGAATGCAATCAAATAGAATTCAGTTCAATTCCCCCCCCAGCAGCTTATACAACAGATAGGAGTTTTGAAACACAGGCAAAATGCTTTGAATATGGTGACAATGCAGTGAGAAATATGCTGAAAATGTTTTTAATTCCCTTTAGGAGGTTCAGGGTGAGTGTAATATACTTGGGATGAGTTAAGGCTCACTTTAGCAAGGATCTAGGAGTAACTAGCAGGTTAAACGAATTTTTGGCAAAGGAAAGCAATGAAGCTGCTGTTTTCACACGTGGCTGGATTTTTAACCAAATTGCAAATCGCGGTAAAATTCGCGAGTGCGAGAATCGTGATTACGGCAGAAGTATGAGGAGTAGGAAGTCGGTTCTAGGCTTGTTGAAAAGCTGAGATTCTAAGCTTTCAGAGGAAAGTTAAACCAAGTTCCTAACGGTTCCAGAGATACGGACGATTAAATAAAGGTAGTTTTTCGGATTTGAAATTTTAAAAGTTCAAAGCGACAGGTTACAGCTTGCAGCTAGAAATGACAAGTGACAGCTTTGCAAATGACAGGTGACAGTTAGGAGGCAGTTCTGGTTAGATTAGAATAGATTGAATTATATTATTTTAACTAAGAGATTGGTTCTGCACAGTTCTGCTAGGTACTCACAATATAATTTTAAAAGGAATGGGCCTCGCCACGGATCTGGTCAACAGGTTTTCTTCACTCGCCACGGACGGTTTCTGCGCACAGCGTCTGGGTCAGCTCTACTCTGCTGGTCTGGTCTGGGTCTCTGGTTCTGATCAGGTCTGTTGGTCCGGATACAGCGGTCTCCGGTTCAGCTGGTCTCTCTCTGGATACAACACTGCTCTCTGGCAAATGGCAAGAGTTGTTGCGAAGAATTCAAACAGCTCGCCTGGCTGTGAATAGTGGCAATGATTTGAGGCCTGCTAAAGAGGGATTTAGCTTGTAGTTGACCTCTCTGCTACAAATTCTGAAGTAAAGTCTTGGTCTCTGAAGGTGGATAGATTGAAGTCTCTATGTTGGCTCTCTGGAGGTTGATGGAGGTAAAGTATGGATTTTCCCGGCAGAGCGTCCCGCAGCAGATGGAATAGAATGTCCTCTCTAGCTTCCAGTGGCTCTTTTTATGTCTTTTGAAAGTGGGTGTGTGTGCAGCATCACTAGCCAGCCCCTCTCTCAACTGCCCATTGGTCAAGCTTTCCTTTCTCTCTTGATTGGGGAAAAGAAGTGAAGTGTCAGAGCGATGTCATTTAATGGCTTGCAGAAAGGACACTCCCCTGTCAAATTACACACAATCTATATTTGACCTAAAGACATATTTCATAGATACACAGTGGTTTGAAATTACATGCACCCATCACATATCACATGAGGTATACCCTGTTCAAACTCTGCTCTTCCTGGGGGCTTGGGTTCAAAAATGGCAACATATTTCACTTTTTGGTCGGGTTACCAATATTGGATTTGTCCCCGCATTTACACAAATGTTTGCAAAGCATGTGGGCATTAGGTGGTGGAGTGTCAGATTTTTAACATACATACATTTAGAGTAATATCCTCTTTTCCGCTAAAAAAACCCTTGAACATACCACCGGGTCCTAACACGTCTTCAAATGTGCACAGAAAAATCACAAGAATAATGATATCAATTATAAAATGTTCACAAGTCCGCTCTATGAATGACCCATCTTTTTAGATTTATGTTCTGGCCCCAAAGGGGTGTGGTTTCCCAGGTCACATGGTGTAGAAACCAGTTTATTCAGTTTCTGCCAAGCTCAGAGACCCTGCCCCTCCCAGCTTCTGCCAAGAGGAAGCTATTTTACGGTCCCCCTAATAAACCATCTGCCTGGACCCTGGAAGGCCCATTGTTCAAAAGGAAGCCATTTACGACTACCCTAATAAACCATCTACCTGGGCCCAGGACAGGCCTTTGTTCAACTCCCTGTAGCTGCTCCACCCCTAATCTAATCAGAGAGGTGACAACTCCTTTTGGCAAGGGGAAGAGTGGCTGAGCAGGTTTTAACTCCTGTGGGGGTAGATGTCAGGCAGAATTCAGTTCCTTAAGCCAGGCCCCAGCTAATGTCACTTCTACTTACCCAGTTTTCTGCATTCAAATAAACCAACAATTTTTACACATGCAGCTAGAATGCTGATTTTAAGTTTAGAACTATGACATTTAAACAATTGAAACCTATGTGACACTCAAAAGTAGGTCACTCATTTCTTTTAAACATTTAGATTTTTAGTGTCTTTCAGTCCAAATTTACTTAAACTGCTGAAATCCACAGCTCAGCCAGTTTTGCTATGAACATTATTTTAGGCTCTTCCTCTTTCCAGATTTTGTATGCCCACAAGACTTTATTCTGTCAAATGTCTGCTGGTGTTCAGTGAGATTGTTGGATATTCTGCAATGTTTGAAATGGGCATTCTGAGCTTGCCTTCAGAGAAACAAAGGGTGATTTTTAAAGTGCTTTCTAGCGAACAGGCACTGCTGTTTTTCTCTTTGGCACCTCATTTCACTCATGGCTCTTCTGACCCAGCACACCCGCACCGGGGGGTGGCAAGTCAGGCGACCATTTTGGTGTGTGCACAAACTGCGCGGTTTTCATAGATTCTGGCGCACATGTGGGCTTTTTCGGCCATCTTGGATTTCCTAAGCCCACAGCACCAAATGTTGTAGCATAATAGTCCAAACGTGGGTCAGAACACCCAACAAAACCCCAGCCCGACTGCACTTGGATTGAGTCGAGGGGATGTCGGGTGCTAAGGATGTTGACCCACGTGCTCGGAGGTCCGCATCATCTTCTTCCAATTACGCAGATGACAAAGTTCAACATCATTTCCTCCCATCAGGGGTGGATCAGTCGGTTTCTCCTCGCCGGTCCTGATGGGAGTATTGGGCGGTACACTGGGCCCCTTGCGTCTCTGCTCCCGGTCTCCGGATCGTCCTCCTTGGCCAGTCTCCAGGTTTTCTTTCTCCTAGGACGACAAAGGAAGAGGGGCAATACCTATTCATGGACATTTCTCCCCCATTGATATAGTGGGGTGGCATATAAATTTATAGTCAAAACATATGAACATGCACATTTCTTTTTGCATTCAAAAACAAAAACACCCATATTGAGAAACTCAGAATTTGATAGGCGATATGTAGGATATTTTAGGGTTGGAATTGAATTACTCTGGAGCGATACCCTCTGGGATTACCGAGGACTCCTCCAGTTGCTGCAAAGTGTGCATGGGATGGCAACACTTCAACTGGTTTATGTGGACCCACTTGTCTTCCCCCTCTGCCAAACCGCCTTTGGGGATGCGGATCTTGTAGGCCACAGGGGAGATCTTGTCTATAATCTCATAGGGTCCCTTCCATGTAGGCAAACATTTTCCCTGCTTGGCCTGGTTCCTTTGGAAATTGTATAGATAGACCCGGTCCCCCACCTGATATTCCTTCCTGGAAGTTTTCAGGTCATAGTGGGTCTTCATACTCTCAGCTGATCTTTCTAGATTCCGCTGAGCAATGGCAAAAGCATGTTGAAGGTGTTTCCTTAAATTCTCCACATACTCATGAGTTGTGGAGGCATTTATTAGTGTCTGCTCTTGGGTCCTGTAGAGCAAATGCTGCGGAAGCACCATCTTGCGTCCAGTCATCAACTCAAATGGTGACATTTTGGTTGCAGATGAAGGGGTAGATCTGATGGCCATTAGGACCAGAGGTAATTGGATATCCCAACTTGGCCCAGAATCTGCCACAAACTTTTTTAAGATGCTCACAACTGTCCGGTTGTAGCGTTCTACTGCTCCGGAAGAAGCTGGCCTGTAAGCAATGTGTAGCTTTCTCTTGACCCCCAGTATCTCCCACACCTTTGTCATCACTTCACTGGTGAAGTGGCTACCCCTGTATGACTCAATCCTTTGAGGTAGACCTAAACGGGAAAAGATGTGGTTAATCATCAGGGCAGCTGCTGTTTCTTCCTTGCAGTTTGGGGCTGGGAGACATTCACCCACTTGGTAAACAAGCATGTCACAGTCAACATGTACTTATTTCCTCTAGACGAGCGAATCACAGGGCCTACAAAGTCGATTTGTAAATCAGACCATGGCAGTGTCATCCCCCTCTTTTGGAGAGGCGCCCGGTGTGTGAGGGATGTTGGCTGAAATTGTGCACACACAAGACAACCCTTCAAGTATTGGTTGAGGTCCTGGCCCATGTGTGGCCAGTATGCAACCTCTCTTAAGATTTCCAGTGTTGTGTGAAACCCCCTATGACCGGCGGTGGCCGCATCATGGGCGTGACTTAACATCAGGCTTCGGAATGAGGTAGGAACCACCCACTGATCGTGGCCAGCTTTGGATTTCCTTACCAACAAACCGTCTTGGATCCGGAACATTTTTGGACATTTCATCAACACTCTAAGGTCCTCTTTCCTGTTGTAATCGGTATCCGTCAGGGGAAAGTTCTCAGGGTCCTCAATGTGTTGGTAAAATTTACCAATTATTGGATCCCCCTTCTGAGCGGTAATCAAATCAGCATCAGGGGTCTCCTTGCTCCATTGGGCAGTTGACAGATCATTGTGAGCATTTGTCTGGGACCTAGTGATAGCAGTGACCTGGATTTCCCCCAACAGGGACTCTATTTCTGCTAGATCCCCTTGGATGGCCCCGGTTTTGGCCAGCTGATCAGCTAAGTCATTTCCAGTTTTGTCTGGTCCCTCTACTTTGGAATGACCCTTGATCTTTTTCCAATAGATGGTCATCTCATTCGAGGTGACCAGATCATCAATGTTTTGGATCAACTTCCCATGTTTCAAGGGTTTGTTATTAGCACATAACATACCTCTGGTTTTCCAATTAACCAGGTGCTCCACGAACCCGTTCCGTACATAATCCGAATCTGTGATTATGACCAGTTCGTGGAGTTGATGCTGGACAGCAGTGAGGATGGCCTGATGCACAGCCATCAATTCTGCCACCTGACTACTTCGGGGACAAATTTTGTATCCAGCGGAGGGTTCTGGGAACTCCTTCACCCATGCATTCCCTACGCCAGCCACCAGTTCTTTCTCCCCGTCGTTGTCAACATGGTACGAGCATCCATCCACATAGACAGTGGGCATTCCCTCACACTTGTCCTCTTCAAAGACTTTGTGTGGGGAATTAAGGTATGCCTCTGTGTTGTCCTTGATTTTTAGACTTTCGTCCTCGAGACAGTTTTCTCTGGCACAATCATGCAAGTCAGCCAGACCTTGCGCGAGGGGACTCTTCTTGTTTTGGCCATATCTGACCTCCACAGGAAAGCCTTGCATTGACAGAATCCAGGAAGTAATTCGGGAATTACTCACATTTCCGGCCCGGATTCTGTCACTTTGGAGATATTGCAGAGGCTGGTGTGGAGTCTCCACTATGATGTGTTCCCCATGGATAAACAGGCGGTAATTCTTCAAATGCCCCACACCGTTGCCAGGAGTGCCTTCTCACAATCGTTGAATTTTTTCCTCCACAGAGGATAAAGTTTTGCTCGCATAGGAGATCACTTTATTGACCTTGTCATGCTTTTGGTATAATATCTGCCGTCAAGCACGTATTAGAGAACCCCCGTCTCAGGAAGAATCCTTGTTTCTGACTGGGTAAGCTAGGCAAAGGCGCTTGTGAGAGGCTTCTCTTGAGTTGTTTTACCGCCTCGGCTTGTTCTGGACCCCATTCCCACTTGACCCCCCCCTTCAGGGAGATGAATCAGGGGTCTGGTGATCTCTGCGTAGCCCTCAATGAACTTTCTGCTGTAATTAGTCAGTCCAAGGAGGCCTCCTTAGTTCCCGCAGAGTTGCGGGGTCTTTCAGTTCCTGAAGTGCTTCCACTTTCTTTTCCTGGGGACAGAGAGCCCTGAGGATAATCTCATGCCCGAAGAAATTAACACGGGTTCTACACCACTGTGCTTTCTGAAAGGGAAAGTTTTTGCTCCAGCGGCCCTCAACTGGGTCAGAACATAACGGATCTCCGCTATGTGTTCCTCCACAGATGAACTTTTGATGAGGACATCTATCTACATAAGCCAGGTTACCCTCGCACCCCAGGTCGGGCATGGCCTTATGTAGGAAAATGTTGAATTCATTGCCGGAGTTGAGGTATCCGAAGGGAGTCCGGGTCCATGTATACTGCTGCCCCCAAAGGTAAAAAGCCAGCTTGTATGGTCCTCCCTACTGACCGCACGGTCCAGTATCCATTGGTCAGGTCTATTGCAGTGAATACCTGTGACCCTGAATCTGGGCCAGCCTTGGTCAATTAGGGAAGAGGCCATCGGGAAGTATGGACCCGTTTGTTGAGCTCCCTAAGGTCAGCGCAGAGCTCTCCACTGGCCGTTTGGCTTTAATATTCCCAGCACCGGATTATTGAAGGTGCTGTGGGACGGGACGGATTATTCCCCTGGACTCAAGGTTCTTAATTATTTCAGTAAGGGACTCCATGGATGCGAGAGGCAAGCGATATTGCTTCACAAACACTGGAGTCATGCCAGGGTCCGTGGGAATTGTTGTTGTGTGGATGTCGGTGCGACCACAGTCATATGAGTCTACCGCAAAGAGATCTTGGAAATCCAAGAAGACTTGTTTCAACTGTTGCTTCTGTTCCAGAGTCACACAGGCATCAGCTAGGTTGACTCTCTCTTCCACCATCTGCCTGAAGCCTGGAAAGACTTCTGGTTTGGCTATCTCAGTGGCTCCTCCAGCTGGGTGGAGAAGTCCCTGGTCAGAGTGCTGATATTGGACGGGAGGCCTCAGGTGGGAAAGGCAGCCCTCATGAACCTGGAAAACCACCTCATCCTTCTGAAGTCACAAGTCACGTCTTCCTTGCCATAAGGGCAGGAAGTGTACACCAGGAAGTTCCCCCCATGCCGGGTGAAGATCCTGTCTGGTGTTGTATTGTCATCATTGTCATAGTCAAAACAGTCCTTGGGGATCGGTCCTAACAGTTCATTTCCTAGATCAATGGAGAAATGTCGGTCATCAACCGCCATTCCAATAATGGTGCCTGCGGTTAGAGTAATACTCTTTAAGTCGCTGTTATCCACCTCTATTGGAATGGTGTCATGCTCTATGTTGACTAATGGAGTTGGGTTTACCCCAACCCTTGCTGTTGGAGAGAAGCATTTAGATGTAATGTAAGCATCAGGGTTTTTCAATTTTTGTCCTCTTTTTAACTTTCACTTCCAGGGAGAATTTTCGGGTCCTTTCTGGGATGGTGACTTCCTCTTTAATCTGAAACTTCAACTGCATAGGTAGCAATTGAGCTGACCTAAATGCTTTTTCTGGATCATCAAGCCCATGGGATTATCCGCTAACGGGACGCAAGCTTTGAAGTTTATTAGGTCCAAACTAATGGCAAAGCGATTGAGAATGTCACTGCCTAAGTAAAGGCGGCAGTGACGTCTCGCACGACCCAACAATTTATGGACTATGCTCTTGTTGCCAATGGAGATTTTGAGCATACACCTGCTTTGGCAGGAGATGTTTGGAATTAGGCGCTTCCAGGTCCATTTCCCATTTGTTCTATCAGTTTGAATGTGGAATGGCTAGATCTTTTGGGAGTTGGCGGAACATGGCTTCGCTGATGAAGCTCTTACCGTTGTTCACACGCACTCGAGCGAGAACAGAGTCCTTCCCATCATTTAACTGAACAGGGATGGAACAACTGCTCTCCAATTTGCTGAATATCAGGCCAGGCTCTGAGCTGATTTCACATCTTTCTGGACTATAGGAGTGGGAGTTTTCTGATTGTGGATTAGTAAAAGAATTTCAGGGTGTTTCCTTCCAGTGTGGAATACCACCTTAAACTGGAAGGGAGGTTGATTTTCTGAAATAGAGAGGACCCATCACCAGTCTGTTGTCCTACTGCTATTACTGTCACGTCTGGAATTTGGTTATTCTGGAAGTGGAATTCTACTTGGTCAGATTTTTGTTCAACCATGTGGCATGTGCCGTTTAAACTAACATGGTTGACACTCTGTTTAATTTTATGGGTCGGGCTAGTCTGGGTCCAGAGGACCTTGTTTACCGCAATCTATTAGGGGTGACAACCTTCTCAGGAGGTCATTCACTAGTAAACAAGGGGTGCCCTCTGGAGTCACAACTATGACCGGGTGTTTCAACTTGTGTCGCCCAATTTTAATGTCCAAATCTGCCGCCCCTCGACGGGAATTTCCTTCCGTCAAAGTTCTGGAGTTGTCCAGGAAGTGAGGTGAGAGGAATTTGGTAATTCCCTCCCCTTCCTGCATTCAGTTCATCAAAGGCCCTTCTGGACAGAAGGGTAGCTTGAGATCCCGTGTCCACCAGCGCTGAAATCGTACCCTGCCCCTGTACTTGTACCGGGGCATAATATCTTCCCTCCTTCTCCTCATGGGGGTACAGATAATGCACATTTTGGACAACTGGTGGGCTAACTTTCTGGTTTTGGACATTGCAAGAGAAGAAATTTGGGCCGAATTCTGTGGAGAGCCTTGGGAATCTGAAAGAAAAAGTTGGCAACTGGAGATCAGAGCCATAATGGGTTCCCCTGGCTCCGGTTCTGGGCCGCCGCCCCCCTTTTTGGAGGCAGTCATCAGGATGGGTTTGAACCAGGGGATTTTGGTATTGTGGGTTCTGGGATGAGATGATGGGCGGCGGTAGCTCAGTCTCCATATCTCCCCAGTCTGAATTGGCATCCCTTGGGACCCATTTTTCCTTGGGAGGAGTTCCCCCATCTCTGAAGGAGAAGGTCCTTTCCCAGATCCTCTGAGGATCCCTCTCCCTCAAATTGGAAGACCTGTTACCTCCTCCACAAAGTGGCGTCTGTTTGGGTCCTTTGTTTGCTCCTACCCCCCCTCTGCTCCTTGGGAGGCGGGCTTTCAGGGGCAGGAGATTTTGTTTCCGGGTTCCTGGTTTTCCAGGGGCTGTTTACAAGTTGGGAAGGAAGCTTCCTCCAAGGCTTTACACTCCCCTTCCCCTGTGCCTCCTCCCTGGGAACCGGTGTGTTATCGGGTGCTGCCCCCGTCATTGTTCTGGAGCCACCAGGTCCAGAGTTTGGGGCATTCTGCGGTGGCATGCTAATCTGAGGGTTCTGTTGAGCCCTCAGTATGTGACCCAGATCCCGTGCCATATTTTGACCTGGCGCTCTAACTGGGAAACCCGCTCAGGCTGATACGGGGCTCTATTTTCTCCCCTGGGCTGATCCCGGGAAGGGTAGCTATCCCTTCTCTGGTAGTACCCCTGGTTGGGAAGATTTTGGTACCCCTCCACCCTCTCCTGGATTAGGTTGTCTAGGCTCAGGGAATTGGGGAAAGAAGGATGGGTGATTTTGGGGCTGGAAATTGGGTGGATACCTGGGGAAAAAGTTCTGCCCAGGATTTGGAGAATTTCTGCCCTCCTGGGGGAAATTAGGAGGGAAGTTCCCCGGGTCAGGTGCTTGGCTGGATCCCCCCCCTTGAGCTGGAGGAGTCCACACTAACCCAGGATTGGTCTGTTTCCCTTGTAACGGGGACTTACATAGTCAGGAGAGCGAGGGACCTCATTTGTGGGACTACCTCTTTCACTCCCTGTCTGTGACTGGCCCGAGGACCTTCTGGGCCTAGCATTATTAGTTGCAGGTAGGTTTTTAGGCCCCCCATCTCCAAATCCAAAACGGGGGTGACCTTTACCTCTGCCACCTTGGCAGCAGCAGGGGTGCTGTTTGGTTTTGGGATTTTTCTGGGTATTGCTTTTATTTTCTATGGGCTTTCTGCACCTCATAGATCCGGGTAGCCTGTTCAATGACCCAGTCTAAAGATCTTTTCTCATGAAAATCTCTCACGAGCTGGGTCATTATATATTTGGGCAAGGCATGGAAAAATGTATTGACAAATTCTCTGCTGTCTGTGCGCACCCTTCTGGTGGTCTGCGCAAAGGCACGTTTCAGTTCATGCACGAATTCTTGTGGGCCTGATCCTCCCCACATTGCAAATTGTAGGCTGCCTTGCTCGCCTCTTGAGGATTTCTGTGAACAGAAAAATGTTTCAAGATGGCTGCCTTATAGGTGGACCATCTTAAATGATTTTGGTCCTCCAGCCCCGCAAAGAAACTGGAGTATTCTGGGGAGAATGTCCATTTGACGTACTGGATGCAGCTACTGCTGTCCTTCAAATGGAAAGTCTCCATCATTTGCTCATAGAGCTCCAAGTGTTCCCAAACAGAGTACTTGGCGTTCTTATGATAAGGCGTGATGACACTCCTGATTGCCTTAGTCTGTTTCAATGGGTCCTTAAGCAAGGCCCTTTTTTGCCTTATTGGCCTTTTTGGTTCGGGTAACCCTTGTCCATTCATCCTCTGACTCAGAGGCACTGCTCCCAGAGGTTCCTGTCTGATCTTCCAGGTTTTCCCGGATTCTGCGAGCCTGGGAATGGCTGGCAGAATGTGGGGACCTGGTCTCCTGTGTCCTGCGCCATTCAGAGGAGTCTTCAGATTCCTCCTTGCTGCCAGGATTTGATGGGTACCCCCCCCACTGACCTAACTGTGCAGAAGTTTTCAGGATGCCCTTAATGGGCCTATTCTCCTGGGGTTCCCCACTAAATTGCACTGTGCTTGGGTGCCCATACCCCGATGCCCGCCCATCCATTCCTGGGAGGTACTGGCCTATGAGCCCCATGCTTCTGGCTGGATAGTAATCTGCCATCCCTGTGGCCCGGTGCTCATGTGCGCCAGGGACAGGGGGGTGGCAGAGTCCAGGGACTGAGAGAGATAAATGCACCGGGTACTAGGGCTCCTGAGGTTATGCTCAGGAGTTTCCCTTTCCCAGCGAACATGGTCTCTATCCGCCCCTGCTCCCTGTTGCAATGCAAGAGCCTGCGCCTTCAGTTCCTCAATTAAGGCCTTACTAGACTCTATCAGTCTCTCCTGCATCGCTACCTGTTGTTGGAGCCTATCATTGTGCTGGCAGAGAGCCTCATTCTCTCTCTGCGTTTCCTGATTGGTCCTGGAGCACTGGGCCAGTCTTTGCTGCAGGAGGGTTACCTCCTGAGCTGTGTCCCTATTGGCCTGCTCCTTTCTTGCCAGAGCATCCTCCACCTTCCTGGTGTGCCCTAACAAGTTCTGGTGTTCTTTTTGGAGGTCACCCAGTCCCTGGAGGGCCAGGTGATTTTCTTCCATTTTCCTTTTTAAGTGGCAGACTTCCTGGCCTAAGGTATCCCTTTCCTGACTAAGAGCCTGCATCTGTGCCGCCAGGTCGTCCCTTTGCCTTTGGAAGGCACCAGTTTTCTGGCGCTCCTGGTCAAACTCTGCCTGGGTATCCACGTCTTTCAAAATCAGTTTATTGCTCTCTGCCTTCTCCCTATCTAGGTGGCTTTGCAGGGTGACTACCTGCTCAGCACATGCCCTATTGAAGTCTAACTGTTGCTCCAGCTTTTTCTGGCTCTGCAGTAGGGAGTCCAAACCTTCTTGGTACTCCTTCTGCAAGGCCAGAAATCTGGTATCCTGGTCCGCCTTTTCCTGTTGCAGCACATCCATATCCTCCTTTATTTTAGTGATGTACCGTCTGCTGTCATTTTCTGACTCCTGGCTCCTGAGCAGCCTCTGCTCAGAAGAGTCCAGATCAGATTGGGCCTTCTGTAATGCCAGCAGTTGCCTACTCGCCAGATCTTGGCCTTCAGCACATTTGTCCTGCATGGCTCCCATATGTAAATATAAATATGCCGCTACCCTGGCAATCTTGTGGTGCTCATCCTTGGCCTTCGGGGCCATGTATAGTTCACTCAGGGCCACATGTAGGGGACCCTGATCTCCCCATATATCTGACCCTGTTTCAGTGACCTGTTGTGCGATTGCCTGCAACCAGACCGTTTGGTCCTGATGAGTCCACTCACCTCTCACAAATAGCTTATGTAAGAAGTGTTCTCTGGCTATTTTCATATCTACCAAGGTCATCATTCTAGAGATTGGTCTCTGTCCTGACTTACAGAAGTTTGTATTTTATTTTTGCAAAACAGACCTTTTCCTTAGAGCGTTCCTTTGAGGAGTGCTTTACAGCGTAACACAGCGTGGTGATCCGACCAGATATGTGTATGTGGTCAGCTGGCATGCTGTATTAATCTGCACAAGTGATAAATCTAACTCAAACGTCCCGGACGAGCCCCCAATTGTAAGAGGATTCAATTCAACACTACAGCTAAGTCAATGCCTAGTCTGGGATACTGAATGGAAACCCTTATTGATATATCTTTACGTCCAGTTCATGCGTTCTGGATGACTTCCCCTATGTAACACCCCTCTCTTGGAATCCCCCTGACCCCACTGAGCCACGAAGTAGTTCTGTTTTGCAAGTTTAAACGGTTTTTATTTAGAATAATATTATATATATATATATATATATATATATATATATATATCACACTTTATAATAAATTAATAATTGAATATCACACTTAATCTGAGCAGTAATCAATAATGGATAGTCCGGCACTAGCACACTTCTTTATAATCAATGATGAGTGGTTATAGGATGGATACGATAGCAACAATACTTTTATGGTTTCAAATGGATGCAATGTGGAATGAAATGCAGTACAGAAAATAACTTGATAGGATTTCAGCAAAAGACAATGTAATCACTTTCTTGGACAATTCACCCCCCCTTTTATGCACTGTAAGGAGATGAAGATGACACAGTTCTTAGGAATGCAATCAAATAGAATTCAGTTCAATTCCCCCCCCCCAGCAGCTTATACAACAGATAGGAGTTTTGAAACACAGGCAAAATGCTTTGAATATGGTGACAATGCCGTGAGAAATATGCTGAAAATGGTTTTAATTCCCTTTAGGAGGTTCAGGGTGAGTGAAATATACTTGGGATGAGTTCAGGCTCACTTTAGCAAGGATCTAGGAGTAACTAGCAGGTTAAACGAATTTTTGGCAAAGGAAAGCAATGAAGCTGCTGTTTTCACACGTGGCTGGATTTTTAACCAAATTGCAAATCGCGGTAAAATTCGCGGCAAAAGTATGAGGAGTAGGAAGTCGGTTCTAGGCTTGTTGAAAAGCTGAGATTCTAAGCTTTCAGAGGAAAGTTAAACCAAGTTCCTAGCCCAAATGGTTCCAGAGATACAGACGATTAAATAAAGGTAGTTTTTCGGATTTGAAATTTTAAAAGTTCAAAGCGACAGGTTACAGCTTGCAGCTAGAAAATGACAAGTGACAGCTTTGCAAATGACAGGTGATAGTTAGGAGGCAGTTCTGGTTAGATTAAAATAGATTGAATTATATTATTTTAACTAAGAGATTGGTTCTGCACAGTTCTGCTAGGTACTCACAATATAATTTTAAAAGGAATGGGCCTCGCCACGGATCTGGTCAACAGGTTTTCTTCACTCGCCACGGACGGTTTCTGCGCACAGCGTCTGGGTCAGCTCTGCTCTGCTGGTCTGGGTCTCTGGTTCTGATCAGGTCTGTGGGTCCGGATACAGCGGTCTCCGGTTCAGCTGGTCTCTCTCTGGATACAACACTGCTCTCTGGCAAATGGCAAGAGTTCTTGCAAATAATTCAAACAGCTCGCCTGGCTGTGAATAGTGGCAATGATTTGAGGCCTGCTAAAGAGGGATTTAGCTTGTAGTTGACCTCTCTTCTACAAATTCTGAAGTAAAGTCTTGGTCTCTGAAGGTGGATAGATTGAAGTCTCTATGTTGGCTCTCTGGAGGTTGATGGAGGTAAAGTATGGATTTTCCCGGCAGAGCGTCCCGCAGCAGATGGAATAGAATGTCCTCTCTAGCTTCCAGTGGCTCTTTTTATGTCTTTTGAAAGTGGGTGTGTGTATAGCATCACTAGCCAGCCCCTCTCTCAACTGCCCATTGGTCAAGCTTTCCTTTCTCTCTTGATTGGGGAAAAGAAGTGGAGTGTCAGAGCGATGTCATTTAATGGCTTGCAGAAAGGACACTCCCCTGTCAAATTACACACAATCTATATTTGACCTAAAGACATATTTCATAGATACACAGTGGTTTGAAATTACATGCACCCATCACATATCAAATGAGGTATACCCTGTTCAAACTCTGCTCTTCCTGGGGGCTTGGGTTCAAAAATGGCAACATATTTCACTTTTTGGTCGGGTTACCAATATTGGATTTGTCCCAGCATTTACACAAATGTTCGCAAAGCATGTGGGCATTAGGTGGTGGAGTGTCAGATTTTTAACATACATACATTTAGAGTAATATCCTCTTTTCCGCTAAAAACCCCCCTGAACATACCACCGGGTCCTAACACGTCTTCAAATGTGCACAGAAAAATCACAAGAATAATGATATCACTTATAAAATTTTCACAAGTCCGCTCTATGAATGATCCATCTTTTTAGATTTATGTTCTGGCCCCAAAGGGGTGTGGTTTCCCAGGTCACATGGTGTAGAAACCAGTTTATCCAGTTTCTGCCAAGCTCAGAGACCCTGCCCCTCCCAGCTTCTGCCAAGAGGAAGCTATTTTACGGTCCCCCTAATAAACCATCTGCCTGGGCCCTGGAAGGCCCATTGTTCAAAAGGAAGCCATTTACGTCTACCCTAATAAACCATCTGCCTGGGCCCAGGACAGGCCTTTGTTCAACTCCCTGTAGCTGCTCCACCCCTAATCTAATCAGAGAGGTGACAACTCCTTTTGGCAAGGGGAAGACTGGCTGAGCAGGTTTTAACTCCTGTGGGGGTAGATGTCAGGCAGAATTCAGTTCCTTAAGCCAGGCCCCAGCTAATGTCACTTCTAGTTACCCAGTTTTCTGCATTCAAATAAACTAACAATTTTTACACATGCAGCTAGAATGCTGATTCTAAGTTTAAAACTATGACATTTAAACACTTGAAACCTATGTGACACTCAAAAGTAGGTCACTCATTTCTTTTAAACATTTAGATTTTTAGTGTCTTTC
Source organism: Ambystoma mexicanum (assembly GCA_002915635.3). Taxonomy (NCBI): domain Eukaryota; kingdom Metazoa; phylum Chordata; class Amphibia; order Caudata; family Ambystomatidae; genus Ambystoma; species Ambystoma mexicanum. The sequence continues at coordinate 943,719,227 of CM010928.2, read as the reverse complement.
AGTCCAAATTTACTTAAACTGCTGAAATCCACAGCTCAGCCAGTTTTGCTATGAACATTATTTTAGGCTCATCCTCTTTCCAGATTTTGTATGCCCACAAGACTTTATTCTGTCAAATGTCTGCTGGTGTTCAGTGAGATTGTTGGATATTCTGCAATGTTTGAAATGGGCATTCTGAGCTTGCCTTCAGAGAAACAAAGGTGATTTTTAAAGTGCTTTCTAGCGAACAGGCACTGCTGTTTTTCTCATTGGCACCCCATTTCACTCATGGCTCTTCTGACCCAGCACACCCGCACCGGGGGTGGCAAGTCAGGCGACCATTTTGGTGTGCGCACAAACTGCACGGTTTTCATAGATGCTGGCGCACATGTGGGCTTTTTCGGCCATCTTGGATTTCCTAAGCCCACAGCACCAAATGTTGTAGCATAATAGTCCAAACGTGGGTCAGAACACCCAACATGAGGAAAGAAAAAATGTCTCTGCTGAGGTGCAACTGATAGTGGGCCTTCTTGGAATGGTCTGCAATGTGCGGAGAGAAGAAGAGAGGGGGATCAAAGATAACACCACAGATGTTGCCTCACAGGAGGGTGGGGGTGTATAGAGGGCAGCCAGAGGGCAGCCAGAGGTTAGGAGGGAAGGAGGGAGCAGGGGTCCCAAAGAGAAGGATCGCAGTCTTACTGGCATTATGGCAGAGATCATTGGCAGCACACCATGCCTGAGTAGCAGTCAGACAGTCAGAGATGAGAGAGTTCAGGTTTAATGCTTGAGAGTATGCCTGAGGACCTGGGCTAGGGGGCAGTAGTGCGTCTTTCCTGATGGAAGTACACAAGCACTTTTCCTGAAGAGGTTTCTCAGCTGTAGAGCCGGTCATTCGATTGATAATATTGGACACACCCTGCGTGGATAGGCACTTGCCTGCTTGTGGTCTCTAACATCTGGGATAGAGAGTCAATTATATTCAGGTATTTGTCCAAACATGCAGCATCTTTTATTCTTAAATCATGTAACGTGCAAAGGGAATTGCTCATCTCCCAGTAAGCACTGGTAAAGCCATTCACACACTCCACCAAAAAGCTTGGATTGCCCAGGATTGTTTCGGGTCTACATGAACTTGATGACTCCAAGGAAACATCCAACATTTCAGACAACGATGTGTTTTCAAGAGTATCTGGAGCTCCATTTTCCCCTGAAAGAATAGAAGTGGCAGAGGCTGGCTGTTCCTGGACCTGAATTAGGGCATTAGACTTGTTTGACATCATAGGGTGTATCAAGCCATGCAATGAGTGTCCATTTTGATCACCAATAGATCGAATCTCGGCTGGGGTGGGAAGGTGATCAAGTATAATGTTAAAGAAACTAGGAACTGGATGGAAAATGTGCACGCCTACAGACGGGCTAGAGTTGGGTACTCCATTATATTCAACTTTGGGCGCTTGGTTGTTCAAAGGTGTTACAGATTCGGCGGCCATGGGATCCATGGTGTGGGGGAGCAAATTGGAGTCCCCACCTGTACTGCTAATGCCTATCACACTTGGTTATCTGCGTATGCAGGTTTCTTCATAGTGACGGTCGATGGAGGCCTCAAGGTCCTCAAGAAGCGCCCTGTCCTCAAAAGTATCCCTAACCAGAAGCTCCAGAGCTAGACCGGATTCTGTTGGATTTGGTATAAACAGGGATTCTGAATCGGTCTTCACTGCAACATTTCTACCAACCAGGACAGGTGTGGCCACGGACAGCAGGCTCCCTAAGTTTGCACCTAGTGGGAGGAGGGGCCCAATAGCAAGCGGGCTACTGCACAAAGTCTGAGATATGCGTGTGCCTAGGCTGGTAGGACAGAGAGGACCAGAGGGGGCAGAGGGTCTAGGAATAAGAAGCCTAAAAGGCACTTGTGGGCAGAGTGTGTGTAATACACTCAAATCAGCAGTTGTCGGTGAGCACACAGTTTGAGTATCAAGGGCTCCTTATATGAGGGCAGATATAAAGTCAGTCATGACAAGAGAGGAAATTAAAGAATGAAAGATTACTTTACGCAACAGCATTGCAAGATATTCAATAACACATAGGGTCTGATTTGCACAGCGTTTTTCAATGGGATTGCACGATTGTAGAACGCTTTTGTAAATCGGGCCCATAATCTCCATTGACCTATACAAACCATTTTTCCCACTAAAATGCCAATAGACTTCGACAACAACCTACAAACGGTTTCCACGTGCTGTATCACCCACCAATTAGTCTACACAACTCTAAAGTGAATATTATATATCTGACCTTGAAAAGACCCTGCAACACCTTTACATAGCTGTCAACCATTTATGTCGCAAAGGCGGGTGAAAACACCCGATTTTATTTTTGGCGGGTGAGAGGCCCTTTGGAACGAATGGGCGTGCATGAGGCTTGGCGGGTGAGTCAGCTGTTTACAAGGCGGGTGACACCCGCCAAAAGCGTGTGAGTTGAGAGCTATGCCTTTACTGACTCTCTCACAGCAGCGTATCTTCACCTCCACATTTCAGTTTAAATACATAATAGGACTGATTCACAGAAGTTTTTTTTGAATGGTGCAATCCCATTCAAAAACACTTTGTGAATCGGGCCCAGTAACTTTATATTCACACATTATTCACACAACTCTCCTCCTCCTCCAAGGTCCTTTACTACAGAATCATGGTCACTCTGCAACGGTAACCTGGCCAGTCAATATTTTTGGAATATTTACGTTCCTGGAACTTCATTTAGAAGTCATAAGTCATGATTTTCCCAAAAATAATGGATCGCAATGAGATGCAAAATCATACAATCAAGCACCTGCACCAAGACATATCCCATTGTTATCTGCACATTCAGAAAAATGAGTGCAGACAATGCATGCCACGTATCACTGCACACATGCAAATAAAAAAATGTATCGAAATCAATTGTGCAAATGATGCCATACTTACATCGATGTGTGAAAAAAAACACCACAAGTCTTGTCAAATGCAAAGAAAACCATCTGGTGCGCTCCTTTTTCATGCAAATTGCACCACATGCATAATGCTATGATTACTTACTGGTAATCTTCATTACTCCTAGTCCTACTTGTCACAGTACTTACCTCCGAGGCCCCGTCTCTGACCCAGGGTTCTTTCTTCACGCTCTTTTCTTTTGATGTATAAAACCCCACAAGTCTCAGTTCACAATAACCAAGCTGGAGCAGGCGACCTGCCCAGTAGGGAGGGTGAATATGGTCGTCAGTACTGTGATGAGGAAGAGTAGGACTAGGATCAATGAAGATTACTGGTAAGTAATCATAGCATTACCTCCACATCCCTCTTCCTCTTCCCAGTACTTTCATCTGAGGTATACTAAAGCATATCCAACCGGGAGGGGTCCCAAAGAAACACAAACAGAAGTGCTGCAACACAAACAAAGCACAAAACATCCCCAGAGAAGTAAATGCCAACAGATAACCCCCCAACCCCAAAGGAGCCAGCCGTGGGGTGAGAAACATCCAGCCGCCAATGGTGGGGAAACGTGCACAGGATCAACCAGGCAGCAGCACACAAATCCCCAGCAGAGACAGCCCTAGGGCATTTTCCCAGGCAGCCGCCAACACCTTTGTGGAAAAACCTTCATGCAAAGGGACAGAGAAAACTAGCAGAGACAGAAGCCGTGGAGAGGACAGGACAGAACCAAACAGCAGAAATATACCACTGAGACGTCCGCTCAGCCCCAGCAGTGCAAAACGGAACAAGGGGGCAACCACAATGACGTAACAACACCTTCTGAAATGGGCAACCAACCACACAGCCCGCCGAACACGAACGGCAAAGCAAAGTAACCCCAACAGGGGACCAGCGATCACGGTGAACTGGCAGAGTCAGAACCAGCGACAAGCGAAACCAGACACCACCAACGGAAAAAAACACAGGACACAGCACTACTACACAGAAACAGGGAGCAACTCTAGAAAAAAGCAGAGTTACACAAAAAAGCCCCCCCATCACCGCCAGATTCCAAGTCCTGCGAGGTGCGGATATCCAGAGATGGAACACCCGAACACACCGCAGAACACTGCAAATCCTGAGGCCGACAGGACCAGACCAGGGATCAGTGGAACCCCAGCCAAGGCGAACCGCCGAACGACACCCACCCAACAGACAGGTGTGGCCTCCAGAAGCTACACCCCCCAGGGAGCTAACTGAGAGGCCAGGGCACACAGGGAGTGACAAGAACCCCCGACGCCTGGGAACAGAAGCTAAAGCTGCAGGGACGTCTGCCCAAACCACCACCACCCAGCCCGTCATGGGCACCCCCGAAACAACAGGGCCTGGGGAGAGGTACACAACACCTTCAAGCCAGATGAGCAAAGCAGCACTGCAGGTCCCCACAACCCCAGTGACAGACTGGGCACCCAGAGAGGTACCCCACACCCACCACCAATGGCAGCAAGAGGTCCACAAGGGTCGAACGCCAGACCCGCAACCACCACAGCAGAACCACCTCCTGAGACTGAGAGACCGGCGCACGGGCCACAAACACCTGAGAAGGTGTGAGCCAGCAGGCCAGAAGGGAGGAGACCAGGGATGCAGATGGAGGCTGGCCCACAGGAATAGAAAACACAGGAGCCATGTGCCCCAGCAGCGTAAACAACAGGCGAGCAGAAACTCCTAAGAGAACAGAACGAAGTTTCCGGACCCACACCAAAGGCAAGAAGACCTTCCCCACCCGGTGCAAAAACCGGGCCTCGTGGATTAACCCAGACTCCAGGAGGGACACAGGTGGGACACTTGCCAGATGAACAGAACACCCCAGACTGGCAGAGCCTGGCAGACCATGCACAGACGCTCCGTGACCAACACCCGCAGGTCCCCCATGACATGCCAGGAGACCAGATGGGGAAACGCAACACCCAGAAGGAGGAAAAGAGCCACCATGGGAGCTGAAAACAGCCCAAAGTGAGGACCCAGAATGAAATCATCCCAAACCCCACTGCAAACGGAAGAAGCAGTCCAGGGAGGGGATCAGCACCACACTGAATTAAGTGCTCTGTAGATCAAGGGATGACAACCAAACCCCCAAACAAACCAAAGGGAGAATGATAAGCAGAGGCACAAACAGGGGAACCCAGCACAAGGAGACACTGGCCCTGCTTGCAAACCCACATAGGGATCATGGACACCAAGGCCCAACGAGAAATAGCAACAGCAGAGAGCAGATGAGCCCATAGAGACACAGACAATAGTGAAGCAACAGCTACCAGGCAGTGCGCAATCAGCGGGGGCGTGACCAAGGCCCAGTCCAGACACTGAAGACTGAGCCCCAGCACACACATGCCCAGATTCAGTCCAACAAAGTCGCGCTAGGCAACAGCAGAAAAAACACATACAGCAGGCGTCACACAACAACCAACAACAAGATGCTCTCTGGCCACATGCACCACATTCCGCGTCGGCACACCCGCCACGCATGAACTCGATGACTAATTAATACAGCAGAGCCAAACAAGCATGGCATTCCACCCAAAGACATACAGCATCTGTAAAAAGCACAAGAGCCATGGCCAGCATAACCAACACCCGAAGCAGCCAGCGGGAGACAGAGCATAAACCCCCAACCCACATGCAGCGTGTGGGGATGAACAAGGGTGTCAGCAGCAGTCGGACGGGAGCAGTCTGTCTGAACGGTCCAAGGAGCATGGAGATCCAGAGATGGACCACATGCAAGAAACCAGGTGGGCCCAGCACCTATCACACAACCAACAAGATATCCGACCCAGCCCGCACATGCACACAGGCACAACAGAACCCAAAGCCCACCAAGAGATCATCACAGCAGAGAAGCAGTGGCCATGAGCAAGTGTGCCCCAAGAGACAGATCCCGTAATCTAGCAAACACCACTGCACAAGTTAAAAGACCACGTAGGGGAACAAAATCAGCAATTCAAGCACTGTGTTGAGTCCTAAGCAAGACACCACAACAGGACCCCAAATACAAAAATGAGCACACAGAAACACAAAGTTATGCCCAAAATTGGTCAACAGCGGGTTTCAGCATAAAAGCATCTCACATACAACCGCACAACACAGGCAGCTGAACGCAAGCTGCCTCCCCAGAACAGGTATAGCAACCGTGGCAGTGAAAACATCAAACATACGTAACAGGCAAAACACAGGAAGCCACAACACATGCTGACATAGCACAAGATGGCCAGCAACAGGCAACACCAAATGAAACCTTGCAGATAGAGAACAGGCACAGCACAGTGAGCAGTGGTGCAGGCTATGTCACAACATAACAGGAAAAGAGGTAAGAGCAACCCTTCAGGCAAACTGGACCAACATTAACATGATACCCCAAATAGAGCAACAGACAAGTCTGCATCAGATTGCATCCCCTGCACAGAACACCCCAGTGAGACCCGATCAGAGATGGCCAGAAGATGGGGCACACCAGAAGCAGCACTGGTCCTTTCCACCAAACGAGCTGTGAGAGTCGTAGCATAGAGTACAAACACTGCAAACACTGGAACCACATAGAGCCGACATAGACAGTGCGCTCAGGCCCGGCAGTCACACAATGTATGTCCAAACCAGGCACTAGGAACACATAGGGGAAGGTCAGAGAGACTGCATCCCCCACAGCAGACAGGCCGCCACCACACCACGCTGCAACAGCAAGGCCCAGCATGGTGCCCTGCACCATGGCAACAAGGCCAATCCCCCAGCTCAACGGAGAGGCAGGCGGGAAAACAAAAAGGAATGCCTGCCACAGCAGGCGGTGGGAAACAGGCACAGAGGCACCATGGGAAGGAGTGCCTGCCACCCCACGGCCCAGAAGTGGGCGGTTTGGAGACATAGGAATGTTTCTAATGGAACATTACCTCCACGTCCCTCTTCCTCGTCCCAGTACTTACCTTTGAGGCCCCGCCTCAGAGGCTTAAGACCTAAATTTGCTCTCTGAAACACTTGTGTATGAGCACGATATAAATAAAATATCATATCACATCTTACCACAGTGCACTCCTTTGGTCAGTCTCCAGCACCACTGCAGCGTGGCAGCGTAGAAACCAATGCTGCGTTAGAAACATGCGCATCTGTTTGATGCATGAACAAAGTGTGCCTGTCCACTGTAAGGCTTGAAAAACTAGGTCCAGAGAACACTGAGATGGCATCTCAGTGGACCCATGCCACTCGAATTGATGCAGGACATAGATGGTAACAGTGGTGAAAAGGATGCATGGCAAAGAATTTCAGTGAGCCTTCATTTAAGAGCATGCAGATGCCATCTTCTACCTGAATGGCCAGTGGCAGGAGGTGACCAGCAACATAAATGAGCTGGGCGTGTACCCACGGAATGAGCATGGTGTTATGAAGCACTGGGGTGATGTCAAGCACTGAGAAAAGGGAAGGTAGCCCAAATAAAAACACATGCCAGTGGTGCACCCAGCTTATCCCTAACTCTCATAAGCAGAGGAGGCAGTGGCCTCCTTGATTTCAACACTTGCCATCGCATGGATTGGGGGGCATAGCACGAGCAAGCCAGAACTAGATGAGCATATGCATAATCCATCTTGAGTAGTCACACATGTGTTGTATGGAGATGCAGGGTGGCCTAGACTGATGTAGAAGATTGCAAGGTAAAGGGGAACTTGCAAAATAGTCTGGTGACATGCTACATAGCATAGTAAATTAACTTTTATATTCACAATAGGTTAACGTTGCAAATCATGGGCACCTCTAATTACATACAAATCTTAAAGATCCGTTGACAGAAACTATTTTTCATGTTAATACGAAATTCTTTTTTTATAAATAGAGTAAGCAAATCCTGCAAATTGTAGCACCGTATCGCCTATTTAACACCTAAATGCAAGAATTATAGTGGTTGAACCTACGTGTTTCGGCATAATGTCCCATCTTCAGGAGGTAATTCTTGCCAAGTTCCTCGAGAAATCCAAATAAGGATACTTTATGTACGAAGTTAAGACCACTCTCTCAAAAGCTCCAATCTCTACCAATATCATTTTTAAACGACATACTTTGCAGAAACTACATACCTTCATGAGAATTCGGAAACAGGGCTGCCTCATCCCCTCTCATGTGGTGCCTGGCATCATACTCAATCTGCAAATAGCAGGTCCATCCATTGCATATAGTAGTTAAAGAAGGCCTCATAGAATGAAATTATAATTTAAAGGCTAAATATGCACTTCAACATACCTGCTCCACAACGAGCAAAAAACGAACTAACTGTAATGCACTGGCCCTTGTTCTGGAAAAGCTGTCTGCCTCTCACTTTTCAAAGGTGAACGCCTTGCAAATGCACGAGCATCGAGTCTGTAAAGATATATACAATCACACTGCGTTTCTGGCCACCCTGTCCAGCGAAACTACAAAAGCGCATTCCTTGCAGCTTACCCCGGGTTGGCTGGGAACGCAGTCTCACTACATGTTTTTGAATGTGTCTGTTTTGATGGAATAAATGTGACTGGTGCAATGCTCACCTGTCGGGTTGGCCATGACCTTCACATTTATCGACCAATGAATGTCACTAATACACCCCCTTCTTTCACAGATGCGGAGCCACTGGAAGAAGAGGGGGGGGACTCCTAAAATCTAATGCAGTACTCGAGGGAGGTGAGGTGATGGAAATACATTAGTGCAAAATAGTCAGCTGAGGAAGAAGAGGGCAGTGCTGGGTAACTGGATCACATCCTGCAAGCGGCTAGAGCACAAAGTGGGATGGATGACCAGCCGACACAAGAGTGAGACACGCTCCATGGCATGGCGGACAATGTGGGTCCGCCAACAGACCAGCTCCAACACCAGCAGGTATGGCACAATAACAACTGGGGCTGGCATGCAGAGGTGCAGAGCCGGGAGGAGGAAAAGTGGCACACCAGGTGTCTATCAGGGCACAGTTGGCCTCAGTCAGGGCCACACTGGAGGAAGGATTGCTGGGCCTCTCAAGAGAGCTTGACAAATGCCATTTGTGGTGCTTTAAGTATCAACATGGCGGAATCCAAGTATCCCCCTCTATGTCTATGGCATTGACTAGTCAATCCCCGACTTCTGTGATAGAATCAACCAAGCACATTATCCAGTACATATCACACAGGTGAGTCTACCTGTTGATGCAGGAATTAGGCCGGGTCATTGCTGCTAGTAAATGTATTACCCAAGCCCTCAAGTAACATATTTGGCTGTCACTACTGCTTTGTAAATCCACAGCACCATCAGTTTGTGATTTTAACTCTTTGGATTACAAGGTGTGTAGCCAATATGTGTAATGTATCTTATTTCACTCAGTCTTGGCATGCTGATGAATCTAGTGCTGTCTAATATGGGCACTGCTCATTACTCTCAGATCACCAGACTACAGGCTTAATGGTGTGCTACGCCTGTAAATGGATAAAGACAATTATAACATCAAAACTTCAACCTGATATTGCTTTCTTAAGGGTAGGCAGTAACTTCTTTAATAAAAATTAAAAAAATGAAAAAACACTTTTCCGAGATGATTTCCGAATACATATTTACACAGAAAGTGTTAAATAAGTTATTCTAACTGCTGCTATTGTTTTGATATATTTGGATATCATGCAATACTTTCTAACAAATATGCATTTAAAGGTTTTTGGTTGGTTCCAATGAAATTACAGATTACCTCTGGAATAAAATATGAACAGTACAATGATTCGGTTATAATTATGCCTGATCTATTGAAAGTACTAAAATGGAATAAGTAAATTCATGAGGTTATTAGTTTAAAAGGATATCAGATATTTTAGCAAGAACTTAATCATGGCCAACATAACGTGAAACAAGTCCTTTGATTATTTCAAAGTAAACATCAGAATACAAGTTGGCTACATCCTATAATGTTAAGCCCTTATTTCATGTTAATTAGTTAGCATCCAAATAAGTATGCGCATAATGTCTGCCAGGTAAAGAACATTCTAGAAAAAAGTCCATTACTTGGCCCATTTCTGTTTAAGTATCAGAATATATGATGGCCATAACGTATAATGTAAACAAATAGAAAATATTGTCTTTCCAATCATTTTATGGTACAAAAAATGTAATTAAATATAATTATTTCTAACAATTACACGTTAGATATATCTTCCCACTAGTTAGTTACATGAAACTATAGCGTCTCCCTTACAACATAACAAACAAATGGTTACAACTAGAAAATGATTTATGGAAAGTATTGACATGCCTCAATAACATTCAATGAGGATCTCAATTTGACAGGAAATGGTATAATATAGAGAAAGAACTTTAAATGGCTACCAGAAAACAAAAATAGTTATTATGCTAGGCCTGGGAAAACTTGTGTTAAACTGACCCGGGAAGATTTGTCTGTTTCTGCGTTATGGGAGGAACCTTTGGCCCTGATGATTCTTGAGTCAAATTTGTGACACACTTTTAGGTCTCACTGCATGATCACCCAATCAGACCGTTTGAATAGTGGATCCACATGTAGGTTTATTTATCTGGTTCATCGAGCCTATCAGAGCCCTCTCAGGTAGATTCATCAAGCTCTTTCCACCAATCAGAGCCCTATAGTTTCCTAAAGGAAGTTCCACCCTCTACAAGTACCAGCTCACTTCCTGTTCTGTTGTGGGTTTTCTAGTCTGTGAGTGAATGATTACACAGACAGGCTAACAATTGGAGTGTGGTTGGAGGGTTTTTGGAGCATTGTACATGGTAGTTCTTTTTGGAGATGCAGACTTTTTAATCACATCTCAGGGTCTGTGCTTGTTAGTTCTCAGACTCTTGGTGTGGTTTGATTTAATACCTTTGGGTTTTCAGGATTCACCACTGCTTCTATAATCTAGTCATGGCATGACTTTGGTGCTGGGAAGGGAAGAAGGTGGGAAGAGAGGAGCAGGAGGATCTGCATTTCTCCTCTCAGGAGAAGGAGGATTCCTCCTTTATAGTTGAGGTGTATGAATATCATGCTCTTTGTTCAGATGTAGTCAGACGGTGGTGGTGGTTGGTGGCAACCCCCAGAAAACTCCTCAGCAGTCCTGACCAGAGTCACAACACCATTTCTGTGGTGGCCAAGATAAGGCCCCCTCGGCCAGCCTCAATTTGCAGCAAATGAGATCAGACGGATGGGTGGGAGATCAAGCTTCATGTATTTATATTGCAAATACACAGCATACAGAGTTATCAGCAAGGGAAACAGCATGCAGAATGCAAGTGTTCGGGTGGTCGGCACAAGTAACCCTCTCTGGCCCCCCACCCAAGAGTGCCGTTTTATATAGCATATAACAGGCAAACACTAATATGTTTATGTACTTTCACAATGGGGTGCTACTTGGCACATTTACAGACATTTGGCAAGAACTTTCAACAATTTACTTGTGATCTTGTGACGCCGCCCTGCAGGGACATTGTGTGGTATTATGAAAAAGAGGCATTCGCAGAAACCACTTCTGTCATCTCCCATATATGGGGCTAAGGCTAAACTTGTTCAGAATAAGCTGAAGGGAATGTCTGACATGTCCTCTGCCTTAGGGGGTCTGACGTTGTTTTCTGCACCTGGGTTTCGTTCTGTTCACGTGCTGCTAGCCAGTCGAATGTCCAAGGTTGGGAGAGTATTCCAACCAATTATGAGAGGCTATGGAGCTACATGCAATACAATGCTGCAGACACCGAATCCACTGGTATTATTTTTATAATCAGTATCATACGTATTTTGAGGCATGCCTACTAGATAAGGGGCAGCCACTCATCCTATTAACACCTATACATACTATAGGTGCTGCATGTCTGCTTTGCCTCCCCACCCCTTGGATGATCTGCAGTTAACTTTCATACAGCATACCAAGCAACCACGTATTGTATTGTATCTCGCCGCTTATATGCCTCATATGACCCCTTGTTGGCACCTTGCTGCCACTGTTACAAAGCACGGTACATGTGCGCGACCGTTTCAGTAGCGTCCACGTTACCTATCAGTATCAATGCTATTTCCATGATCTGTCTGCATGCGTTACACACATTAAACCAACAGCGCTGTAACATCTCCTACCCCCCTGCATAGAGTATTTTAGCCCTAGTTTGACTCTCAAACCTAGATGGACCCAGCTACCGTTAGTGCTCATGCCTCTTGCACAGCACACTCTAGCTCATACTGAGATTCTTAAACCGAGTTATACCATGCTGTTATAAATCGCGTTGTCTGTTAATACCCTGCATTTTAGCCCATAATGTAATTTTCACATCTAGAAGGACCTTGCAGCTGTCTTGCATAGTACTTTCTAGCCTACACTGAGATTTTTAAACTGTGCCTCACCATACTGCTACAATCTTTCCTGTCTATTGCTATATTGCATTTTAGCCTATATACTTGATTTTCAAATCTTGATGGACCCTGCTGCTGTTAGTGTTCATGTTAGTTGTTACACTGCATTATAGCCCATATATTTGACTCTCAAATTTAGATGGACCCTGCTGCTGTTAGTGTTCATGTTAGTTGTTATACTGCATTTTAGCCCATACATCTGATATTCAAATTTAGATGGGCCCTGCTGCTGTTAGTGTTCATGTTAGTTGCTATACTGCATTTTAGCCCATATATCTGACTTTCAAATTTAGATGGACCTGCGGCTGTTTGTGTTCACGTTAGTTGTTATATATACTCGCAGGCCAACTGTACTTGTACTAGCACAAAGCCTGAGGCTGATAAACACTCCCCTCTCTATATGCCTTATAGGGTTTGTCAAATCTAGGTGCCCCTCCGTTGTGGCATGTATGCACTTTTAACTATTGTTGGGATTGTCAAAGCTAGGTGCACCTCCTATGTGGCATGTATAAATGTTTAGCTATTGTTGGGATTGTCAAATATAGGTGACCCCTCGCTGCCCCCTAGCTACTATAATCAGCATTTACGTAGCACCTCCCTATATAATGCAGTAGTGACCACACAATAACCCAACATGCACATCACTAAGACCCACCTTATATACACTCTATTCCTTACTCTGGGCTACTCTAATAATCATCATAACAATGGCCCACACTAATTCCACACCTTGCAATCTGCAGGAGAGAAATATGCGACTTAGAGCTAGGCTGCCACGACTCTATGATCTCAAAAACAACAGAACAAGACTATCGATCCTCACACCCATTCTAACTGCCACCAACCTATCTGCCACAGCTGTTGCTAAACCCCCAAAAACGCAGCATCACTCTCTTCATAATCAGAAGAGTTTCAAACACCCCAAACCAAAACCTATTCAAGAAAGAAATACATCTCCCACCCTATCAGGAGCATTCATCAATGCGAGGTCCCTCATAGCACCTAACACGGAAATTGCAGACATACTTACTATGGATAACCTAGACTTTTTGGCTGTCTCCGAGACCTGGCTCCATGATGCTGCAGGTCCTGCACTTATGACTGCCATACCAGACAACTACAATGTACTTAGAGTCGACCGACCTAACTCTAGAGGCGGCGGCCTGGCTATTATCGCCAAAACCAAGTTAGCATTAAGACTCACCCCACCTCCAGCTATCACATCTTGTGACTACTCTCAGCTTAACTACCCATATCTAACAATAGTACACTAACTATTTTCCTGGTGTACAGACCACCTGGCCCTTTAGGGAACTTCGAGGAAGACCTTTCCAGCTTCCTTACTAACAACATCAAAGACTCCACCCAGCTCCTATTACTAGGTGACTTTAACCTGGGATTTAACGATGTTGAGGACAAACAAGCCAAATCCATCCAATCGATCTTAGTCGAGCATGGCCTTACCCAAAAAGTCCTAGCTCCAACACATACAAAAGGACGCACACTAGATTGGATAGCAAATCTGAACTGCACCACTACTATCTCTAGTATTACACCTCAAGCCTGGACTGACCACCATTTTATCTGTTTCTCATCCATCATAGAACCCCCTAAAGTAGTTACTTGTGAAATAGCACCACCTCTGCCAACCAGAAGCAAAAAAGAAATGACGGCTGAAAAATGACTCCCCCTCCTCCTACCAGCCCTAACTGCTAGCGCCAGCAACTCTGACCCTAGTACATTAGTTGATACATTTAACATCTCCATGTCCAAAGCCTTGGATAGCATTTCCCCTATCAAATTACGTAAAAGTAAACAAGAATCACACCTCAATTCTTGGTTCACCCCCCATCTCAAAGAACTACGAATCCAAAAACGTAAACTCCAAGCAATCTGGAGGCACTCACCTTCAGCTGAGAATAAAACTCTACTCACAAACTTTTTCTAACAAAATCAAGAAAGAAATAATCCAAACAAAGAAAAATACATTCAATGAGAGAATTAGTAAAGCCAACTCTTATTCTAAAGAACTTTTCTCCATCCTCCGAGAAACGGAAAACCCAATAGCTCCCACGGACAATGTCCCCAAGGACAAACAATGGTGCACTAGCATCCAAAATGCATTAGCAAATAAAATAATAACTTTAAAATCGCAAAGAAGAAGGCCACCTTGAGTTCCACAGGAACTCAGACCACCCCTCTGACAGATACACCCAGTACAGATGTACCAAGTAGCTGTAAACCATTTAGGTTTACCAACATTTCCATACTGGAAACTGAAAAGGTTATTGTATCTCTGAAACCTTCGAACTGCCAAGGTGACAGTTGCCCGGCACAAGTAATTAAAGACGCAGCTAGAGATTTAGCACCCTTCATCTCTAAGCTAATTAATGCCTCCTTTAGATCAAGCATTGTGCCCTCAAAGAATCATGGGTACTGCCTCTCCTCAAAAAACAGACCCTTGACCCAGCTATCCCCACTAATTATAGGCCCATTACTACGGTCCCGTTCCTCCTTAAAATCATTGACAGAGTAGCCTACCCCCCAGATCCAAAATTACCTGGAGACGAACCAACTACTAGGATCACGCCAATCTGGATTCAGACCACAACATGGTACTGAAACGGCCTTAATTGACCTGAAGACACAAATCGACTAGTTGAAGGATAAAGGTAAAACAGCTTTGCTCCTCCTCCTCGACCTATCGGCGGCCTTCGACCTGGTTGACCATGCAGTGTTATGCAAGCATCTAGGGTCTGCCGCCCATTTCTCAAGGGAAGCTATAGCCTGGGTACAATCCTTCCTAGCCAACCGTACGATGAGGGTGTTCTCCCCCTTAACTTCAGCGGACCCAATAGAAATCACCTGCGGTGTTCCACAAGGTTCATGTGTCTCCCCTACAATGTACAACATCTTCACTAAGCCACTCTTCGACAAACTCGACAGATTGGGGGTAACTTATACAAATTATGCGGAGGACATGCAGATCCTCATACCATTATCTGGCAACTTTGCCGCAGACACAGCTCTAGTAAACAAGATTTACCTCCTCATTCAGGCATGGATGGCCTCTCATGGACTCTGCCTGAACAACGACAAAACAGAGATACTGATCCTGGGCTCCGACTCTAACCTCAAAAAACTCAGCCCTAGCTACACGGCCTTTAATATAGATGGTAATGTAATCAAGGTGGTAACCGAGGTAAAAACACTAGGTTTCTACCTTGATTCCACACTGTCTCTCAAAAAACAAGTCAACTCTTTGGCCTCATCTACAGCTTACACCTGCAAATTAATCAGGGCCTGTAGACCCTACCTTTCCAAAACTAACTGTATCACTCTAGCCAACGCCTTAATAATGTCCAAATTAGATTATTGCAACGCCCTATATGCAGGTGCCAATAAAACTATCATAAATAAAATGCAAATACTACAGAACAATGCTCTTAGAGCAGCCTTGGACATACCCTAAGAGAGCATATATCTAATATCAGGAAAGACCACCACTGGCTAAAAATTAGTGACAGAATTCTCCTCAAGACGCTTTCTATCACTTACAAAGGACTGAACAATACTGTGCCACCATATATCTCGGCTAGACTGACCAGAAAATCCTCCAGTCACCACACCAGAGCCTCTAACCATCTTCTGCTAGAAACACCCAGATTCAGACTCACAAAATCGGGCAGTGCAAGCTTCCCTGTTAGAGCTGCCCGTGCCTGGAATGCACTCCCTTCTGCGCTAAGAGATGATCAGCCCTACTCTAGATTCAGATGTAAAGTAAAAAGTTGGCTCTGGACTAACGACACTTACCAAACAGCTCCCCAGCACTAGACACTGGATTCCTGCATGTAAATAACTTGAAACCTGTACTACCTTGAAACCTGTACTATAGATTAGTGTGAAGTGATGTACTGACAGCTCGTATATTTGTACTGTAAATACTGTATTAACATGTAATGCATTCACTGTATGTAACCAAGCTTAAGTATTCTTCTTACCGCTGTGCCCGGCTACCCCAGGGTTTTGAGCGCATTATCAAATAATAAACTAAACTAAACTATAGGTATATAGAGGTTATAAAATAAATAAATGAAACATAAATAAAAATATATGTTCCCCTACCCAATCTCTGCCATTGATAGGTTTTACTGTTTGCCATGTAGGATGACGTAGGTGAGGAAGGATATCTCAAGGGCAATGCGTTTGTCTTGGAAGCAAGACAAGGAAGCGCAACGCAGGTTTGAATCCTGATCCCGTACTTAGAAACCCCTCACTGAAATTAAGCTTGTTATAAAAGAACAATTATAATAGTAATTATAATAGCTGACGTACAACAAAGTATAAAGTCTTTGTGTAAAAGAAAAGTAACCGTGAGTGTGTGTACTGCAGTTCGTTGTTGTCCAGATTGCCCTACTTTATTTGTACTGACGCTAAAGTAGTACTTTACCATATTCTTTGAGTCTGTCCGGTTATTTGGGTACGAGGTCATTTATTATGGTAATTCCATTCTGCGCATGAGGTGCTATTATAGGACATTTTTCTGGTGGATGAACAAGGCCATCTTGGGCAAGGGACATGTCTTACATGGAAATCCCTGCCCCACCACCGCCAGAGAGAGTATTACTGGTCTACAGGAGAGGTTGAGAACTTTGGAAAACACTTTGTGGGAGAGCTGAAACACTTCTGTGTGAGACTGCGTCCTATGAATGCCTAAGAACTTTAGTGGGCAGATGTGCCCTGAGAGAATACCAGACACTTTAGTGGGTGGCTGTGCCCTGTGAGAGAACCAGATAACCTTAAAATGCTGGGGTGCTTGCACTCTCATCAAGAAGCTAGGAACTTTAGTCTGCGGCTACCCATTGTGAGTACCTAAGAAATTTAGCGAGTGTGTGTGTCCTGTGAAAAAAAACATAACATTAAGAGAGGTTTGCACCCATTGAACCTAAGAAATGATGTATGCCAGGCCTGGGACTGGCAGCATCTCCAAACATCCGGTTCAGCGGGAAAGCACAAGGAATTGGGGCGGACCTCAGGATAAATATTTGGGTGATGAGGAAGGACGGACAAAGGAAACCCTCACTTTACACAGTAAGACAAGGGAGTCGTAGGAGAGGACTAGCCCATGGAGGGTCCGAGAAGGCAATGGACCTACGTGAGGTGGAGGAGCAGGAAGATGAGGGAGCTGAGAAGGGTGTTAAGGAGGAGCCTCTTCCTGCTGTGGCAGAAGTGGCAAGCCAGGCACAAGTTCAGCCATGTGGAGTGGTGATCTCTGCCCCCTATACAGTCAGCATGGCTCAGGGTGTAGGACTATTTTGCAATGCCACCAGGGAAGACCATCAGGCAGAAGGAAAGTGAGATCTTCTGCACAGTGAAGAGCTGTAGGAAAAGAGTGAAGTGGAAAAAAAGGGAAAAGGCAAGGGCAGTTCTACGGGGATGATAGGCACGGGGACCTACATTCACTGGTGCACAGGAATGTATACTAGGCAAATGAGTCCATTGATCCACAGAACCTACTAGTGACCTGCCTGTCACCATCAAAGACTGTAGCAGTAGTGAGGTGGAAGGGAGTTCCAGTACTTCCAATGGACAGGGTGCAGCCCAGCAGCAACCTCAGACATGCTGTTAAAAAACCTGACACCTGTCGAGCATGGTCAGTTAGTGCCAGCAGAAATGACAACTGTGACCAGTGGCAGGTCACTGTTGCTGATGCCACCCAACAAGTGAATTTGAATGCCGGATCACTGGTAATCGTGACAGCAAACATGATGAGGTAAATATAGCTCCACAACCCTTCCCTCCTGTAGAGGAGCAGATGATGTAATCTCTAGTGCCTCCCAAACTCCGTCGTATTAAAAGAACAGTAGAAGAGTCATATGTGTGACACCAGGTATCGTCCCAATATCACACAAAAGATATGAGAGACGTTATGCACTCAAGACAACTGCATCGAATGTACCCTCGCACTGAAGTGGTGGAAGGATGTCAGCATACACCATCAGACATAGAAGAATTTTAAGTGCAAATAGAATCAGAGTAAAGTGACATCATAAGGGGAAGATAGGATGACACACTGAAACGATATAAGAATACTTAAAGAATGAAGGTGTAATCCAAGTGACAAAGTTATCAAGTATAAAGAGATGAAGAAATCATCTATGCCAAGAAGACAAATGTGATGAAGCTCAACTTATATACATATGCAGAAACACAAGGTAGATGAGTTAGATAGAAGCTTACTGCAGTAAAAACTATAATGTGAGTAAAGCGGCCATGATGGGAAGATGGATGTCGGATTGTGTCAAAACCACCTCAGAGACAAACCAGGACTGCAAATCAGAAATGCTGCAGAAAACAGCTCTCTGTGAGGAACAAAGAATAACTGTTTTACTAAGACTAAGGATGACACAGAAAGACATATTTGGAAAGTGCAAAGGTAGTTAACCAGGATAAGTTATGAACGAAGTGCACATTTCTCTTAGATTAAGCAGAAGCGAAAACATCTGCAAGTGCCAAGTATTGGACAATAAATAGTGTAGAAAGCATGAGTAAGACAAAGCAACCAAGTCTCCAGAGGCCAAGCGGAGTAATAGCACCCAGCATAATTAAATCAAATAGCAGTAAATAACAAGTCGAAATTGACAAATTCATGGTCTATTGACACGTGGTACAAGACTTGAAAATAAGGTGTATTCATTAAGCCTCAAACAAAGATAGTGGTGTACCCTGACTCCCTTGAGAATCCCAGAGAAGAAACCAGCCAGCAAGGTCAACTACAAAGGAGAAGCCTTGGCTCATGGTCTAGCTGATGAGAGAAGGTAGGCTAATTGATCAATGTGGGCAGTGGGCTGACGTTGTTCTCTGCACCTGGGTTTTGTTCTGTTCATGTGCTGCTAGCGAGCCGTATGTCCAAGGTTGGGAGAGTATGCCAACCAATTATGAGAGGCTATGCAAAGACTCGACCTCGACGTCCTCTGTCTCACTGAGACATGGTTCACAGCCAGCTCTGCCACCAGCTTTGACACACTCCTACCTGACGGTTACAAGATCCTCTCCATGCCCAGGCCTAACCGTGCAGGGACTGGTGTTGCCCTCATCTTCCCCGAGTGGATTCCTGCCACTGTCATTCCTACGCAGACCTACTCCTCTTTTGAATGTCTTGTCTGCCGACTCTCTCTCTCCTAGCCATTCCCTTACCGTGGCTACTATCTATCGGCCACCTGGTCAAATGTCCTCCTTCCTCTCTGAGTGGGCTGACCTCTCCTCCTCACTCCTGTCCTCAACCACTCAACTCCTCTTTCTTGGCGACTTCAACATCCACCTTGATGCCTCCAGTCCCTCCACTGCTCTCTTTCGTGACCTCTGCGACTCTCTCTCACTCTCTATTCTCCCGTCTGGGCCTACTCACTCTGCTGGGCACACTCTTGATGCTCTGATCTCTTCTGACCTTCCCCTCTCCGTCCCTCTCTCCACTCCTCTCTCCTGGAGTGATCACTTTCTCCTATCCTCCCACCTCACCCTCCCTACCCCACAGGCAAAGCACCCTCTTCACTGCCACCCACCTTCTCGGTCATCCGACCATGAAGCGTGTGTCAGTTGAGGCTTTCGCTGCTACCTTCTCGCCCCCCCCACCCTTCGGCTGACTCCCACCCTGACACAGCCCTCTCCATGCTCCACTCTGCTATATCTGCTACTCTTGATATCCTTGCCCCCGTCATGAGAATCCGCCTGAAGCCCAAGCCAAATGTAACTCCTGGTATGACTCCGATCTCGCCACCCTAAAACGCAAGTGCCGGGTTGCAGAGAGGAAATGGCGTGCTTCATGTTCATCCTCTGACAAACTGGCCTGCGCCTGCTCCAAAGGCAGTATCGGCTCTCCGTTCTCACCAAGAAGAGAGCCCTTATCCAAGCCCGCATCTCTGCGGCATCTAACAACTCCGCCCAACTCTTTAAAATCTGCAAGGAGCTGGCCAACCCTGTTGCAGTCTCTACCTCTCCTGTCCCCTCCCAGGCCCTCTGCACTGCATTGGCCTCTCACTTCATCTCTAAAACTCAGGACATCCTGTCCTCGCTCTCCTCCTTTCACCTCCCTCCCTCCCTTCCCGGCTCTTCCTCTGGCCCTTCTGCAGTCACCCTCCTCCCTCTTTCTCTGCCTTTCCACTTTTTCTCTGTTGACGAGGTTTCCAGACAAGTCCGATCTATGAAAGTCTCGTCTAACAGGCTCACCCCTGTTCCTCCAAAACTATCAAGGACCACATCGACTCCCTGGCTCCGCCCTGGCTGACTTTTGCAACCACTCCTTCGCCTCTGGAGTCTTCCCTTCCCCCCTCAAGCACTCCCTTGTGCACCCTCTTCTCAAGAAACCCTCTTCCGACCCTCCTGCCGGCTAACTATCGCCCTATCTCCATCACTCCCTTCCTGGGCAAGCTCCTGGAGAAACTGGCCATCTCCAGCTAAACCTCCATGCTGAATCTGTTGGTAGTCTTCATGACCATCAATCTGGTTTCAGAGCTGCCAGAAGCACGGAAACTGCTCTCCTGAACATCCGTGAAGACCTGCTCTTTGAACCTCGATTCCAACACTCCGTGTGTTCTCATTCTGCTCGATCTCTCCTCTGCCTTTGACACTGTCAACCATGCCATCCTGCTCAACCGTCTCCGTGAAAACCTGGGTATCACTGGTCAGGCTCTGGCGTGGCTGACCTCTTTCCTTTCAATTCGACCCCCCCAGGTCCAACTGGGGTCCTTCCTCTCCGACATCTTGTCCTGTGGTGTCCCCCAGGGATCAAATCTCTCTCCCTGGCTGTTCAACCAGTATATGGCACTCCTTGCCCACCGCATCGCCGCTCTCTGCCCTAATTTTCAGTGCTATGCGGACGATACCCAGCTCATTTTCAGGCTACCCTCAGCCTCCCCCTCTCCTTCCCTCATCTCTGACTGTCTGTCTGCTATCCAGGAATGGTGTGCCGCAAATGACCTCTGCCTTAATGCCAGTAAGACTGATCCTACTCATCGGTACACCCACTCCCTCCTTCCCTGCAGCTCTCTGGCTGCCTCCCTTGGCCCCTCCCTGCTCCTACCTGCAATGCAAAAAACCTTGGGATCATCTTCGACTCCACACTCTCCTTCTCTCCTCATATTTCTGACGTCGCTAAGAAGTCACACTACCAGCTGCACCTCCTCAGAGGTATTCTTCCCTTCCTCTCCTTCCCCCAGAAGCTCACTGTCTCCCGAGCCCTGGTTCTCTCGAAGCTGGATTACTGTAACAGCCTCTACCTTTAATCTGCCTGCCTCCACTCTCCGCCCTCTGCAACTCATACAGAACAGAACTGCGAGACTTGTCCTTGCCTCAGCCCAGGCCGTATCTCTCCAGGACTGAAATCTCTACACTGGCTCCCAGTAGCTGCGAGGATAAAGTTCAAACCTCTGCATTGTCCACAAGGCCTTCTGGGCCTTGGTCCTATATACCTTCAACTCTCTCTTCCCAAATATCTTCCTTCCCGAGCCCTTCGCTCATCCGCCTCCAACTCCCTCAGGTCAGCCGCTTCTCGAAGCAACGAGCTGGGGTTAGATCTCTCTCCGCGGCAGGGCCTCCCTCTGGAACAGCCTTCCTGCCTCCTGAAACTTGAGAGAGATCCATCTCCGGTTCCGGAAGCACCTCAAAACCTTCCTCTTTGCCTCTGCTTTCTCTCTCCCTCTCCCCTGCTGAACAGCCAATTATTCCTCACTGATACTGCACTGATTCTGCAACTGGACCACTCTTAACGGCCTCGGTCCTGGGCCAGCCACTCTCCACTTGCACTGATGCCCTGGAACCCCTCTGCACTGCGGGACTGTCTCTGTATCCCTACAGCCCCCCCCCTTTTCCAGCACTTGTTCTGCACTTACCTTGCACTTGCCACCAGTTGGCCCTATTTATTTACGCCACTTTACGCCACTTACCTTTACTGCACTTCCCCCCCTTCCCCTACCCTTGCACTTTTCCCCTCCCCCACCCTTGCACTTTGCGCGATCTGAATGACACCTGGCCTAGTAGGATCGTTGTCTGTTTCCCCTTGTTTCCTCCCCTCCCTGCCTCGTCGCGCCTTGAAACACCTGTGTATAGGCGCGTTACAAATGCCATATCATATCATATAATATGTAGCGACATGCTATTCAATATCGCAGACGCCAATCCGCTGGTATTATTTTAATAATCAGTATCATAAGTATTTCGAGGCATGCCTACTAGATAAGGGGCCGCCACTCATGTTATTAACACTTATACATACTATAGGTATTGTGGTGGCCAAGATAAGGCTCCCTCGGCCAGCCTCAGTTTGCAGCAAATAAGGAGATGAG
This sequence comes from Ambystoma mexicanum, assembly GCA_002915635.3. Classification (NCBI taxonomy): domain Eukaryota; kingdom Metazoa; phylum Chordata; class Amphibia; order Caudata; family Ambystomatidae; genus Ambystoma; species Ambystoma mexicanum. The sequence continues at coordinate 943,696,584 of CM010928.2, read as the reverse complement.
ACAGATGGGTGGTAGATCAAGCTTCATGTATTTATATCGCAAATACATAGCATACAGAGTTATCAGCAGGGAAAACATCATGTAAAATGCAAGTGTTCGGGAGGTCGGCACAAGGAGCCCTCTCTGGCCCCCCATCCAGGTGTGCCGGTTTATATAGAATATCATAAGCAAAGACTAATATGTTTATGTGCTTTCACAATGGGGGTGTTACCTGGCATGACATTACAGACATTTGACAAGAACTGTTAACATCTTACTTGTGACGCCGCCCTGCAGGGACATCGTGTAGTATTATGAATAAGAGGCATTGGCAGAATCCCATTCTGTTATCTCTCATATATGGAGCTAATGCTAACCTTGTACATAATAAGTGGAAGGGAAGGTCTGCCGTATCCTCCTCCTTAGGATGGGTTTGGGCCTGTCCGGGGTGCTGCGTGTTGAGCAGGCACAGGGAGGCAGAGTGAGGTGACTTAAAGGGTTTGAGGCCTAAGTGTACGGGAGAGCCTAATAGCATTGTATTGCATTGCATAACATAACAAAGTATTGCATAATATAGCATAGCAATCCTGCATATGATAGCATAGCAATCCTGCATAGCATAGCAATCCTGCATATCATAGTATAGCAAAGCAATCCTGCCACATCAACCCCCCCCATTTGGTCGTCCCTGAAAAGGGTGTAGACCACAGGTAGCACGATTGGGGTATAATCTCAACTAAAGATACCCAGGTGTATGGGTGACATAAGGATAGGGCGGAAAAGATCAGAGATTGCTACTGAAACAATGTTGTTCCGAGAGACAGAGATTATGGACCTAAAAAGTTCCTAATTCAAAACTTCAGCCCAAACGGTGTTGCACATTTGAAATGTCCATAATTTGAAGCTTTTCTATTTCAAATAGCAGCCGTCTGCCCTCGGTGAACACACCTGTCTAGCACAGCATAACAGAAGACAGCAAATAAGAAAATGGAAAGCCCTGTGAACTCAAAAGTGTTTGAAAGTGGTGAAAGAGATCAGAGTGTAACATATGGTGGAACTGGGGTAGAAGAATCCACAGGAAAAGGATAGGTTGTCTTGGGACAAGAAGAGTCATTGATAAGGAGGTCATAACACCATTCTGCAAGATTGAATGGGACGGGGATGAAGGGAATTCCCCCCCAACCCCACTGGCATACATAGGAGTGTGGGAGAATATCTAGCCCTCAGAAGCATTTAATAGGTCCACATAGGCCCGAGAGAAATTGAGAAAGGTGTTAATGTCTGAGTGTAAGATGGTGGATATAGGGTGAGGCAATACCATGGTAATGAACAGCTACAACTCTACGCAGATTAGTGCCTTATGCCCAAAAGTTCCAAAAGACTGTCAGTCATTCCAGGAATGGGTAGACATGAGGGACGATGATGCAAAAGTTCAGGATCCCTGCCAGAATGATGATGGCAGATGCATAGAGCGGGGAGAAATCAGCTTTTGTGCTTAGCCCACCTACCTGGCCTCCAAAAACCTATTTGGCTGGATCAATTATGCACCTATACTACAGGTGCACAGCGTTACTGTGGCTGCTTGGTGACGAAAACCTTTCAGAGTGATGGGCCATCCGCGGGACACAAGGGAAGCAAACCATTGCGAGCAATGGGCCACCTACCAGAGACAAGTTATTAAAAGCTTTTGAGAGCGATGGGCCACCCGCAGGACACAAGTGTAGTAAAAACATTCGAGAGCGATGGATCACCTGCCGGAGACAGGTGTAGCAAAAACTTTTGAGAGCGATGGGTCACCTGCCGGAGACAAGTGTAGCAAAATCTTTTGAGAGCGATGAGTCACCTGCTGAAGTCAGGTGAGATGGACCTCCCCATGAGGATCTCGTGGGGGGAGAGATCTCTGTCAGAGTTTATGGAGCTGTAAGGGCAAGATGTAAGAGATGCTAGGGGTTCTCAAATCATTGGAGAAACAGCACCCCATCAACAGGAGCCTGAGGGCCATGGAGGTTGCTGTCAGAAAGTTGGGTGTGGGCCCTGCACTTCATAATGGCCTAATCAGTATGTGGCAGAAATTGCAATAAGCGGTGCTTCAACATAGGGTGCATTGAAAATTGGAGTACCTTGTGTAGTTAGGAAAGTCCTGCAGTCATGTGATATATCAAAATCATACTGTGAATCAGTGTATATAGTGGTGGCTGTGCGTTGTGGTGATCGTGCAAGCCCATGTTAGGGCAATGATGTCCGTTTTTGTAAGGAGAAGGGCAGTGGCAGCTACCGCTCGGAGACCTTTGGGAAAGGCAGAGGCTACAGGGTCTAACTGTGAGCTAAAATAGGCTACAAGGCCTTGTAGGTCCCTGTGCTTTTGTGTGTGTATGTCTATGGCATACCCCTCTTTCTCATCACAGAACAGGGTGAATGATGTAGAGTTGTCTGGGAGGGCAGGAGCAATGGAGAGGTTCAGTCTTGCTCTTCGTGAAGGCTGTGGAAGTGTCAGGGGATCCCGTGAGTCGGAGTCGGCGAGGGAAATCTGAAATTAAAGTGATGCTAACAGTAGGTCATCCATGTATTGAATCATAGTGGAACCCCCCCGGGAAGGTGATATCCGCAGAATATGTGAGAAGAGAGATGGGGCATCAACAAAGCCCACTGGAAAGGACCTGTAGGTGTGTTGACGTCCCTTGTAAGTGGATGCATAGAGGTACTAATAGTCCAGGTGGAAAGGGACAGAGAAGGAGATAGAGGGAATATGCAAGTGAAACATTTGGCGTAGAAGTCGTAGTACAACACACACGGAAAGCTGCAGGCCTCCGGCGAACAGAGCCATGTGGAGGACAGCAGCCAGAGGATGTGTTGGAGGTACTAATAGTCCAGGTGGATAGGGACAGAGAAGGAGATAGAGGGAATATGCAAGTGAAACATTTGGCGTAGAAGTCGTAGTACAACACACATGGAAAGCCGCAGGCCTCCGGCGAACAGAGCCATGTGGAGGACAGCAGCTAGAGGATGTGTTGGAGGCACAGTGCTTTTGAAAAAAACAAAAGCGGTGGAGATCTGTAGGAAATGAGCAGTGAACTAAAGGAGGAGATCCTGAAAGAAAAAGTGAACAGCAACAGAACACATATGAAAACTAGGCAAGCAAAAGAAGCAGAGGTTGTACAGAAGAATAAAGACACAAAACTGGGGGAGGATAGGACCTGCAGACAGAAGCATGATAATCAGGAATAAGAGAGCTATAGGAAAGGCCAGAAGTAAGAGACAGATACAGGAAACAAGACACAGAGAAACAGTGTGAGGGGGAGTTTCTGGAGACAGAGGATAATCAGGAACATGAGAACACAGCGGGACAGTTTGCCTGGACCAAGCGAGAGAGGCTGAATCATTGGGGAGGAGAAAAGATGATGGAGCGAGTCAAAATCATTTGGCTTCGATGTTGAACTGTGCCAGTGCATTCCGTATTTGGATCGTGCTGCACGGATACAGGGAAGAGGGGGTCATGGGCGCATGCATGGTCACTGCTCTGCTATACTTTGGGACACTATGGGACACTATATGTTTCTCTATTTGCCTGCCACAAACTGCACACAAACTTTTAATGCTATATTTCTCTCAGTAGAAGGCTAATAATTTTAAAAAATGGTAGTGAAGGAGCCAAGTACCTCCACCTCAACCACCTCACCCATATTGCCTGTATGTTAGAAACCAGAGTATGTGACACACTGAACAGTTGAACCAACAAAGGGCAGAATATGGACTCTGTGCAGTACCAGTGAAAGTACCAATACCTAAGAGAATCTGGGAGGCAAGGTACCCATTGAGAAAACCATACCTGCACACGAGAAAATATGATGGCCATTTGAATGAAATCCCTGAAGAAACAGAGCAAATGAAGGCTCAAGATGAATGGTGATGTCACACAGAGCTGAACTAACGTCCATAGAAGAGATGCAGAGACCAGAGAATGCAGATATTCTATAAGGCATCAAGAAAGTATCAAGGATAAGTGACATCTTGAGATCAAGGTGAAGAAGCTTATGCCACAGAAACAGATGAAGATATTGAGTCATTTTACACGTGTACAGATGCAAAAGAAACGCAAGCAGACAAAGTAATCCTGAGGCTAGCTTATAGTGAATAGATTGTGGCAAGCACCAACATATACATATATACCCATGGACAAGTAAAAGATGGATGTTTCCACTATGCATTATAGCAGTGCTGGACAGTAGCAGGAAGGCCTCATTTGTAGTGTGTTGCAGTTAAAAAGCAAATTGAATTACAAAGTGAATCTCAGCAGACAGGGCTGGGTGAACCAAAGAAGTCAAGGTCTTATCAAACTGGAGTAAACTGACATTGGAAACAAATCGTGTGAAAGAACAAAGCTCCTGTTCAGAAGGCATGAATATAACATAGAAGACATCAGAGGTTTATTAGAAAATGTGTATTAAATGCACGAAAAGCCTTGATTCCATGGTCTCTAGTCACATGGAAGCATGAAGTTGGACGAACGAGATGGTCACACCTACGGACAAGGGCAGACCGTGCTTTTCACTACCTAAATTTCTCAGAGCTAAGAACACTCCAAGGCCGAGCTTCAAAGTTAATTGATAGTACACCACTGAGGTGATGATGGATTGATATGCTAATTGGTGGCAAGCAATGGGTAAGACAAGCTCACCAGTACCGGGATGTCCAGCCTGCATGCTGCTAGACGTAGATAGAAAAGTACTGACGAAGGTTAGAGTGTGCTAACCTATTGTAGAGGACTGCGTATTTAGGGGTCCTATAGTTGTGTAACCAATGGGACGTTGTATATTTCGTGACGTTCATAGTGGTCATTTTTTGGAGAGGGCGTAGTTGCCCCACATGATGTTAAGTAGCCTATTACCTTCACTCACTAGCCCATACTAGTACGGATGTATACTTAGATGTTCACTCAGAGCTAATCACTCATACTCATAGGTTTTTGTAGTTTGCCACGTAGGATGACCTTGGTTCATACGTAGGTTAACATCATTGGTGACGAGTTTTGTGTATAAGATCTCAGTTTTTACTAAGAATGTTTGAGTAAGAGGATCGAGCAAGTTCATTGATGTTCCTTATGCTCCTATTTTAGATCATTGATATTAAACAGTCTTCCTTTCACCAATTACCTGGGTCATCTCTATTATTGATGTATGAAGAATGCATTCCCTCCATCTCCAGGGTAATGGCTACTCATCTTAAAGGGCTGGGATATCCAGTTCAAAATCCTTATGTACAAGATAGCTTGCTGCACTCAATCGTAGTTATTCAATTTTATCTATACACCGAAGCCAGCATCTAGCACATAGAAGCCCACAACAGACAGACTGTAGACAAACACGATGAGGGCGCTCGACAGAGCTGCAATTTTCTGCCATGCTGCTATCACATATAAATACTCAACACAAAACATCAGGGCGTATAAAGAGAGAGCATATAAGACATTGCAAATCGACTTTAGTCAAAATAACATGCAGTGCCAAGAAAACACAGTGCCATAAGCGTAAGGTTAATATTTATGACTCCGTCAGAGGAAAATCAAACTGGTTCAAGGTCGTGCTCTGCCACAGAGATTTTCCACAGGCCACTTCGCAATCACAGCACTGGGTTTGGCATCTTTCGAGATAATAGGCATCCCATGCTTCTTAACAGCATCCTCTGTATGATGAGGACCAAATGCAGTCAGACTGTGGTGATGGTTGGTGGCAACCCACAGAAAACTCCTCAGCAGTCCTGACCAGAGTCACAACACCATTTCTGTGGTGGCCAAGATGAGGCCCCCTCGGCCAGCCTCAATTTGCAGCATAAGGAGATCAGACAGATGGGTGGTAGATCAAGCTTCTTGTATTTATATTCCAAATACACAGCATACAGAGTTATCAGCAAGGGAAACAGCATGCAGAATGCAAGTGTTCGGGTGGTCGGCACAAGGAACCCTCTCTGGCCCCCCACCCAAGAGTGCCTTTTTATATAGCATATAATAGGCAAACACTAATATGTTTATGTACTTTCACAATGGGGGTGCTACTTGGCACGACATTTACAGACATTTGGCAAGAACTTTCAACATCTTACTTGTGACCTTGTGACGCCGCCCTGCGGGACATCGTGTGGCATTATGAAAAAGCGGCATTCACAGAAACCGCTTCTGTCATCTCCCATATATGGGGCTAAGGCTAAACTTGTTCAGAATAAGCTGAAGGAAATGTCTGACATGTCCTCTGTGTTAGGAGGTCTGACGTTGTCATCTGCACCTGGGTTTCGTTCTGTTCCCGTGCTGCTAGCCAGTCGAATGTCCAAGGTTGGGAGAGCATTCCAACCAATTTTGAGAGGCTATGGAGCTACATGAAATACAATGCTACAGACACCCAATCCGCTGGTATTATTTTTATAATCATTATCATACATATTTTGAGGCATGCCTACTAGATAAGGGGCAGCCACTCATCATATTAACACCTATACATACTATAGGTATATAGAGGTTATAAAATGAATAAATAAAAGATAAATAAAAATATATGTTCCCCTACCCAATCCCTGCCATTGATAGGTTTTACTGTTTGCCATGTAGGATGACGTAGGTGAGGAAGGGTAGCTCAAGGGCAATGTGTTTGTCTTGGAAGCAAGACAACGAAGTGCAACACAGGTTTGAATCCTGATCCGTGCTTAGAAACAACTCACTGAAATTAAGCTTTTTATAAAAGAACAATTATAATAGTAATAATAATAGCTGACGTACAACAAAGTTATAAAGTCTTTGTGTAAAAGAAAAGTAACCGTGAGTGTGAGGACTGCAGTTCGTTGTTGACCAGATTGCCCTACTTTATTTGTGCTGACAATAAAGTAGTACTTTACCATATTCTTTGAGTCTGTCCGGTTATTTGGGTCTGAGGTCAATTTATTATGGTAATTCCATTCTGCGCATGAGATCCGCTCCAAGGTGCTATTATAGGACATTTTTCTGGTGGATGAACAAGGCCATCTCGGGCAAGGGACATGTCTTACATGGAAATCCCTGCCCCACCACCACCAAAGATTGTATTAGTGGTCTACAGGAGAGGTTGAGAACTTTGGAAAACACTTTGTGGGAGAGCTGAAACACTTCTGTGTGAGACTGTGTCCTATGAATGCCTAAGAACTTTAGTGGGCAGATGTGCCCTGAGAGAATACCAGAACTCTTTAGTGGGTGGCCGTGCCCTGTGGGAGAACCAGATAACCTTAAAATGCTGGGGTGCTTGCACTCTCATCAAGAAGCTGAGAACTTTAGTCTGCGGCTACCCATTGTGAGTACCTAAGAAATTTAGCGAGTGTGTGTGTCCTGTGAAAAAAAAACAGAACATTAAGAGAGGTTTGCACCCATTGAACCTAAGAAATTATGTGTGCCCTATGATTGAGTTCGAGGATTTTAGTTGGTGGCTGTGCCCTTTGAGAGTGGTGGAGATCCTTAAGGAGGCCTGAACCCTGAGAATTTTAGTGGGTTGCTCTGCCGTGGAAAGTACAAATGAACCTTAAGGAGTGGCTGCACCTTCTGAGAGACATGAGAACTTTAATGCCTCGTTTTGCCTTCTATTTATTTGTATTTGTATGTATTTTGAAAATTTTGGGTGTCCATTTCTATAAGACATAATTACATTTACAAAAAGGTGGAGGCTTTGCCAGAAGGGTGCCTGTAAAATGCACACAGAGAGGAGAAAATGGTGATGCAGCTAATGAGGTTGTGGAAAGGTGGGACATAGACCAGAGACCAAATAAAATGAAACAAAACCAACAAACAGAATATAAGAAACAGGTGACTTTTAAAGATAACATCGACCTAGAGCGGCAAGTGCTTCAAACAAAAGAGGGGTATTGAACAAGTACAAAATTACATTAGTATGTGGCCCTTGAGGGAGTAGTGGGGTTAGGACAGGAGAACGGGGAGAGGCCATGGGGAGCTCCCTCCTTGGAAAGTAAGGGAAGGGAGTAGACAGAGATTAAAAATCAACCAGGGACAGGAGAAGAAAAATGATTGATAACTTTGTAGACTAAGAGAAGGATATTGAAAATGGAGCCTTTTTTGCATGGAGAGCCAACCAGGATGGTGTTGGGAAGTAGCAGTGTGGGAGGATTGTGGTTGGTTACAGAGAGTGTGGAGAGCAAAGTCGATAACTTTTTCTAAACGGATGAGGCAGTAGAGTGGAAGGTCAAGGAACTGGCACAAACAGTACTCTAGTTTGCTGAGCATCTGGGTGAAGATTATAGCTTTTGTATAGTGGTGATTTGGAAATTGACACATTTTCTCTGAATGTTGAGAAGGTTAACATGAGCAGCAGAGGCGGTCATAGTGACAAATTGTTGCAGTCATAGGTTGTTATGTAAGAACACTCATAGGTTGTCAGCCTTGGATAAGGAAGCAAGAAGTTCAGGTGGGAAGGAACTAGGGGAGGGATGGCATTGAAAGCCCGGAGCCAGGAGAAAGATTACCTCTGTTTTAAAGAGTTCAGCATAAGTCAGCAGATAGCCACCCAGTGACAGATTACAGTGAAACAGTTAGTAATCCATTCTGAAATGGCTATGGTGAGGTAAGAATAGGAGAAAAGGATTTCAGTGTCATCAGTAAAGAGGTGATAGTGAAAGCCAAAAGACAAGGTGAGTCTTCCTAGGGAAGAAGCAAAGAGGGAGAAGAACAAAGACCTAAGGACTGATCCTCCGGGAAGCAGTCAGGGATAGTGGTCAGAGAAAGGGTTTGTGAGTTACAGGAGATATTAAAGGAATAGGTGGGAGAAAAACCAGGCAAGAGAATATATGTGTGAATACCAAAGGTCCTGGAGCGAGAGAAGGAGAGATGAATGGTTGTCATTGTTGAAAGCAGCAGAGAGGTCTGGAAGGAGAGTATAAAAGAGAATTTCGGGTGGTGAGCATCCAGCAGATAGTTGGAGACATGCATGAGTGCAGTCACGGGAGAGAATTTTCTCTGACAGAACATAAGAACTTTAAGGTTTGGTGGACCCTCTGAGAGTATCAGAGAACTTAATTGGGTGACTGCTAGCTGTGAGGGACCATGAGATTTTTAATGGAGGCTGTGCTCTCTGAGAAACCCTGAGAAAGTTCGTTTTTTCAACAATCCAGTTTGTTGAAAAAGCCTTTATTATTATTAAAATAATAATAATTATTATTATTGTATTAATTTAGCACGGACCTAGATTCAAGTGGTTTACAGAGGTATACAATAGTAGATGCATAACATAGCACTTTTCAGAGGTAACAACAGAAAATGTATACAGCAGGGAGTAGGATACAGAGGGGCACAGAGGAGGGGTAAAGCTGTACAGGGTGGCGGACAGGAGAGAGGCAGAAGACAGCTAGCAAGTCAGGTGGCACAGGGGTGACGTGATGCCTAGGTGTTGAGAGGCTCCTTGAAAACGTGGGTCTTGAGTTCTTTTCCGAATTGTAGGAGTGTGGGGGCAAGTGTGATGCTGATGGGGAGGCGGTTCCATAGTCTTGGGGCGTAGGGGGAGAAGGCTTGTTTCTGATGTATTACTTTTTTGCTGCAGTGGATTTCAAGTCTGCATGTGTCCTGGCTTCTAGTGGTGCGCTGTCCACCAGAAATGCTCAGTTTCTTTGTGAGGTAGCTGAGTTACTTGAAGGACACTGCCTTATAGATGATACCGCAAGACTTGAAGGGGATTTGTGCATGCAGTGAGAGCCAGTGAAGGTCAAGGAGGGCCGGGGTGATGTGGTGTATCTGCATAGACCCTTCATGAGGTATGCGGATGCGTTCAGGACACTTCTCAGGGGAACAAGGGAGGCCTTCTAGGAGGGCATTGCCCCCATCCAGGTAGGATAGGACCAGTGCTTAAACAGTGAATTTAAAGCTGTCTGGAGGGTGCAAGGGCTTGACTTTCCACAGGAGAGAGGGCTGATGCCAAGCTGTCTGAGTTTTTTTTTAGCTATGTGTGTCTTGAAAGAGAGGTGTTTTTCGATGTGGAACCTGAAGGACTTGGAGCAGGAGGTCTGCTGAGGTGTGAAGCCCTCAGGGTTCATGATTGATAGCCAGGTCTGTATGTCTGGGTGTTCAGTGTTGTTGGTGAGGAGTAGGAATTCGGTCTTGGAGAGTGAGCTTCAAGTATGCACAGAATTCAACATTGGTATTCCCTGGAAAATATATATGAGGCAGGAACAATTACCATCTTAGCGACAGCCGTTGTACCCATAAGCAAAGAGGGAACTTACTGCAAAAAGCCACTGATTTTCCAAAGCTCAAAGTACACTATCTACATTTTGTCTGTATACTTTGTCCATATCATAATTAAGGTATTTAAATCTTTCCCAGGATGCAGTGATATTCGTGACCGCATTCTCCTCTTTTCTAATATTTACAACAGGAATAGAATTGACTTTTCCCTTAAACTTGGCAATGGCTTCCACCACGCACATAAAAGTATCACACGTGTCCCTTACATAAAGTACGTCATCCATAAATAGAGAAATACAGTGTTTAAAACTTCAGCCATCTTAAGGTCATCACCACTGAAGCACTTCATGAAAACAGTGGCAAGATGATTCATATCACACGGAAACATATGTGGAGTTGAAACTAAAGGCCATATGAACATCCAAGCTTGTGATGGTACTCTATTACCCCTTTCCCAAAAGATCATGAATTAGTAACGGTCTTCTTATGTTGGAAACCGATTGGACCTCATGCGCTAGCTCTCAAATCACATTTGCCGATATTTGACATAATATGTACGTGTCTACTGATCCACATCTGGTGCCAGCAAAAATGCCAGCATAGCCTCCCTTAGAGAATATGGAAGAGAGAAAACTTCAAGGCCTCATATTACACTGTGAATAATTAAGGGCCGATATTTCTTTGTACCCCTTTTAATCTGAGGGGAATGCAATCCCCACCCAGTGACTTCCCACCTCATAGAAAAATATCAACTTGCATAATAGGCTCTTGTGAAACCTGTTATGTTGTTTAGTACAGGTCAGAATTAGCTGATGTCTCCGTGCCATTTTGCTGCTAAGCAATTGCAGAGACACCTAGTAACATGATCTCTGAAGAGGACAACCCAAAATCTAGAGAACATTTGGACTGGTTATCTGCTGATTAGAGGAGTGTAATATGGCTAAATAGCAGAGTTTACGAATAGCATAATTAATGATCATGTGCTAATGGCTAGGACTGCAGGGCCATGTGTGGGAACATTGTGAGTATAGAAAAGTGGTAGGTGATTTTATCAGGGAGTTGGTTAGCTGAAGGGAAGAGGGTAGTAGACAAATGAGGGTTATAAGTGTTGGCCATGCAAGAAAATGATCAGGACAGTCTGTTAGAAGTTTGCAATGGAATACATTCAATTTCATATTGGCTGTGAATGGGTTCACCCCAGGTGAGACCACAGACGATGGTCTTTGGCAGTGGGCTGTGTGTGAGTTCCTGGTATTTAGTATGGACAATTAAAGCCTGACCCTGTACAATGCAGTCTGTGACATTTAGCAGGATAGCTCTGCTGTCTAAAGCCTGATTTGTCATGTCATGTTATTGGGATTTATAGCATACTCCACTAACATTTCATGGTCTCCAGGTGCTCTGTCAGATCTGAAAGATAAGGTGTGGATTGGTGTAGTGAGGAGAGAATGAAATTCAAGATAGTTGTGTTGTTTTGTTTAAGTGTGCAGACTGGAAGTGCCCTGAACTCGGCTAAGGGTCAGCTTCGAAGTGTGCTATGCCGAGAGCATAGAGACATTTGTACCCAAAGGGAAGCCTTTGAGCACAAATGCAGAAGGAGACCATTGTGTGCCCATGATGCTAAGATGCAGTGGCTGAGTCAGTGGTAGGTACGTTGGTTGTAGACGTGCAGTATTCTAATGTTTGATGTTTATTGGGAGGGTTGTTCAGTTGTCATGTGTGGGTGGTTCAATCAGTATTGATCTTTTTCATTGGAAAATAGAGTTTGTGTCTAGATCGACGGGTTGATGAGGGGTAGACAATCCTGAAACAACATACAGAAATCATAACTTGGCATGAGAAAGACATCACAGACCATCATCAGAAAGCATTAGAAGTCATAGAAACACTTGAGAAAAGCAAACAAAAAATGGTACCCTAACCACTCGCCTACTTCTTGCCTCTTGAAGATAGGTTCCACTTCACTTTCTCACGTTGCTATGGTCATATCTCTCTTACTCTCCTCTCTTTCAATTTAACACATTGTGCCCAATAGGCAACAAAATGGCAAATGAGGTAAGTGCAGTCTAGATATATGCTTGGGTTATGGGAAGTAAGCACGTTTGATTCAGAGAAAGGGCACCTTGAGATATGAGGATCTCATGCACCCTTTTAAGTTTTTCCATTCTCTGTTGGTTGATAGGCTGTGAGTTGTCTCAAACCTCACTCTAACTTACCCAGGTGCTGTGCTATGTAGCCAGCTGGGACTTTTGATGAACATATGATATGATTTGGCATTTATAACGCGCCGATACACAAGTGTTTCAAGGCGCGACGAGGCAAGGGGGACAAAGGGACGACAGACAACGATCCTACTAGGCCCGGTGTCATTCATATATCGCGCAAGTGCATGGGAGGGGGGGAGGGGAAAAGTGCAAGGTTGGGAAAGGAGATGGGGAAAGTGCAGTACAAGGGGTAGTAGAATAAATAATATAATAAAAACAGCCAGATGGTGCAAGTGCAAGGTAAGTGCAAGACATAAGTGCTGGTAGGGGACTGTAGGGAGACAGAAACAGTCCCTAGGTGCAGGGTTGCCAGGGAATGCAGTGCGAGTGTGCAACTGGCGGTGCCTGCGCCCGAATCAGACAGAGTGGGCAGGTAGTTTTGACCAGTGCAGATTCAGCCAAGAATTCAGCAGGGGAGAGAGAGAGAGAAAGCAGAAGCAAAGATGAAGGTTTTGAGGTGCTTACGGAACTGGAGATGGTTCTTCTCAAGTTTCAGGGAGGCAGGAAGGCTGTTCCAGAGGGAGGCCCCTGCCGAAGAGAGAGATCCAACACCAACTCGTTGCTTCGAGAAGCGACTGACATTGAGGGAGTTGGAGGCAGATGAGCGAAGAGCTCGAGAAGGAAGAAATTTGGGAGAGAGAGTTGAAGGTAATTCGACCCCAGGCCCCAGTAGGCCTTGTGGACAATGCAGAGGGTTTTGAACTTAATCCTTGCAGCCACTGGGAGCCAGTGCAGAGATTTCAGTCCTGTTCAGTTCAGACATGGCAACACTCATAGGCACAGCAAACAGCATTCATCAGGGAATCGGCACAGAGCCAGAATTCCAGGTTGTTTCGCCCAGATGCCTACACCACTGTCTCCCACAAGCGTGACACTCCTCCCACACAGTGCACAAAGCCACAAACCAAAATATACACCACCCACAACCACTCACCCGGTGATGCGGTAACTCCATAACTTTTGTTTAAGAATAATGTTGAATGAGGAGAACCATGCAGGGAGTTCTCCATGATGAAATGAGGATTAGGAGAAAACACGTTTGGGTGTGTTTGACTCCAAGTGCCTCACAAAGCTGCATATGCCATCACGTGCCCTAGAGGGGGTGGCATGGCAGCAGGGAGGTGAAGAGAAGCATGCAGACAGTGGAGGAACGAGGGCAATGGCAGGAGGGATAGGATAGGCAATCCATTAACATATAGGAACGGTGGGAGATAAGTGATCAAAGTCCTGTTTACCTCTTCCCAGGATCACAGTACTGGTTTCCATAATTTTATTTTTTATTTTTTTTATTTTTATTGGTTTGTTACAAACCTTTAAAAAAAGAAAAAACTAGACAAACTACCAAGAAATACAAAGTACAGCACAGCATTTGAATGCAAAAAGGAAGGTTATACACATGTTTTAGACTAGAATCAATTATAGGGACCAATTTAGACCAAAACTATGTAACAGATACAAGTTCTTTGACTGAATCAAAACGCTTTAACATTTATATTTCAAGTTCAACTTCTGCCTTTAATAGTTTTTTCTCCGTTGATTCTAAAACGAACGTTAATTCTATAGTTAATTTGCGGTCCGAGTCTTGAAAAGTCTCTCTCCACCACTCATCAATGGACAAAGACGGTTTTGCCAGAACGGACCTTCCCAGATGCTTTGAGCGTTCTTGTCTCAATTTTGGGCATGAGATTGTTAAGTGCTTCAAAGTTTCATTGTTTCCTCCACAAAGACGACATAATAAAGAAGCTGTGCCATTTTTTTCCATATGCACAAGTTTTCCTTGTGAGAAATTGATTTAAGCGATATTTCATGAAAATGGACCTGCAATTTTTCCCTGGAAATTTTAATAGATACGCCTGAGTTTCGTTTAATTTTCTTGCTTCATAGGGAACCAATTTCATAATTCTGTATTTTATACTAGTATCACCAATGTCTATCCAGTCTTGTTCCTTAACATTGATTTAACCTTGTTTGGATTTTTTTGTAACAGACTTCTGTTTGCACCTATGTCGCTTAACATTTTTTCACAACGGTGAACCCACTGTGTCAATAGGTTGTCACAATTGCCATTAGATAGATTCATTCAAGATGTTGTACTGTGGTTCCGGTTTCTCAGCGGTTATTTTGCGATATTCATTTAGCGTGTTCCATGTTATGCTTCTATTGATGGACAGGAGACTAAGCTTGTGTTTTATACACGCGGTAGGCACGCCCACCGGAAGTCGCAACACTTTAGTCCAAATTAATGTTCTAAAGAGGCCCACAATTCTGCAGGACAACCAATGGCACAGTCAGCTCCATGAATTAATGCTGGAATGACCATCATTTTATAGAAGGTCAATACAGATTTTAAAGAATGTTTACTGTATTTCTTGTTCACAATGCAAGCTTGCACTGTCAACTGCCTGCATTTGTCCTTTGTTTTTTGAACCCAGGGAGCATCATTAATACTTGAGATTAGACACATACCTAGGTACATTGATTGTTTTGTTAGTTCAATTATTGCATTGGCCATTTTCCAGGTGAACTTTTTTTTCCCGACATGTTCTTTATTCTTTTGCAAATTTTGTAGGATCAATATTTCTGATTTTTTTGTGTTAACACTTTGACTATTTTTTTGAATATATTGGTCCAGGATGCATAGTTTGCGCTGAAGACCTATCGTGTAAGATCCAAAAGGACCAAATCATCCGCATGCAGGAGCCAGTCACTTTCTTCATTGATTTTTAGAGTAAATATATTTGCATCTGCATAGGCCTTGCACAAGTCCGAAATGAATAAGTTGGATATTATCGAGGCTAAAGGGCATCCGTGTTTAACACCTCAAAATCAAAGAGGTGATGGCTGGAAGGTTTAGAATGAATCTTAACCACTGGCAATGCTCTGGGCAACCCTCCAGACCACCGTTCTTTGCCTGCCAAGCCATTACAGAAGGGAAAGACCATATGCAAATCAGGCTTGGCCCCACCCCAAAAGGGGCAGTCCAGCCGGAACTGCTAGGCCACATCCCTTCTGCACGAGACCACAAGCATCCCAAACATGTTTCTGCCTTGTTGGGGCTCATCAGTGAGGAGTAGCTTGGGTCTCTAAGCACAGCAGGCACGGGACCCACGTCTGGGCATACCCGTCCCACTCGGGGTGACAAAGCAAAAACAAAGAGGTGATGGCTGGAAGGTTTAGAATGAATCTTAACCACTGGCAATGCTCTGGCCAACCCTCCAGGCCACCGTTCTTCGCCTGCCAAGCCATTACAGAAGAGGAAAGACCATATGCACAGTTTGACCCCATCCCAAAAGGGACATCCAGCCCGAACTGCTAGACCACATCCCTTCTGCACGAGACCACAAGCATCCCCAAACATGTATCGCCCTTGTTGGGGCTCATCAGTGAGGAGTAGCTTGGGTCTCTAAGCCTAGCAGGCACGGGACCCACGTCTGGGCATACCCGTCTCACTCGGGGTGACAAAGCAAAAGCAAAGAGGTGATGGCTGGAAGGTTTAGAATGAATCTTAACCAGTGGCAATGCTCTGGGCAATCCTCCAGACCACTGTTCTTCGCCTGCCAAGCCATTACAGAAGGGGAAAGACCATATGCAAATCAGGTTGGGCCCCACCCCAAAAGGGGAGTCCAGCCCGAAATGCTAGGCCACATCCCTTTCTGCACGAGACCAACAAGCATCCCCAAACATGTTTCGCCCTTGTTGGGCTCATCAGTGAGGAGTAGCTTGGGTCTCTAGGCCCAGCAGGCACGGGACCAACGTCTGGGCATACCCGTCCCTCTTGGGTGACAAAGCAAAAACAAAGAGGTGATGGCTGGAAGGTTTAGAATGAATCTTAACCACTGGCAATGCTCTGGGCAACCCTCCTGACCACCGTTCTTCGTCTGCCAAGTCATTACATAAGTGGAAAGGCATATGCATATCAGGTTGGCCTTACCCCCAAAAGGGGCAGTCCAGCCCGAACTGCCTAGGCCACCTCCCTTCTGCACGAGACCACAAGCATCGCCAAAACATGTTTCGCCCTTGTTGGGGCTCATCAGTGAGGAGTAGCTTGGGTCTCTAGGCCCAGCAGGCACGGGACCCACGTCTGGGCATACCCGTCCCACTCGGGGTGACAAAGCAAAAACAAAGAGGTGATGGCTGGAAGGTAGAGAATGAATCTTAACCACTGGCAATGCTCTGGGCAATCCTCCAGACCACCGTTCTTTGCCTGCCAAGCCATTACAGAAGAGGAAAGACCATATGCAAATCAGGCTTGGTCCCACCCCAAAAGGGACAATCCAGCCCGAACTGCTAGACCACATCCCTTCTGCACAAGACCACAAGCATCCCCAAACATGTTTCGCCCTTGTTGGGGCTCATCAGTGAGGAGTAGCTTGGGTCTCTAGGCCCAGCAGGCACAGGACCCACGTCTGGGCATACCCGTCCCACTCGGGTGACAAAGCAAAAACAAAGAGGTGATGGCTGGAAGGTAGAGAATTAATCTTAACCACTGGCAATGCTCTGGGCAACCCTCCAGACCACCGTTCTTGTCTGCCAAGCCATTACAGAAGAGGAAAGACATATGCAAATCAGGCTTGGCCCACCCCCAAAGGGGCAATCCAGCCCGAACTGCTAGACCACATCCCTTCTGCACAGAGACCACAAGCATCCCCAAACATGTTTCGCCCTTGTTGGGGCTCATCAGTGAGGAGTAGCTTGAGGTCTCTAGGCCTAGCAGGCACAGGACCCACATCTGGGCATACCCGTCCCACTCGGGTGACAAAGCAAAAACAAAGAGGTGATGGCTGGAAGGTTTAGAATGAATCTTAACCACTGGCAATGCTCTGGGCAACCCTCCAGACCACCGTTCTTCACCTGCCAAGCCTTACAGAAGGGGAAAGACAATATGCAAATCAGGCTTGGTCCCACCCCAAAGGGGCAATCCAGCCCGAACTGCCAGACCACATCCTTCTGCACGAAGACCACAAGCATCCCCAAACATGTTTCGCCCTTGTTGGGGCTCATCAGTGAGGAGTAGCTTGAGTCTCCAGGCCAGCAGGCCACAGGACCCACGTCTGGGCATACCCGTCCCACTCGGGTGACAAAGCAAAAACAAAGAGGTGATGGCTGGAAGGTTTAGAATGAATCTTAACCACTGGCAATGCTCTGGGCAACCCTCCAGACCACCGTTCTTCGCCTGCCAAGCCCTTACAGAAGGGGAAAGACCATATGCAAATCAGGTTTGGGCCCCACCCCCAAAGGGACATCCAGCCCGAACTGCTAGGCCACATCCCTTCTGCACGAGACCACAAGCATCCCCCAAACATGTTTCGCCCTTGTTGGGGCTCATCAGTGAGGAGTAGCTTGAGTCTCTAGGCCCAGCAGGCACAGGACCCCACGTCTGGGCATACCGTCCCAATCGGGGTGGCAAAGCAAAAACAAAGAGGTGATGGCTGGAAGGTTTAGAATGAATCTTAACCACTGGCAATGCTCTGGGCAACCCTCCAGACCACTGTTCTTCGCCTGTCAAAGCCATTACAAGAGGGGGAAAGACCATATGCAAATCAGGCTTGGCCCCACCCCACAAAAGAGCAGTCCGCCCGACCTGCTAGGCCACATCCCTTCTGCACGAGACCACAAGCATCCCTCAACATGTTTCGCCCTTGTTGGGGCTCATCAGTGAGGAGTAGCTTGGGTCTCTAGGCCAAGCAGGCACGGGACCCACGTCTGGGCATACCCGTCCAACTCGGGGTGACGAAGCAAAAACAAAGAGGTGATGGCTGGAAGGTTTAGAATGAATCTTAACCACTGGCAATGCTCTGGGCAACCCTCCAGACCACTGTTCTCACCTGCCAAGCCATTACAGAAGGGGAAAGACCATATGCAAATCAGGTTGGCCCACCCCCAAAAGGGGCCAGTTCAGCCCGACCTGCTAGGCACATCCCTTCTGCACGAGACCACAAGCATCCCCAAACATGTTTCGCCCTTGTTGGGGCTCATCAGTGAGGAGTAGCTTGGGTCTCTAGGCCAGCAGGCACGGACCAACGTCTGGGCATACCGCGCCTCTTCGGGGTGACAAAGCAAAAACAAAGAGGTGATGGCTGGAAGGTTTAGAATGAATCTTAACCAGTGGCAATGCTCTGGGCAACCCTCCAGACCACCGTTCTTCACCTGCCAAGCCATTACAGAAGTGGAAAGAGCATATGCAAATCAGGTTGGGCCCCACCCCAAAAGGGCGAGTCCATCCCGAACTGCTAGGCCACCATCCCTTCTGCACGAGACCACAAGCATCCCCAAACATGTTTCGCCCTTGTTGGGGCTCATCAGTGAGGAGTAGCTTGGGTCTCTAGGCCCAGCAGCACGGGACCAACGTCTGGGCATACCCGTCCACTTGGGGTGACAAAGCAAAAACAAAGGGTGATGGCTGGAAGGTGTTAGAATGAATCTTAACCAGTGGCAATGCTCTGGGCAACCCTCCCAGACCACTGTTCTTCGTCTGCCAAGTCATTACAGAAGTGGAAAGAGCATATGCAAATCAGGCTTGGCCCTACCCCAAAGGGGAGTCCATCCCGAACTGCTAGGCCACCTCCCTTCTGCACGAGACCACAACATCCCCAAACATGTTTCGCCTTGTTGGGGCTCATCAGTGGAGGAGTAGCTTGGTCTCTAGGTCCAGCAGGCACGGGACCCACGTCTGGCATACCCGTCCCTCTCGGGGTGACAAAGCAAAAACAAAGAGGTGATGGCTGGAAGGTTTAGAATGAATCTTAACCACTGGCAATGCTCTGGCGAACCCTCCAGACCACCGTTCTTCGCCTGCCAAGCCTTACATAAGTGGAAAAGACCATATGCAAATCAGGCTTGGTCCTACCCCAAAGGGACAATCCAGCCCGAACTGCTAGACCACATCCCTTCTGCACGAGACCACAAGCATCCCCAAACATGTTTCGCCCTTGTTGGGCTCATCAGTGAGGATAGCTTGGGTCTCTAGGCCAGCAGCCACAGGACCGCACTCTGGGCATACCGTCCCACTCGGGGTGACAAAGCAAAAACAAAGAGGTGATGGCTGGAAGGTTTAGAATGAATCTTAACACTGGCAATGCTCTGGTCAACCCTCCAGACCACCGTTCTTCGCCTGCCAAGCCCTTACAGAAGAGGGAAAGACAATATGCAAATCAGGTTTGGTCCCCCCCCAAAGGGGCAATCCAGCCCGAACTGCTAGGCCACATCCCTTCTGCACGAGACCACAAAGCATCCCCAAACATGTTTCGCCCTTGTTGGGGCTCATCAGTGAGGAGTAGCTTGAGTTTCTAGGCCCAGCAGGCACGGGACCCACGTCTGGGCATACCGTCCCCACTCGGGTGACAAAAGCAAAAACAAAGAGGTGATGGCTGGAAGGTTTAGAATGAATCTTAACCACTGGCAATGCTCTGGGCAACCGTCCAGACCACCGTTCCTCACCCTGCCAAGCCCTTACAGAAGGGGAAAGACAATATCAAAACAGGTTTGGCCCCACCCCCAAAGGGGCATCCAGCCCGAACTGCTAGGCCACATCCCTTCTGCACGAGACCACAAGCATCCCCAAACATGTTTCGCCCTTGTTGGGGCTCATCAGTGAGGAGTAGCTTGAGTTCTAGGCCCAGCAGGCACAGGACCCACGTCTGGCATACCCGTCCCACTCGTGGGTGACAAAGCAAAAACAAATGAGTGATGGCTGGAAGGTTTAGAATGAATCTTAACCACTGGCAATGCTACGGGCAACCCTCCAGACCACCGTTCTCCGCCTGTCAAGCCATTACAGACGGGGAAAGACCATATGCAAATCAGGCTTGCGCCCCCACCCAAAAGGGCATTCGCAGCCAAAACTGCTAGGGCCACATCCTTTCTGCACGAGACCACAAACATCCCCAAACATGTTTTGCCCTTGTTGGGGCTCATCAGTGGGAGTAGCTTGGTCTCTAGGCCCAGCAGGCACAGGACCCACGTCTGGGCATACCCGTCCAAATCGGGGTGGCAAGAGCAAAAAACAAGGAGGTGAATGGCTGGAAGGTTTAGAATGAATCTTAACCACTGGCAATGCTCTGGACAACCATCCAGACAACCGTTCTTCACCTGCCAAGCATTACAGAAGGGGAAGACCATAAGCAAATCAGGCTTGGCCCCACCCCAAAAGGGCCCAGTCCAGCCCGAACTGCTAGGCCACATCCCTTCTGCACGAGACCACAAGCATCCCTCAACATGTTTCGCCCTTGTTGGGGGCTCATCAGTGAGGAGTAGTTTGGGTCTCTAGGCGCAGCAGGCACGGGACCCACGTCTGGGCATACCCGTCCCCATTCGGGTGACAGAAGCAAAAACAAAGAGGTGATGGCTGGAAGGTTTAGAATTAATCTTAACACCGTGGCAATTTGCTCTGGCAACCCTCAGACCACTGTTTCTTCGCCTGCCAAGCCATTGCAAAAGGGGAAAGACCATATGCAAATCAGGCTTGGCCCCCACCCCAAAGGGCCAGTTCATCCCGACCAATGCTAGGCACACATCCCTTCTGCACAGACCACAAGCATCCCCAAACATGTTTTGCCCTTGTTGGGGCTCATCAGTGAGGAGTAGCTTGGGCTCTAAGGACCAGCAGGCACGGACCCACGTCTGGCATACCCGTCCCACTCGGGGTGAGAAGCAAAACAAAGAAGGTGATGGCTGGAAGGTTTAGAAATGAATTCTTAACCACTGCAATGCTCTGGCAACCCTCCAGACGCACCGTTCTTCGTCTGCCAAGTCATTACATAAGTGGAACGAGCATAATGCAAATCAGGCTTGGCCCTACCCCAAGGGGCAGTCCAGCCCGAACTGCTAGGCACCTCCCTTTCACGAGACCACAAGCATCCCCCAAACATGTTTCGCGCTTGTTGGGGCCATCAGTGAGGAGTAGCTTGGGTCTCTAGGCCCAGCAGGCACGGGACCCACTCTGGCATACCCGCCCACTCGGGGTGACAAAGCAAAAACAAAGAGTATGCTGGAAGGTTAGAATGAATCTTCACACTGCATGCTCTGGCAACCCTCCAGACCACCTTTCTTCGCGCTGCCAAGCCATTACAGAAGAGAAAGACCATACAAATCGGCCTTGGTCCCACCGCCAAAAGGGACAATCCGCCGAAATGCTAGACCACATCCCTCTGCACAAGACCACAAGCATCCCCAAACATGTCGCCCTTGTTGGGGCTCATGCAGTGAGGATAGCTGAGTCTCTAGCTAGGAGCACAGGACCCACACTGGGCATACCGTCCCAGCTCGGGTGACAAAGCAAAAAAAAGAGTGATGGCTGGAAGTTAGATATGAATCTTAACCACTGGCAATGCTCTGGGCAACCTCCAGACCACCTGTTCCTCACCTGCCAAGCCCTTAGAGAAGGGAAAAACAATATGCAAAATCAGGTTTGGCCCCACCCCAAAGGGGCATCCAGCCCGAACTGCTAGCCACATCCCTTCTGCACGAGACCCAAGCATCCCCAAACGTGTTTCGCCTTGTTGGGCTCATCAGTAAGGAGTAGCTTGAGTTTCTAGGCCCAGCAGGCACGGGACCCACGTCTGGCATACCCGTCCCACTCGGGTGACAAAGCAAAAACAACAGAGGTGATGGCTGGAAAGGTTTAGAATGAATCTTAACCACTGGCAATGCTACGGGCAACCTCCAGACCACCGTTCTTCGCCTGTCAAGCCATTACAGACCGGGAAAGACCATATGCAAATCAGGCTTGACCACCCCAAAAAGGGGCAGTCCAGCCCAAACTGCTAGGCCACATCCCTTCTGCACGAGACCACAAGCATCCCCAAACATGTTTTGCCCTTGTTGGGGCCTCATCAGTGAGGAGTAGCTTGGCTCTTAGGCCAGCAGGCACAGGACCCACGTCTGGGCATACCCGTCCAAATCGGGGGGCAGAGCAAAAACAAGGAGGTGATGGCTGGAAGCGTTTAGAATGAATCTTAACCACTGCAATGCTCTGGGCAACCATCCAGACAACCGTTCTTCACCTGCCAAGCCATAACAGAAGAGGAAAGACCATAAGCAAATCAGGCTTAGCCCCACCCCAAAGGGGCAGATCCAGCCCGAACTGCTAGGCCACATCCCTTCTGCCACGAGACCACAGCATCCCAAACATGTTTCGCCCTTGTTGGGAGCTCATCAGTGAGGAGTAGTTTGGGTCTCTAGGCCCAGCAGGCACGGCACCCACATCTGGACATACCCGTCCCATTCGGGTGACAAAGCAAAACAAGAGGTGATGGCTGGAGGTTAGAATGAACTTAACCAGTGGCAATGCTCTGGGCAACCCTCCAGACCACTGTTCTCGCCTGCCAAGCCATTGCAAAGGGGAAAGACCATATGCAAATCAGGCGTGGCCCCACCCCAAAAGGGCCAGTTCAGCCCGACCTGCTAGCCACATCCCTTCTGCACGAGACCACAAGCATCCCCAGACATGTTTCGCCCTTGTTGGGGCTCATCAGTGAGGAGTAAGCTGGGTCTCTAGCCAGCAGGCACGGAACCCACGTCTCCGCATATACCCGCCCACTCGGGGTGACGAAGCAAAAAACAAAGAGGTGATGCTGGAAGGTTTAGAATGAACTTAACCACTGGAAATGCTCTGGCAACTCCTTCCAGACCAAGCCATTACAGAAGGGGAAAGACCATATGCAAATCAGGCTTTGCCCCACCCCAAAAAGGGGCAGTCCAGCCCGAACTGCATAGGCCACATCCCTTCTGCACGAAGACCACAAGCATCCCCAAACATGTTTCGCTTCTTGTTGTGGCATCAGTGAGGAGTAGCTTGGGTCTCTGTAATGCTTGGCAGGCGAAGAACGATGTCTGAAGGGTTGCCCAGAGCAATGCCAGAGAGGTTAGGATTCATTCTAACCTTCAGCCATCACCTCTTTTGTTTTGCTAATTGTCAATCCAAGTGGGACGGGAATGCCCAACGTGGGTCCGTGCCTGCTGGGCCTAGAGACCCAAGCTACTCCTCACTGACGACGCCCAACAAGGCTGAAACATGTCTGGGGATGCTTGTGGTCTCATGCGAAGGGATGTGACTAGCAGTTCAGGCTGGGCTACCCCTGTGGGCGTGGGGCCAAGCCTGATTTGCATATGGTCTTCCCCTTCTGTAATGGCTTGCGGCAAAGAACGATCTCTGGAAGGGTTGCCCAGAGCAATGCAAAGGTTAGGATTCATTCTAAACTTCCAGCCATCACCTCTTTGTGTTTGCTATTGTCACCTTGAGTGGGACGGAATGCCCAGACGTGGGTCCCGTGCCTGCTGGGCCTAGAGACCCAAGCTACTCCTCACTGATGACGCCCAACAAGGCGAAACATGTCTGGGGATGCTTGTGGTCTCATGCAGAAGGATTGACCTAGCAGTTCGGGCTGGACTACCTTTGGGGGTGGGCCAAGCCTGATTTGCTTATGGTCCTTCCCTTCTGTAACGGCTTGGCAAGCAAAGAACGATGGTCTCGAGGGGTTGCCCAGAGCAATGGAGAGGTTAGATTCATTCTAAATCATTCCAGCCTCACCTCTTTTGTTTTTGCTTTGTCACCCCGAGTGGGACGGAAATGCCCAGACGTGGGTCCCATGCCTGCTGGGTTTAGAGGACCCAAGCTCTCCTCACTGGATGACGCCCAACAAGGCTGAAACAAGTCTGGGGATGCTTGTGGTCTCTATGCAGAAGGGACGTTCTGCCTAGCAGTTCGGGCTGGACTACCCCTTTGGGGGTGGGGCAAAGCCTGATTTCATATGGCTTTCCCTCTTCTGTAATGGCTTGGCAGGAAGAGAACGATGGTCTGGAGGGTTGCCCCGAGCAATGCCAGAGGTTACGATTCATTCTAAAACATTCCACCATCACCTCTTTTGTTTTGCTATTGTCACCCGAGTGGGACGGGATGCCCAGACGTGGGGTCCCGTGCCTGCTGGCCTAGAGACCCAAGCTACTCCTCACGATGACGCCCACAAGGCTGAAACATGTCTGGGGATGCTTGTGGTCTCATGCAGAAGGGATGTGACCTAGCAGTTCGGGCTGGACTACCCTTTGGTGGTGGGTGCAAGCCTGATTTGCTTATGGTCTTTCCCCTTCTGTAATGGCTGGCAGGCGAAGAACAATGGTCTGGAGGGTTGCCCAGAGAAATGCAAGAGGTTACGATTCATTCTAACCTTCCAGCCATCACTCTTTTGTTTTGCTATTGTTTAACCACTCGACAGGTTTTTAATTGGATCGGATAAGGTGCCTTTTGGTCCAACCTTATTCTTATTTCAGTGTCAGTATGTAGGGCTTTTATGGCCAAAAGAAGAACATTGGGACATTTCCAAGCAGACATCTTCCTCCATAGAAGTTCCCTGTCAATACTGTCGAATGCTTGTGAAAGGTCCACAACGCATGGTAGATCTTTTTATCGTTCTTATTCATCCATTTTAAGCATGTTGAGCAGAAAAGATGAAGACACACACCACTTTACAAACCTGTTTGCCGGCAGTCCAAGTGGTTAGTGTCTTGGATCCACTTGAGTAGTTGTTTTTGCAGTTGCGTGGCAACATTTTTTCCAAGGACATCTAATAAGGCTATCGGCCTATAGTTCTTAGGTTCTGATCTGTTACCTTTTTTAAAAATCGGAATTACAATCGCTGTTTTCCAACTTGAGGAATTGTTCCTTCATTTGCAATTGTCGTGAACAGTTTCACTAGAAGATCGCCCAATCTTCGGGATTCTGTTTAATTATGAAGTTCGTTGAGACCATCAGGTCCGAGGCCCGGAAAGATGAACTCCGTCGAATACTCTGTAGGATGTCCTCTCTATCAAAGTGAAGATCCCATTTCACAAGTAGCAGCAAGGTTGGATCAGTGGTAGCACTTGTCTTCTCATAAACTGTGTTGAAAGTGTTTAGACACTCACTTTCGCTTACCATGTTTGCTTGGATGGCTTGTTGTCCGACAGTCGATGTTATTTATGAGCTTCCAGAACTCAGAAGAGTTCTTGTTGTTAAGGTAGCAAGCATGGTTTTGCTATCTTGTTGGTAAAGAATTGCCTTGTGGGAAATTTGTCAATTTTGTATTTTTGTTTGCTGGCTTATTTTTGCCTGCTTTTGTTGATCCTTTTGAAGATTCTCATGTTGCCTTAATTCTTTTCGTAATTGTTGTTTTCTTTTAGAACTGTTGTCATATCGATGTTTCGATGGAAATGAGCTTCTTTTAGCTCCATTATCTTTGGTCTTGAACTGATCCAGAAGGCAGGTTGTATTCCACTTTCTTGTTTGTTACATCAATTAAATACTTGCCATACGACTCTGTGAGGATCTTGACTTTGTGTGGTTTTATTTTTAATCGGGATCTGTTTGGTTCCACTGTGACCTGATTGTTCCACTGCTGCAGCTTTTTGATATTTGTTTCCTGAACAGTAAGTTTATGTTGACTATGGTCACTACTAGGATCAAGAGTAATTTGAAGTGACACCATCGATGGCCTAGGTTTTCTGAGACGAAGAAGTAGTCTATGGTAGACGACTGATTGGCGCATATCCAAGTTTTCTGTGGAGGAATATCGCCTATGGTGTTTCCATTTACCATCGTTATGTTTCTTTCGTCAAGGGCGGAACACCATTTTTTGGCCATTTTTGTGAAGCATTTTGTGTTCTAAGATCATTTTTGTAGCTCATTTATGCAGGCTAAGTTCAGTCACCACAGCAAATTATGTTTGGCGCTTGTTGGGCGCTATTTGTGTCGTCAATTAGGTCACAGACAATCTTTATACATGTATTGTGTTCGGCGATTTTGTGATGCAGTAGAGGTTAATATGTGGATTTGACTCATGGTAATGGTTGACACATTTTTTGGCTGCCGCCACAGTGTGCTGTATAAACGGGTGTGATTTGTGGAACTTATCAATTTCCATCCTGAGTTTTTCTTGATCATAGTCAGCAGTCCAGCAGACGTGTCTCCCTTTTTCTTATTATTGCTGGATTTATTGCTACCTCATAGTCATCAGTATTGGGCAAGTGGCCATCCATGTTTCCTGGAAACATATAAAGGTCAAATCATCACTCAATTTTCTGTTTTCTTGAACAGATGTGAGAACCTCTAGTGTTCCAGGATAAGATGTTAATATTTGGGCTATCTAGCCCATTTGTGGCATTAGCTTGAAAGACCACCCAGGACTTCTGCTAGCCAATTCCATTTTGTGTTGTTGGCTTGGTCCGTACACCATCTACTACAACGTTTTCACTTCGCAGAGGTGTTTACATTTCCATGAATCGTGATTTTATTTTTCACCTGGTGTGAAGGTTTCTTGGGTTTCAGTGATTTTGTCCATTTCATTTCGCTGTCCACTAATCTGAGTAGATATGTGCTCTCTTACTTTCAAATCATTATTAGCCACAACTTCAGAAATGGCTTTGGCTGGTTTAGCCCTGCTCCTTCACCCTCCCTCGATCTTTCCTTAGACGGTCTATTTGATGGTAATACCACATATTCCTCGTGATGTCAAACCCCAGGGACAACAGAAAGAGACTGCGTTCAGAAGGAGTCTCTGTGGAGCCGGACTTTGTCATTTTGTTGATCATTGACGAACTCAACAGTTTGTATGTTGTTTGACTCTATGGAACGAAGTAACAACATGATGTAGCAAGCGTAAGACATTATTTCTATTTAGCAACAGTCCATCTTTTGTGTCCAAAATGTGTTCAAGATCAGGACATATTTTGTAGTTTTATCTGTTTCTCTGCACGTGGACTGTTTTTTTGGTTGAGCTCTCTCGAGTTCTGTGATTCTGCCAGAGTTTATTTTGAGTATGAGATCACTCGTACCGATTTGTCTGTTGGAGGAACAATTAGGAGCAGTCGTTCCGCAATTTACCAAAGCGCTCTCCATACTCCCTTCATTTAGTGTGTTCTTAAGAGTTTCTGTCATTTGGAATTTTTGACAATCCACTTAGGGCTACTGGACGTCTTCTTTTCTCATCCATGGTCTCGAATTTAACATCTAGCTGTAATATATTTGTTGCTTTAGCAGTGTTCATGGGCAAAGACAGATTCTTCCACCTCTTAGGTGTTCTTCAATAGGTTTTGGCGCTTGGTTTTCTTCTGGTTGCACTTTATCAGGTTTGGCACTATTTCTTTGATTTGTTCTTCGTTGTCTTCAAGCATGAGTCTTCTTCATATATGGATAGATTCATAAGCTCGCTCTGAGTGATTCCACACTTTCATCCAGGGTGATTGGTTCCTTAGTTGTGGTATTTTATTTGGCTTTATTATATGTTCATCTTTTTTGCAGATCCCGTTGCCCTGATCTGTATTTACAAAAACATTTACTGCTTTCAAATTTCTCAGAAATTTCCTCTGATCCTATGTTGTGCGTTTTTTTTACATTTCTGGTTTTTTGACTTTTTTTCCTGAATTTGATTTGGATCGGGAATCTGCGGTTTTTTTAAATATCCCATAGGTTTTGTCCTTTTTGTATAGAGGCAGTTCCACTGTCCTCGCCAGAACGATAATACCATCTCCATTGTTCGAAGTTGATGGAAGGCCTCATTCTGGACTGTTTTGTTAAAGACACCTAAGACAATTTCCTTTTCGCTGAGGTCGAAGTTGCTTGTTTGAGGCTTTGGAACCGTGGAACTCTGGAGTCATCCGATGTAATCGGGAGTGGTTGGTTGTTTGCGGCTGAGGAGCATGCGGAACCCTGAGTCATCTGGTATAGTCGGGACTGTGGCTTTACTTTTTCAGGCCGATCTTGAACCTCCTCTTCACCAGTTAGATCAGTCAGTGGTGATAGACGACACGAGTCCAACGGCTTACCCATTGAGGCTGTGTGTGACTTTGTGAATTTGCATTTGTCTCTCAGGCTGTGGACTTTGTCAATCCTATGTGATTATTATTCTTGGACACCAATTTGGTTGGGAGAAAGGGGGATGGAGTGCAGTTAACTCTAGATCGTCTCTCCTCGCTTTTTGACTCTGTTTGAGCAGACCCAATGCTTCTTTTGTGACCTCAGCCAACAGTCTCTTGTCCTCACTGTTAGTACGTTTTTGATCAGCTAGGTCCTTCAAGAATGATCGATTCTTCGAAATTTTCCCATATTTTACCATTTGCCGCTTCACATTGGAATCTACATGGCAATTTGGAATTCATGAGAGCGGACAAGGTTGTCAGATCTTTTATTTTTCATTAATTTGCTCATACATCTTGAGCATAGGGGCCATTGCTATGTTTAATGATGACATTACAAATGGTCTCAGATCATTTAAGGCTCCTTATCATTTCTGAACATGGCATCCCTCGTGACTTAAATTGTAGTGGCTTTATGAATCATGCGTTTTGCTTTGGCTGATTCTGTTGTATCCATGGAGAGTTAGGTGACAACTCATCAATTGAGGAAGAACAGACCGATCTTCTGTATTCATCGTAATTCGGGTGCTTTGTATGAAGTTCTCAATTGCTGCTGATTGTTCATTATTTTG
>CM010928.2:943590884-943667669 GCA_002915635.3 Ambystoma mexicanum | reverse complement strand
TTTTTCACGCGCGCTGAAATGCCCATGCACGCCTGTGCGCGTCACGTCACAGGGGCGCTTGCGCTTGAGGGGCCTTCTGTCCAATGAAAATGCGTATGCGTGCAGACGCGCTTACGCGCTAAGGGCCTTTCCTCGAATTACACGCTGACGTGCAGATTTTTCACGTGCCAAATCACTCCGTATCAAGCTGGCCACGCGTAAGCACACGGAAGACCACGCTCCTGCCCAGAAGGCCATTACTGCCCCCCAGAGCCCCGAGCACGCTCCCACCTGCCATCTGCTGCTGCCTGACTGCCTGCTGCCCACGTGCCCTGCCATTTGCTGCCTGCACATCAGCCAGGGGTGCAGTTGCTGTGACCACCCTGCTGGAACTGAAGACTCCCGACTGGGATATCCATCGCTCCACAGCCCAGCCCAGGACCAGTTGCCCACCCACACCTGCCTCTGGGGTTGTCATGTCGGGCACACACCATCTGAGACCACTGACAACCCCAGCCAGAGAGGCAGAGGGCACCAGCTTCAGTGCCACCGAAGTTGGTGTCCTGGTGGAGCAAGTCCTGGGGCAGTATGATGCCCTCTTCGGAAGTTCCCGCGCCGACAAGGAAGGACGGACTCGGATCTGGACTGACATCGTGACTGCCATCAACGCGGAGGGGGTGGCAGTCCGCGACTTCCAACATGTCAAGAAGCGCTGGAGGACTTCAGGTCCAGGACCCTGAACAAGGCCCGGCGCCTCTTGAAGGCAGCGGATGCCAAGGGGCGCCGGGCCACTTGTCGGAAGACCAGATGAGGGTCCTGGAACGCATATCCCAGCGCTCCACGTCCAGGTCCTTGAGAGGCGACCCGTCTGGAGTCGAGCGGTAAGTGTACATGCATACTGATTGGAAGCTGTGCGTGTGGTGGTGTGCCAGTAGTGTGCAGGTTGCACATGTGGTTTTGTAGGGCCATGTATGGATGTGTATGTACAGGGCCGTGGGCTGACACATGCGAGGGCTGTAATGTGTGAGACATGGATGGTGCTTGTGTGTGTAGGCTTGCATGCCAAATGCAGTGTGTGGGCACACATGTTTGAATGACTGTGTATGTAAGTTGGCATGGCTGTGGTGTCACACATGGATGTTGGTTCCAGCTGCATGTATCTGCACCGTGTACATGTGCATGTGTGTGTATTTGACAAGGGTGCAACAGTGATGCAACATGGATGCATGTGACACTGATATGTAGAAGGCTGATTGCCAGATGTGACATGGATGCCGATCTCATCACTGTGGACAGTTGGTGGAGGTGTACACATGCATGTAAGTGTGGTGGCGTGTGTGCATGTGTAGTGCACTCCCTGTGTTTCATGTGATGTCTGGCTCATCTTTGGCTGCTCATGCTGTTGTATGTGTATGGATGGTGCTGGCAGTTGGGATATGGCTGTGAATAGGCTCATGTGTGTGAGTTGAAATGACATGTGTGTTGGGGATTGTGATGCCATGTCTGAAGTTTGACAAGGCCACTCATGTGGAACTGTCATGTGTGTATCAGTCCATTGTACAGTGCCCTGATGCCTGTGTCTATCTCTCCTGTCTGCAGCGTCAACTGATGAAGAGGGCGGAGAAGGTGCTGTGGAGCACAACGGCGGGATCCCACCGCCAGCCGGAGACGCAAGGCCCGGCTCCCCTCCCAGGTTGTCATCTCGTCGGGGAGTGAGGAGTCCGGTGCCGCGTCCCAGGCCGCAGCTGCCGGGGGGAGGTCCAAGAGGCGGAGGTTGGAGTTGGACTCCTCGGCAGCAGAAGGGGCAGCTGAGACCCCACAGGGTCCGACGGAGGAAGATGGCATGGAGTCATCCAGGTTGTGGGGGTTTGGTGGAGGAGGAGGCCATGCAAGGGACAGAGACGGGGTCTGGAGGGTGGGATTCCACTGGTGCTAGTGGTGCAGTGCAGGGCAGGACAGGAGGCAGCACAGGCCGCCGCGAAGGTGCCTGTGTGTAATCCTGTCCCGATCCTGTGTACCGCTCACTGACACCACGCAGGGCTGCCTGTTCGTCTGCAGACCCGTCTAAGGTGATGCGCAGGGTTCGGAAGACGGACTGGACCGGGCCCCAAATCTGGCTTGTCTGGCTCGCAGAAGTATCCTTCTGTAGGCGAAAATAGGGGATTAACTGTCTGCGGGTAATGCAATCGGCCTCCCACTTCCCTCTCACCCTCCTCGAAACCCTTCTGTGATTCCTCGTAGCGTCTCACCTTAGGTCTGGAAGGACGAGCTCTCCATCCTGCTTCTGATGCAGGGGCGCGTTGGTATCCAGTTACTTCACTGGATTTCGGATTGGTGAGAACCAAACTTGCTTGGCTTCCAGGTAAGTTTTTTGATAAGAGGTTCCCCTTGTGTCCATGCATTAATGTACTAATGCTAGTGTCTTTTTCCCCATAGGGCCGGGGTACGGAATGCCGGGAACAGGCACCGACCCGAGATGAGAGGTGAAATCCTTGTAGAAATCAGGTAAGTCTTTAATGAGCGTTTTTTGGTAATGTCTTTTCATTCGCTCATTAACGCTGATGTCTCTTTTTCCCCTTAGGGCCGGGTCCGGAAATGCCAGATGCGGCTCGGACGACCGAAATGAAGAGGGAATGAATCAACAGGTAAGTCTTAACATGGAGATTTAGCTTTCCTTATCCCTTCTCTCTCACCTTTGTTCTGGTCTTTTTCTCCCTAGCGCTGGGCGTGACTGCGAATCCGGATGATCGCTGCTGAACATGGAGGCGCCCTGTAAAGGTGAGTGGAATGCGGCGCTGCAGCGATCGACGCGATGAGCTTTAATAAAAAGTCTTCCTTTTCAGGATTGTCGGCGAGATGTCTCCGGGATGCGGATTTAGCAGGTAAGGACTTTTCCTTCTTCTGTTCTCTTCTTCTCTTCCTTGCAGGTGATCCGGATGCGGCAGGCGTGGCAGAAGTCAGGATGCAGCAGCAGACCACGCGTAGCACGGTTCGGTGGGGTAAATAGCCTTGGAAGAAGTTCCAGGTATGTATCCTTCCTCCAATCAGGTATGATCCTTCCCCGACCACGCCCGATGTAAATTAGTCCCACAGGTAAAGTAGTTCCCTTCAGGCCTCAAGAGGCCGGATCCTGCAGCATGGTCTGCATCAGGTAAGTGCACCCAAGCACTCCATAATGAGCCTGGCGCTATGCGCCAGACTGATGTCTTTATGAGCCTGGCGCCATAGGCGCCAGGACACTGTCCAAAGGCCCCTATATGGGGTTGCTGGGTCCTTCCTTGGGGACTGGATGTCCGCAGAGGGGCTGCGGTGGAGGCCGGTCATGAACCTGTCACTGCTCATCCCGCCCAGCAGGGATCCTAGGTCCAGACCTGTCTCAGGAGGGGATCGGCTTACACCAACTGGCCTTCCTCTCCCTGCGGATGTGGCTTTCCCGGCACCGGGTTGAGCCTGTCCTGGTGGGGTGGCGTTGCGTCAACGTGCCATGCGAGCTGACCTGCAGTCTTTTCATGAGGAGACTGCACGTCTTCTCGCATGGCTCGTTGACCGCGTTTGACCCACTGGGACAGCTCACCAGGGCCGGATTCCTCGTTTTCTGGACCTTGTTCCGACCCCCCTCCTCAACTGAACCCCCTATGTGCCAGTCGTCCTCCGTGCCATCTTCCCACCCATGTGTCACTGGGTGCCTGTGGAGCTGCCTCTGACCCTGCGGCCAGGCTGGTGGAGGACACATCCCTGCCACAGTCGGGAGTCGGACGTCCAGCAGGGGTGGCCACATCAACAACTGCACCCCAGCCGGAGGAGGATGTGCAGGCAGCAGGAGCCAGGGCACAGGCAGAGGCACAGCAGCAGCAGCAACAAGGTGGGAGCCATGATGGCTCGGGGCCTTCAACATCGGAGGGGCAGGCATCGGCCAGAGGGCAGGAGGACCCAGGACGGGAAGTGTCTTCCGTGTGGCAGCGGTTGGGCCATGCTATAGATGCGGAGCGGCAGCGGGCGGAAGAGGCACGGCTCACGATGGTCAGGGCGGAGAACTCCATGCTGAGGGCCCTGAGGCGGGCCGAGTGCCTCGAGGCCATTCGCAGGGACCTGGAGGTCCAGATGTCATCGTCCTGCGAACCCTCGGGCCATGGAGAGGACCGCCTCCGGACATTGAGCAGGAGTTCGATGATGCCTGGCCCGGGAAATCAGAAAGTGAGCCGTCGACTAGCCCGCTGCCCTTGTAAATAGTTATGTAGTTAGTGTTAGGTTTCCTTTGTTTTTCTTTATTTGGACCTTTTGGACAATGCCACATTTTTGTATATAGTTTTTTATTAGGTAGTGTTTTTGTAGGTTTCCTTTCATCAGTTGGGCTCATGGACCCTGGATTTTTATTTGTACATAGTTCACCAGTGGATTCACTTTCATTTGCCTTTGTTTTAACCATGGATCATGGATTTTCTTTTTTTTCACTTTGGATTTGATTTGACGGACAGACTCTTTGGACCATTTGCTTTTGGATTGATTTTATTCTGGTTTTACACATCTTCTTTTCATATTTTGGACAGGCAGCTTTTTATTTATTATTTACATTATTGTGTGATTTTATTTCATTCCCTTGCTTTTGTGTCTAATACATTTTTATTTGATACTTCATTGTGTGGTATGCTTTCCTTGGTTTCCTGCATGTCACGATGCATGTTTTCTCATTCACTTGCACCCATTGTGTGTGTGTGTGATGGACATGTATTGATGTGCATACTTGCCCATTTGGGATGTTTCATGTGATGGGGATTTCAATGGGGGTGTATGTAAACTTGTGGTTTTCGACTGGAGGCGTGGGTGGGATTTGTGCCATTAGCCATGATTGTGAATCGTGATGACATGTTGTGGCGGGACATAATGGGGGCTGCTCCAGGTGCCCGACTTCTGGGGGGCGGGGTGCAGAGGGCATGAGTGGGACAATGAAGTGGGGGCCTGCTGGCAGGTGCCCTGCACTGCTGGGGGTGGGGGTGCAGGGGACATGAGTGGGGGCCTGCTGCAGGTGCCCTGCACTGCTGGGGGGTGGGGGCAGAGGGGACATGAGTGGGGGCCTGCTGGCAGGTGCCTGCACTGCTGGGGGGTGGGGGTGCAGGGGGACATGAGTGGGACATGAGTGGGGGCCTGCTGGCAAGTGCCCGCACTGGGGCTGGGGGTGGGGGTGCAGGGGACATGAGTTGGTGATAAGTGGTGCAAGCAGACAGGTGGCTTGGCTGGGGTGGCATGCCATGGTGGATGGGCTGCCCTGCGGACATGACCAGGGGTGCGGCGGGTAGTCCCCTGTGGTGTGGTCTGGCCTGCAGGGGGCCATGGAGGTTGTAGATGGAACACCTGGGAGGACCCACACTGCCAATTCACGTGTAGGACTCCCCGCGCACCCCCGAAATTCACGTACCCTGCTGAAATCACGTGTGAAACTTCCTGCGAACACCGTAATACACGTACCCTGCTCCAATCGCGTGTGAAACTTCACGTGAACCCCAGTTATACACATACCCTGCTGAGATTGCGGGTGAATCTTCCCGTGAACCCCAGTTATACACATACCCCACTAGGAAAGGCCCTTTCGCTTGTGAAATTTCCCGCGCACCCCCGAAATACACTTACCCGCATCCAATCGCGTGTGAGACTTCTCGCGAACCGCTGTAATACACATAACCTGCTGAAATTGCATGTGAAACTTCCCGCGAACCCCAATAATACACGTACCCCACTGGCACAGGGCCTATCGCGTGTCAATCTTCCCGCGCACCCCTGAAATACACGTACCCTGCTGAAATTGCGTGTAACACTTCACGCGCACCCCTGAAATACACATACCCAGGCCAATTGCGTGTAAAACTTCCCGCGCACCCCTGAAATACACATACCCTGCTGAAATTGCGTGTGAAACTTCCTGCACACCCCTGAAATACACGTACCCTGCTGAAATTGCGTGTAACACTTCACGCGCACCCCTGAAATACACATACCCAGGCCAATTGCGTGTAAAACTTCCCGCGAACCCCAGTAATACACGTACCCCACTTGCCGTGCTGGTACAGGGTTAGCGCAGCCCTTTGCACTGGATTGGGGATTTTGATGGCTTTTCCCTGTGCGAGGGGCGTTCTTGGGGGTGTAACTGGCGCTGCTGCAGGGTCGCTGCGCCACTGTGTGCCGCAGCTGGTTTTGGTAGCTAAAATCCATGAATACGCTGTGCGCGGAAATGGATTTTAGCACACGCGGCTGGTGCAGAGATTCGCACGCGCACACTGTGCGCCAGCGCATGCGCCACTTGTGCGCTAAATTATATGAATTACCCCCTGTATGTTTCTCATTTCAGCTGGGGGGGAATGAGTCCACCCTCTGAATAAAGTTGGTGGACTGCATCCACCCGCGTATACCTTCGACTTGATCCCTGTATGATGATGACTGGGAAATATTCACCATGATAGTTTGGGATTAAAATAGTCATCCATGGGGGGTGTGGCTTGGCGCCATGGCGGTTGGTTTGGCTCCGTAAGAGCTTCCGGCTGACGCCACGCATCCACGCGAAATGCCACAGTCATAGTGCACCCTGACAGCAGTTAATAGTTGAGCCTGAAAGCTAAGGCGATGCGGCGCATATTGAACTAAAAATCATTGCTCATCGGTACCCGGAACCTGGATATCCCGCGCCTGAACCATCGCCGGGTGCAACGGCAGCCAAAATGGCGGCTACCACCGAACTACACATCTAGAGGCAGCCTGGTATCCCGTAGCGCAGCGGGCCTTGAGTTGAGGAAAGCGTGGAGAACAGCAAGTGGCGGACCCGCTCCGGCCCCGGCGCGCTGGTGAGGGGCTGAGCCTGGAGAACCCCTGAGCCCGGCGACTCAAACTCCTCGAGCCCCCCATCACAGCATGGCATGCAATGGCTGGCGAGCTGCAGCAATGCTCCAGACCTGGCATCCGCAACCTTAGAAGGTACGACACAGAGCTGGGTGGAGGCAGCCCTGAGTCCCCATCTCCCATCCGCATGGTACCGGAGCCGGGCCCCTTACTGTACCCCTCCCTCTCAGTGGAGCCGCAGGGCAGCCCAGTGCAGGAGACTCCAGGCCCCCTTTTGATGCCCGCAGCCAGGCAAGCCCGGGACCTCAGCACAACTAGCAAGCCTTCACAGTCCCGCAGCGGTCCGGAAAAGCAGCAACAATGATGAACGACCATAGACTGAGCAACCATAGAATGGGAGGGCACAACACAGAGAGGGCGAACGTGGCCCTGGGCGCCCTTCCTCCCACATACGCCAGTCCCACGCCGGTGGCTCGACTCCCCACAGGAGCACCGGAAGCAGTCCGGGGCCAGACCTAAACGGTGTGCCACATCATTGCAGTAGGTGGTGCAGTCCAGGAGCAGAAGTACACCGAACCCGGTCCAGCAGGTGAGGGAAACCACCAAGCCCATGCCCGAAAAGTGACACCCCGCTGGCACGGCTGCAGCGGCCCTAGGCCCCCATCCAAATGGGGCACTTTAACAAGTGGGGAGCCCCGCGAGTGAGGGCTGAATTCCCTCCCTCCTACGAAGTCGCGCCCAAGACTACACACAACAACGACTGCAACGTACAAACCCCTCCCTCACCCGCCGAGGAACTAGCTATCCCAGCAGTCGAGGGATGATGGAGCCCCGAGAACCAGGTTAGCACCCTGCTGGAGGAGCAGCAACGACCCGGGGCCCCACCTAGGCGCAGCACACCAGCGCAAAAGGAGCAAGGAGAGGCAAGCCGCAGCATCCAACAGAGCATAAACACGCGCCGCAGTGGCACCCCCACCCCCATCCACAAAGGCAGCAAAAACCCACCCGCGGGGGAAGGTCTTAGCGGGACTTGTACCCGGGGAGTTCAAAGCACACTAACTCCGCAGAGGACCAGGTACAGCATCACTGCATAACAACAGGTGCACCACTGTATATCCCCGCCCAAGTTCTCGGGGCCACATAAAACAGCGGGCAACACAAGTCCAAAAGGCCCCAGACCCAGCTACAAGCAAATCCACCCAGATGCCCCAATCAGTACTGATTCAGAACTCAAGAAGCATACCACCGCCCATCGGTCATAGGCACTGATCACCAAAGCCATCGCCCCAGACAAGAGCGTCCTTTCGGCTCTGGAGAGCCCAGTCTGCGGAGGTACTTGCCAAAAATCAAGCAAGCTCAAACGGAAGCAACGCCGCAACCCAAACTAACTCCTGTGCACAGGGTGAACCCCCCCCACCCTGACTCCTCCAATATGTCACACATCGGTTGGAGCGGCTCCCCAGTCCGCACCATGGCCAAAAAGGCGATGAAGCAAGCTGACATTGCGACCCCATTAGCCACTCCCGCACCAGACAGGCCCAGAAGAGGGCACCCCCCAGGACTAGGTGAAAAGTCGGCCGAAAATGCACAAGCGGAACCATATCAGGAAGCCCCTAACCAATCAGTCACTAAATCAGACCTACAGGACCACCTGACAGCCCTAACCAAGGCGTTTCAAAGGGGCACAGAAGAAGTGAAGAGTACTATCAAGCTCCTTGAAGGAAAAGTAGGAGAGCTGGAAACCAGAACAGCAGAAGTCGAAACATCCATATGTGAGCATGGATATGAGATTGAAAAAGGAGCAGACAGACTGGCAATGTTGGAGGCCAGATACAACGCCCTTGAACTCAAACAGGAAGATGCAGAAACCCGCTCCCGTCGCAACAATTCACACCTCAGAGGGATCCCCACATCCATACCGGAGGCTGAATTAGAACATTACGTGAGCGGCCTCTTCCACTTTATCCTCACGCTACCGGATGACTCCCCCATAATGCTTGACAGGGTCCACTGCACCAGAGCCAGAGCTAACTCCTCATCTCCACCAGATGTCCTATCCAGACTACACTACTTCAAGGTCAAGGAAGAAATCATGCGAGAAGCAAGAAACTCCCTACGAGTGCTTTTCCGAGATGCCTCCATCTCCCTATACCAAGATCTTGCAGCCAGTACACTCTTGAAAAGGAAAGCACTGAAACCAGTCACGGAATGGCTAAGGGAAAAGGGTACACCATACCACTGGGGCTTTCCCACAGCCTTAATCTTCACCTGGAACGGAAGTGTCCGCCACATATGCAAGGTACAGGAAGCTGAGAAGCTGCTGAACCCAGAAGCGAGAAAGGGAAGCAACAACGGGGAAGGCCACTCCGAAAAAGAAGAACCACAAGAGCCCAATCACTCAAGGGCACCCGCTCAAACTAATACACAGTCTTAATAACTATATTCCAACTGACCAGATGTTTTCTTTGTCAAGCTGGTGCATGAATGAAAAGGTGTAACTATATTTTTACTAAAGGTCCAAATCGAGAATCGCAAACCCTAACCGAGAACTGCGTCCGCAAACTACAGGTACTTCCTGGAAGTAAGACAACACGTCAAGGCCTCAGGTACCTATCACCGCCAACAGCAGAGGCATAGGAGCCCACCCACAGCAAGATACGTTGGCCCAGCCGGAGTCCTCGCTGGTCGAAGGCTGGCCCAAACGACCAATCTTTGTTTTACGGGGGGGAAGGAGGTGGACACCGGGGGAAACATAACTCAGCAATACAGAACTCAGAACATTCTAGGGCCGCCCGTGCGAGCCCGGGATACACATAACTCAATAGCTCCCAGCAGCCACACACTATTTAGGCCGAAATGGGTGCTCCCATAAAAAACGTAACTATGATCACCTGGACCGTCCAGGGCTTAAATTCTCCCAGGAAAAGGAAATCTGTGGAACATCCCCTGGCCCAAGTGGAGGCAGATATAGTCTGCCTACAGGAAACCCACCTCTTGGCAATGGATGAACAACGTGTCACATACCGGAGGTTTCCGAAGAAGTATTTGCATCCTCGGGTCAGAATAGAGGAGGAGTGGCAATCCTACGTAGTCAAACAGCGATCCTATCGAGGGTCATAGTGAAATGAGACCCCGAGGGAAGGTACTTACTACTCAAGGGCCTCCTGGTTGATCTTCCAATAACCATCATAGCTATCTTCTGCCCAAACAAAGCCAAGGAACGCTTCCTACGCAGATTGCTCCCAGTAATCACATCTTTTGCAGAAGGCAACTTGTTAATTGGAGGAGACTTCAACCTCACTCCGGACCCATCGAGGGACAAAACCCTTCCACCCTCCGAAACAGACTTTGCAAAAGCACTAGGCCTCGCTGAGTTTCTGAGGGAGACGGGGACAGTCGACGCTTGGAGGCTAGCCCATGATACAGCAAGGGACTACACCTTTTTCCCATGTTCATAGAGGCTATTCCAGGATAGACCTCCTTCTCATATTAAGTGTATTATTTCCCTGTATCGCTGACATTCATAGTGGCTTAAGGGTGATCTGCGACCACTCCGCAGTGATAGCTCAATGGCAAACAGAAGGCCTACCAGCACCACGGCACAGGACCTGGAAACTGCAAGAGTACCTCCTCACAGACATGGCAGATAGCCAAGAACTAGCGGAATTGTTAACTGTTAAGCGGAAACCTGTGCAGTTCCCTCTGGGACCACTGCAAAAGATTTAGGCCTACAGGTGTTTGGCAGCAAACCCGCTTGGTAGCAGTCTGTACCACACAGATTCACTTGGTAGCTGTGGCTGAGCAGTCAGACTTCCCTCAAGAAGAGTTAGGCAGTATGTGGAGTATACAAAATAGGGCAATTTACACAGTAGAATAAGCAGACACGGAACAGAGCTTGGGTGTAAAGATATATAGTTATTTATTTATAAAAACACATCTATGAAAAACACACTGGCACTAATACGGCAAACAACTTCAATTACAATTACTATAAGTATCTCACTCCTCTAACAATAGTTTGACAAGTCTAGGTTCATTGACACCACTTATTTGCAGACAGAGGGGGAATGCCTTATCCTAGATGGCGCTCTAATATTCGTTACAACGGGAGAGAAAAGGCAACTCGGTACCAACTCTTTTACGAAGCAAATGCAAGTCAAGTAAGGCAGGGTCTACTGTGGATCACAAAGTTCAGAGGCCAGGCCCACTCGGAGAGAGGCAAGGCGATATGTCCCAAAAAGTATCACAGTGGAAATGCACTTCGAGTCTTTGTAGCAAATTGTTACAGAAAGGTTGGACCAGTTTGGAACAAAAAGTTACGAAGGTCTGGAGGCAACCCAATGGAGAGGCAAGGATTAAGACACCTCACGCTAACCGTCACAAGGGAAGCCAGGCGGACACGGTACCTTGTTGTGGAGAGACAGCTCCGGCGGGGGCAGTTGTTCCTGGTGGTGGATGCACGTCGGGTCTTTGCCAAGAGAAGAGATGATCTCGTCGTCGAAGAAAGTGAAGATCGTGTGCACCACCAGGGAAGAGACCAGCCGCGAGTGCTCCGTCACAAGGCACCACCTTTGGTCGCGGTACGGCTAGTGGCTATCGGTTGCCGGGGTGCTCAGCACGGGCAATTCGACCACTACGTCCTGGAAGCGAAGAAAAAGCAAAGGGACTGGTTCCACCAGTCAGGGGAAGAGACTCTCCGGCAGGGAGATCTCCTCTGTCGTCGGGAAGTGGTGAGTCGGTTCAGCAGGGCTCCACCGGAGGTGTCGTCGTTGCAGGTCGGCTCAGCTTTACCCTCGTCGGATTCTTAGGTCCTGTGGCGACTTCTGAAGATCCAGTCCCAAAAGCCCTGCTTTATGCAGAAAACCCCCATTCATTCAGCCTAGCTGTCAATCAAAACACGCTAAGTGGTGAGCGGGGGGCTCACCACTTGGCCAATCACACCAGAGTGCGACTTGAGTTGCAAGGCAACTCAGTCCAGGTGCCTAAACCCCTCCCACACCCCTGTGGTACCCAGACAGAATGGCACCACTTGGAGGGTTTCTGTGCAGAAGCCCGCCAAAAGTGGAACAAAGGGCTCAACCTTTGGTTCGGAGTTACAGAGGCGAACACAGACGCCATTTTAAAACCGAGTTCTGGCAGAAAATACCGACCGGTAGATTTATTTAAGACAAATAAACCGCGGTATGTTAGAGACTAACGGGAAAAAGTATTACTCCAACAATGGGAAGAATCCCATAGGTTATATTCGGGGTCGAATATAACAAGTAGTTTCCACTGCCACCAGCCAAAACTCGACGAGGGGGACGGGACAGTGCCCCTCGAATAACAGACCCAGAGGTAATCGAATTACCCCTACTAGTACGTCCACAATAGGATGGTTTGTACTAGTTCTGTTAGTAAATTTAGGTCTAGTAAAGCCAATGGTGACTTTACATGCCCGGGAGACAGTAGTCAGTCCCGGGTATGGAGTCTATGGTGGGAGTCCTCTAGGACGCCCAGTGTTACGGCACGGAGGGTGCGGTGTAACACACATAGTAAATCACATGAGACCCTATGGAGTAAAAGACCCCATAGCCCATAGAACACATTGACATTCAAAGGAATTAACCACATTCATGTCCAAGAGTGGGAGAGAAAAGAGTCTCACTCTTGGCAGGATGGACAAAAACAAACTCCAGAAATCCAGCAAAGCTGCTGGGGGACTCGCTAGGTTAGGAAATTCAGCCTAAACAGAGAATTCTCCCTAACATTAACCAACTATTTCACGGAGAAACTAGGCAAAGGGCCCGCGGAAGCCACAGTCTGGGACGCCATGAAGCCGGTGGTCCAGGGGTGGCCATGAATTGTGCAGCAGCACACAAGCGCAGGCACCAGCGTAGGCAAGAAGTGCTGGAAGCGGAGGTCACCCAAAAGGAATCAAACCATAAAAAGCGTCCATCAACGAGGTCATGGAACGAGCTCCACAAAGCTAAAGTACTCCTGGAAATGCACCTGGCAGACCAAACAGCTTGAGCGCTAACATACACGAAGCAGTATTACTACCTGAACAGCAACAAGGCCAACCGACTGCTAGTACATAAGCTCAGGAAAGTCCACACCAGAAACAACATCACATCCCTGCGAGATCAAGACTTGACCCTCCGCCGCTCACACCCAGAGAAAATGGCCACCATGACCGAACACCACAGAAACGTGATGGCAGGGAATCCCACAGAGGCAGCCGCACACAAGGCC
Organism: Ambystoma mexicanum; assembly: GCA_002915635.3. Taxonomy (NCBI): domain Eukaryota; kingdom Metazoa; phylum Chordata; class Amphibia; order Caudata; family Ambystomatidae; genus Ambystoma; species Ambystoma mexicanum. The sequence continues at coordinate 943,654,631 of CM010928.2, read as the reverse complement.
TACCTGAGCAAGGTCCCAGGTCTGACACGCCACCTAAAGAATTACTCCCTGGAAGACCCTATAACCCCGGAAGAGGTAGCGGAAGTAATCTGTTCATTGAAGAACACAGCCCCGGGCCCCGATGGACTCCCGGCACCATTCTATAAAAGATTCAAACATATCCTGGCCCCTCACCTGGCCTCATTCTTCAATTCATTTCTGGAGACAGGAACTATCACCCCTTCTATGGGGGAATCAATCACGATCCTGATTCTGAAACCGGGGGCAAACCCAGAACTCTGCTCATCATACTGCCCCAACGCCCTAATGAATGTGGACTCCAAAATCTTCTCAAAACTACTAGCAAGCAGGCTCGCCAAACTACTTCCAGACCTTATCCACCCAGACCAGACGGGCTTTATCCCGGGACGCAACACCATGGACAACATCAGACGCACCTTGAACATTATCGAGACGGCCAACAGAACCGGAAGAGAACTAGCAATAGTATCGCTTGACGCACATAAGGTTTTGACATGCTTGACTGGGGATACATACATGAAACTCTGAAGCACTATGGACTGGGGTCAAGATTCCAGAAATGGACAATGGCAAATTATCAGCACCCCTCCACAAATTTGAGAATCAACAAAGCCATGTCTCCAATGATTGAAATCACCAGAGGCACCCGCCAAGGATGCCCCCTATCACCCCTCATTTTCGCTCTATCAATGGAACCGTTTGCAACCAGGATTCGCCAAAACGCCGCAATCCAGGGCTTCAAGTTTAAGAATGATAATGATAAAGTAGCCCTATATGCCAACAATGTGTTGTTAACATTAGAACACCCAGATAGGTCAATAGCAGCACTATGGGAAGAGCTGAGCCACTTCAAAGAGTCCTCGGGGTTCTCAATCCATCTTAAGAAATCCACAGCACTGGGTATCAACATCCCAAAGGCAACACTAGATTGTCTAGCAGCCACCCTTCCGATCCCATGGGCCAAATCACACATGAACTACTTAGGCGTCCGTATACCCAAATGCGCTGAACGCACTTAGAAACCAAACTTCCCAGCCCTACTGAAAGACCTACAAGGAGACATGGTCCATTGGCAAGATCAGGTGATATCCTGGTTGGAGAGAATCACAACGCTCAAAATGAACCAGATCCCCAGGCTGCTATACTACTGCCAGGCGCTCCCAGTAAGGCTTCCCAAAAAAGCCAAACAGAAGCTGCAAGCAAACATACCTAAATTCGTCTGGGTGGGCAAGAAACCCCGAGTAGCCAGGAAGGTTCTGCTCAAAAGCCCGGGATCTGGAGGATTGGGAGTCCCCGAAGTCGAGAGGTACTGCCTGTCCACTCAGATGGCAGCAGCATTCACCTGGCAAAAGGGAAACATTAGACCCCGATGGCTGAAATTGGAAGAGGACTGGTGCCAGTATCCCCTGGAATCCCTCAGATTGCCTAAATATCCCCCAAACAACGGGCCTCTATCAACTATGAAGAACACAGTAGACAGCTGGAAGCAGGCAGCAAGGAAATGGAAATGCAGAACTACGACAGGCCCGCTCTCACCAATTCGGGAGAACCCGGACTTCACCCCAGAACAAGGGCAAAAGGCTTTCACCAGATGAAGGCGGGGGGGCTGAGGCTCGTGTCGGACTTCTACGAAGGGGACTCCCTACTCACGTTCGAGGACTTCAAAAGGAAGTTCCAGTTGCCAGAGAACGAAAGGTTCCGATACACCCAGCTCCGACACTGGTTGTCCCACAACACGATGCGGGCACACGGAAACAGAGAGCTCACGGCATTAGAACACACATTAACGACCTCACCGCCCAAAGGCAAGATTGCGACCCTGTACAGGCTACTGGACAGGACAAACCCAGAAGTGAAGGAGCCCTACATGAAACGATGGGAGAGCGATTTGGGCAGGGAATTGGACATAACCAGCTGGTCTCACATCTGGGCAAGCACTCATAAGGCCTTCAGATCCATAACGAACAAAGAAGGAGCATCAAAGCCTGCTACAGGTGGTATATGACCCCTGAAATTTTACACAAATGCAACCCCGCTATTCCACCCCAATGCTGGCGAGGCTGCACAGACACAGGCTCACTGTTCCACCTCCTCTGGGCATGCCCGAAGACAGAAAGATTCTGGAGGGAAGTCCTGCAGCAGATTTGACAGATCACAGGCCTGTCAATCCCATGGTACCCAGGCATCATCTTACTGGGCGACACAGGAGAAGGACAATTTCCTCTAACCGGCAACCTGCAACCCTCTTTACACACTTACTAAAGGCAGCCAAAATTTCGATTGCCAAATTATGGAAACTGCCTGAAGGTCCAGCAATCCCGATATGGTGGGTAAAATGTTGGGACATCACCACAGCCGAGGAAATCACCACCATCTGCCAGGGAAACAGGAACACGTTCCACAACATTTGGGACCCATTCATCGACTTTGTACAGAGATTTCCAGGTATAGCCAGACAACCACAATCACTCAGATGGCTGATGAAGATGTACTAACAGGTCTGGGTTGCCCCGGCCTGGACACACAGTGACACAGTGACACTGAAATGAGGCGATTGCAATTCCCACCAGTCTGCTCCGGAAACCCCCCCACTCAAACTCAAGTTAGCCTCAGTTGAGGCGATATTACTGTTGTAGCTGTTTTTTTTTTCCTCTCTGTGTATAACGCCTCGATTATATATAAATGCCAATAAATTACCATGTTGAAAAAAAAAAAAAATAGTCATCCAGGCATGTGCAAACAGGGCGTGTGCTGGTTCGGGTCATTCAAAGTTCACCTGGATTGCAGAGAGTAACAGTGTTACAGTCATTCCAGAGGACGTGGCAGTCATGGGTTCATCAGAGAAATGCAGTATGAAGAGGAAGGATTTAAAGGAGACACACATATACATTTTCTGATTCACCATCCTTTCATCCTCATAGACAATGGCACAAGAGTCATTAACACATGAAACCTTCTCACAAACTCTACAGCATAAGAGTTGAAGACCTTGTTAAAGGGATGGTCTAGTAAACATTTTTATTTAAAAAATAGATAGGCAACATAAAAAAAAAATACTAGCATTCTCCGTTTTAAAACTTCCTATGTAAAATTTTGAGCTATTCAAGCTCAAAATTCGCAAAAGCAAGCACATGGCGCATCCATTTTGTGAAATGGAGGCCCTCTGTGCTGGCTTTTGCTTTTGCGCACTAATGAAGGAAAAGCCAGCCAGCTGTAGTAAACAAAAGCTACCGCTGGGTGGCTTTCCCTTCATTAGTGCTGTAGCGGAGGACGGGACCGGAGACCAGAGCAGGAAAGCTGCAGCTGAATCTCGGTAAGTGCTATTTATTTTTTTTACAAAAAATAAGCACTAGCTGCGTTTTTTTTCTAAGTTTCCGGCTGGAGGAGCCCGAAAACTTAGAAATAAAACCGCAGCTTTAAAACGTATTTATGTTTGCGGTCGCTTTGAAGCGACCGCAAACATAAATACAACGTTATGTGTTGGAAAACGCTGCGGTTTTCTTTCCAAGTTTCTCAGGCTCCCCTCGGAGCCTGAGAAACTCGGAAAGAAAACCGCAGCGTTTTCCAACACAACCGCGTTGTGTCTGCCTGAATCTGCTTTACCCATTTGGGGCTCTCGGGCTCCCCACGGGGAGCCCGAGAGCCCCAAATGGGAAAGCAGATTCAGGCAGAAACAACACGGCATTGCGGAAAACAACGCGTTGTTCTACCTGAGTCTGCTTTCCCATTTGGGCTCTCGGGCTCCCACGGGGAGGCCGAGAGCCCCAAATGGAAATCAGCTGCAGTAGAAACACTATGCGGCATGTAAACATAACCGCGTGTGTTTCTGCCTGCTGCGGCTTTCACTTTGGGTCTCTGGTGCTCCGGAGACCCAAAGTGATAGCCACAGCAGGCAGAAACACACATGGTTGTGTTGGAAAACGCTGCAGTTTTTCTTTCCAAGTTCTCAGGCTCCTCCGAGCCGGAGGAGCCTGAGAAACTTGAAAGAAAAACCGCAGCGTTTCCAACACATAACGTTGTATTTATGTTTGCGGTCGCTTCAAAAGCGACCGCAAACATAAATACAACGTTTTTAAAGCTGCGGTTTTATTTCTAAGTTTTCCGGGCTCCTCCAGCCCGGAAAACTTAGAAAAAAAACGCAGCTAGTGCTTATTTTTTAAAAAAAATAAATAGCACTTACCGAGATTCAGCTGCAGCTTTCCTGCTCTGGTCTCCGGTCCCCGTCCTCCGCCTACAGCACTAATGAAGGGAAAGCCACCCAGCGTAGCTTTGTTTACTACAGCTGGCTGGCTTTTCCTTCATTAGTGCCGCAAAAGCAAAAGCCAGCACAGGAGGCCTCCATTTCACAAAATGGCTGCGCCCATGTGCTTGCTTTTGCGAATTTTGAGCTTGAATAGCTGAAAATTTTACATAGGAAGTTTTAAAACGGAGAATGCTAGTATTTTTTTTTATGTTGCCTATCTATTTTTTAAATAAAAATTTTTACTAGACCATCCCTTTAAGCAGCCCTTAAGAGAGGAATGTGCTCAAAAAGCAAGGAGAAAGTCCCCAGCTTCTTCATCCTCTTCCTCCATCTCCTCATCCTTGTTTTTCACCAAGGTCATCAATTCCTTGCAGAATGAGATTGATACAATGGAAAAACACTTAATGTGACGTATGGGATGCAGCCCACTCCTAGAATACTAAAGTGCCAAAGGCAAACAGTTGCACTAACCAATTTCAGTACAAAGAGTTTCTTAACATAACTGGCTGATATAAATATTTACTGATCTAAGCTTTGAATATTTGACCAATACACTAGTATGCCGCTTACCTTTCAAAAGCCCAAGAAAGGGTGAAACTGTGGGCTATACACAATTGGTAGATAGGACTTGATGGTAGTTTATGAATGTCATAAACTGATTGACACCAAAATAACGTATCTATAATTTATTTCGGCTTGGAGTGCCTGTACACGGGTGTACTTTCATTGCTTTTGCTTTTCTATGGTTCACCTGGCAGTTACAGTTCCATATTCGTATATAACATATTACACATATAGGCGCAGCATACTGGTCTCAACAACCACCACCCTTTTTTCACTTGGGTAATGAGTCCTTGGCTATACTACATGTAGTACTATCATGTGACTATAACAGCCTTGACAAAGACATGGTGTCGAAACACGTGTAGGCTGTGATTGAAACCATATTGGAGAATAATAAATACCATCTCATGGATATCAATTCTAATGTTTTGTATCTATTGAGTTGATAAGAATTATTGTTACAGTATATATCTGGCAAGCGCGAAGCACTAGTGCAACCATTGCATTGTTTGTTCTCTTTGAATTTATGGGGACAACCTCAGATCACAAGTCACGCCGCATGCCAAAAACACATAATATTGTGTCAAAGCGCAGTTAAAAGCGGGTGTACTCCATTTTATATACTTTTTATAGTACATGTAGTGTAAGCTACACTGCATGTGTCTAACAATGTTGGTGGGATACACAAAGTGTCCCCTGCCAAGCCCACAATCAGGCATTGCAAGCATCCAAAGACGTTTGGCTTGCCTCTGAATTTGGATATCAAGGGAAGGATCCTGAGAGTATAGAGGGATCCAAACAGGATTTCTATGCCAGTATTTATGATTAAACCTTATCCCTGAAAGGGCGAGGATTCCTTCATGCCTGAGGTGTTCCAGATTGACTCTATGTATTACAGCCTCATTGCTCGTAACCCCATGGCCGCGGAGGACATTAAAGTTAGTGGTCCTGTGTACCAAAAGATAGAATCAGTCCTACAGAAAATACTATGCCTGAGTTCCGTTGTCCCTCCAGCTGACACAGTTCCAGGAGACTTTGAGAACATGAACAGGGCTGTATTGAATGGCCCTGACTGTGCTCCTATCCTGTGAATGGTTCAGTAACAGGTGGAACTACATTCCGACCTAGCATTTGAAGGTAATAGAGCAACTACGCTGGCAATGTGAGCCCCAGTGGCCGGAAGAAGGCACATACACATGATTATATCAAACATAGGGGTAGAGAGTGAGAACAGAATTTAAACGGAAGCAACCCGAGATTTTGAAATAGTATATTTGGACATTCATATTTCCAATGACCCGATTGAAATGTGACAGATTTTACCCACAATAAAGTCCCACATTTAAGAAATGAGGAGTCCGACAAATTGGGAGGGGGTAATGTATAGTCCTACACATCCGGTCCCACAGGCTTGAGTAGAAAGCTGCACAGGACATGCTCATTATAGTGCACTTGAGCATAGATGTTTGCCAATCATTGCCAAAGAAAAGATGTTTGGATGTTACCCTTGATATTCCCCTATATTGAAATAAATTGACACAGGAAAGTAATGATGGGAGGTTTCTAACAATGTGCTGCATATAAATGTAATAACACAAATGTGAGCAAAGTTGGTCCACGAAGCAGATTTATGATCTGAACATTAACCAGTCATTTGGAGCCGCTTGTTTATCCAACTGGCAGGGAGAACATGTTTTAACATCAATGGCACAGTAGTTATTTTCGAAGTGGTTATTGTTTGTTGCCAACACCGTAACTCAAGTGACCATATGTGAAGCAATTCTGTATTTAGGTTCCGCTCAAGGGAGATATACAAAGTTGAAAGTACATATTTGCTAGGCAAAGGGGATAGCCCACTTAACTTGTATTTGCTAGTCCAGGGCCCCTTGAAGTTTGCATGCTTTATGAACATTTGTCCACAAGTGGGGAGTGACCATCACGCAAAAGAGATGCAATTGGACATTTCCAAAACAGGTGCTGAGTTGCAAAGTATATGTGGTTGTTTGAGCTCTTATAATAGAGGTCAGATTGTCTGATCATAGCAAACATGTGTGCTTCGCCTGGAGAAAACATCAATAAACACCGAAGAATGTGTGTTCAATGCTTTCTCTACTAATGATTAGAATATTATTATTGTGTAGCCTATTGCTGGGTCTGGGAAATCCAAAGGCGTTGCCACCTGTCTTGCTATAAGTAGGGGCTACGATGGATCCCACTCACATCCCCTCCGTATTTGCAGGTTGTCCTAGGATGTCCTAGGGTGAATGTCTATAAGTCATACTTCTTGGGGGGGGCGGGGGATTATCTGGGTGCGATTGACTGTGCCTCCACCTCAAGTGAAGGGGTATACTGCAGGAATGGCTTCAGTGAATATGTCTTAACATGAAAGGCAATAACCTGGTCAACATCTATAAGGAACAAACAATTATACCAAGGCAAAAAAATATTTAGCACTATAATGCATGTGTTATCATATGGTATAAGAACCGGTATCAGAGTAAAGCTTACAGGCAATAACTTAGTGCAGGCTGCAGGATCTGAAAGGGCAATGTTGATTAACAAGCTTTCTCTACTTTCCCCTCAAACACCAACACACCACTGCTATATTGATTGCCATTCTCTGGTTCCTTTTACAGGTAGCAATCCAACATGTCAGTGCAAATGAGTGAGTGGGAGTTTAGACAGATCAAATATGAGTGAGTCACTCAAGCTTGAAGAACCGAAGCTGCCGTCTAATAGCAAATGATGGGTACCCAGGAAATATTGTTTGACACATATCACAAATTGTCCATCGCTCACATGTGTTGTCCTCTGCCCAACTCAGCCAGCCCTCTGGGGGAGAGATAGGTTAGATTGCATGTAAGACCATGCCAGCCAATGTGCATTGTAGCTTATCTCTTCTGATGTGTAGGATTTCTCCTACAAAAAGCAACAACTTAATTAAATGTGGTGTCCATCCGCCTAGCATGAGAAACAATGCAACCAGAAGGAGGGCATTATAAGACAACAGGGAGGTAGTGTAGGTAGACCATTGTGCAATCTCCTCAACTGAACACCAACTGACTAGTTTAAACATTATTAGAACTGGGAAGAGATGCTTAAAAGGAAAGTAGACCCTTACAAAGGATTATGGCGTGCCTGGTGTAGAGCCTTTGTCGAATCATTAATGCGATAACGGCTCCACATGCAAGTGACGACAGACTTATCTCCAAAGCCGCGTGCATCAGTATTAATTGGAAGTTCAAGAAAAGGTTTCGACATTATATCTATCACTGTTATTTAAGCTGCCTTTGGGAAACGCTTGTCCACAAAACACGTGTTTACATAGGTTTTGATGTAGTATATTGCAGGCATTTTTATAATTTAGATATTTGTGTGCTCACAATTTAAAAGACATGGTAAGACTATTTGATATCCAGGGCCTGGTTCACGGAATTATCTGCACGGAAAATCGGTGATTTGCGTGCCCAACTGTGTACAAAATCCGTTTGTCGATTCATGAAATCGACTGCACAGCACTTTATCGTACTTTGCGTGGACTTCGCGCAAGCTTGGCACGTCACTGCCAGAGTACGAGTGCCTTGTGTGATGCCACGCAGAGAGTGGGCGTGGCTTGCACAGAGGGCAGGGTAGGGGGCGGAACATAGAAAATGAAGGAGAGCAAGGCACTGCTTTTAAACAGAATCCAACTCAAAAGGAATCAAATTCCAAGTTGATGACTTGATCACTCAAGTCCTATTAGCAGATTTGCCACGTTGGTCATCTATGAATATTTTTCATGCAGTTCAAGCAAAAACGACCATTCCGGAGGGAGGGTTATATTTAAGCTTTATAGACCTCTCAGAGGGCCGTAGGGTGAGTTAGGGACGCTAAAGAACAAATTAATGGCCCAAGGACAGCAAGGGCATTTAATTAGGTCTTCATGGCCCCAAACACCTGGCAAAGGCCTAGAGGCATGGTCTATAAAGCTATTATGTCCCTTAAAAAAAGACAAAAATAACACAATCTTCCCGGAGTGGTTGCTGGGAGTTGGCTAATTCCCAGCATCCATGTAAAAGGAGGGAGGGGCAAGAAAATGCTGGGACGCATCTGCCAGGTGCAGCCCAGTGAAGACTGCAGCTCGTAAAAGAGACAGTGAATGGCCACCCCCACCCAAACCCAAACAAGGTAAGGAGTGGTTGGGTGATTTTACGTGCCCTGACCACGTCTGTCAGCAAGGCGCTCCTGTGAAGAGAGGGAGCGGCGTGCTCCCACTTATCACAAGACTGATGTGCTTTTATCCATGGCTGCTCTCAGCGTAGTGTTCTATGATAAGAGGGAGCCTGCACTGACAGCCATGCAGGGCTGGCAGCATAGCTGTCAGCGTGTTGCTCCCTCTCATCACGGGACCGCCACACTCAGAGCCATGCAGCACTGGCAGCATGACAGTCAGAGCAGTGTTCCCGTGATGAGAGGGGGCATGTGCTGACAGCCATGCCCCGAGTGAGCCGAGGCCTTCCCTCATTGGCTAAACTCCAGACTATTTGGATTTTCATTGCCATGCCGGCTTGTATAAGCAGGAAATTGGCCAATGGGGGAGGGCCATGTCACTCCCCTGGGACATAATATTGATTCACTCTTCAGGTGCATTTGTAAAATAGATCCTGACTCCTAAAGATTTACATTATTACTAGATTTGGTAGGTAGAGCCATTCGTATATTTCATGGAATGGGTTTTCTTCAAGCTAGTGTTAGGCTGAGGGTCAGTTTTCATTGCTTTACCTTATTGTTAGGAAAGATGTCATTCTTGTGCAATTTTTCCTCCATTCATGGACCCCCCCAAACTATTTGCTTTTGTTTGGCTATCCTAAACTGACTTTTTCCAGTGCAGCCCAGCCTTCAGCTGAACTCCCCAGGGCTTTTGCTCACTTGTTATGGGGAAACTGACACGTTCTTCAGACTGTCAGTACTGGGAAACATTGCTTCCCATAGTCTTTGACTATGTTGCCATTTCTTGGTAACTTTTTAACAGTGCACAATGTAACTTCCAGTACAGTGTGCTAGGGTCTCTTTTTGGTTTCTGGCCCTAGACACCCTCCAAGGATTTTTTGGTCATTGTACGAGTGTGCCTGGGACCAACTGGTGGCAGCAGTTAATTTTCACAATGTTTTACTTCTTTTTGCTGAGCTAAACTGTGTTTACTGTGTCTGGCTCAAGACTGTGGCCAGGTCTGAAAATGGCAGAGCCACAAAGTCTTTTGTTCTGTCCCATGGCCATTTTGTCCCTTGCCTTCACCCAGGCCGAGTACTCCGGGTTGTCCTTATTTGGGCATGCAGCTTCCCACGAAAACCGATGTCTTTCATGGGATTCTGACTGCGATGTATGTGTGCTCAGGAAGAGAGCTGGGACTGTCTAGTCCCAATCCACACTACTGGTGCCAGGATGTCTGGAGTGCCTGAATGACTGAGACCACCGTGGGCTGTGACTGGTCCACGTCTGGAATCCCTGCAAGAAAACAGATCTTCAATTGGAAATCCTCGATTTTGATGCGCAGCTAATCTTGGGTGAGAGAAGGGGCTCTACAGCCATACCAAGTCGATCACCTGTGTTCTCACCGAACTACAGAAGGAGCCAAGTATCCTGCATAAAGAAACAGACTTGTGAAACCGCTGAAGATGCTTTGGACGGTTTTGGCACCCTTCGCCCTCTGCTGTCCCGTCGGCTCCCCGCTCTCTTCATCGAACCGGAAACCCTGCCAAGGTACTTCACCCATTTGGAGTACTGGGAACAAATACTCTCAGCACACTCTGCTTACCCACTGAACGAGCCCCTTCGAAAGTGTTCCTGGTCCATCCAGTGAGCTGTCCAACTCTACCTCAGGGTGACCCGCAGCACCGCCACCATCTCGACTGCAGACCCGAGGGGACATTGCTTGTTTGGGGTCCCGTGCATTCTCTCGCCAAATTAGGAGAGTGCGTATCACTTCCCGCACACACGATTCCTGCGTCACTACCTGGTTATGACAGTTGCTATAGTTCTCCTGCTGTTCTGCTATCCTGTGCCCTGAAGCCAGCTGCACCAGACTTTTCTTCATGCCTCCTTTGGAAGCTGAGAAAAGGCAACTGTCCCGTCACGTCCCGTCACGTATGATTGTTCTCCACCACAGCCAATGAGAGCCGGAGCGTCGCAAAACTGCAAGACTCAAACCTACTAGTGACCTCGACTAAACTGGCGAAGTTTGGTCCAGACTGTGCCGAGGGTCGGTGAGTACTTGCATAATTTACCTGTGGCCCTGTGGCAAAGATGATAATTTGTACGCACGAGTATCACTTAAAGGTATTCGAACTCGGCGCTCCCTAGCTACTCTCACCACTTGAATACTGCTTTGCCACCAAGGGCAGGGCCTACTCGAATAGTGGGAACTTATTTTTCATTACCTCAAGCCCCTTCCTGACTCACTGTAGCCCTGCAAGAACACCGGCTCTTTTGTTCATCTGCGCGATTGTGCGTTTTTATGCAAAACTGTACTGTTGAGCACAACGCTCCCACTTCTTAGGGTTGGACTCAAAAGTTAGGGAATGAACACTGAAGGATTACTTATTGCTATTTGTATACTAAACTAAACCCTTTCTTTGCAGGTGGCGTTTGAAGCTTGTAACTAAATCGCACTAGAAATGTAATGTAAATATACTGTATAGCTAAGGATTTGTGTGATAGCTGTTTTTCTCATTATTAAAGTTATTTGTGTCTATTTTGTCTTGCCGACAATACATTTTTAGATATTTTTCATATACACTTGTCTAAGAGTAATTTGTGGTTCATTGCTGTGTGTGCTCATTGTGGGCTTCCAATCACTCTCACCCCTCCCGAGACTTAGTCTCGACTGCTTGCCAAGCTACCTAGATTGGTTTGGCTTGTCCAGAAGGTTCCCCTGTTTCACTAAACCGAAGCTGGCCTCCTAAACTTCTGCCCACCAGGTCAGAGTTTAGAAATCCATCTTAACGCTTATGTAGCAATGAAAGAAAGTGAGTGCATTGTTGAGTTTTAGAAGTGTGCTGTGTTGATTTTAAATCGACTTTTGATAATGTGGACTGCTCTCTAGTATGGGTAGATTTTCCAGTGTTAGATGGTATTTCAAATGTTAGAAGCTTGATAATTCATTCAATCTCAGAACTTGCAATATACACCAGGCCTAGAATGTGCTTGGGGTCTATGGCAGGAATACCAGTGAGTGGTATGATGCATACAGTATTAAGTAAACTGTGTGGATTAGCCCTACTGCTGTATAATTTATTTCCAGCTGGTTTGCCTAACTAATTATTACATGCTTGTTTATGAGCAATATGTATTTGTGAAAAGTTCACTTGTTGAAACGTTCGCACAATAAACTGCATGTTGTTGAAAAGACCATTCTTATGGACTTGACTAAGGTCGGTCTTGTTAGGGAGAATTCTCCAAATGTGCTAATTTCCCTTACCTTTTGAGACCCCCAGCAACTTTGCAGGATTTCAGGGATTTAATGTTTTACCTGGGAAGAGTGTGAGCCTTTTTTTCCCACCTTTGGGGAGTCTGAAAAGACGCCCATGTGCCACTGCACTGAAGGTGCTGTGTGACACACAGAAAAAAGATGATGCCACTGGAGTTGTTTTAAAACTCAATAACAGGGAGTTTCGGGCACCTCCCTATCTTCCTATAGAGTGCTGGGGGTTGCATAGCATCCCCTGTGTCTAAACACTCATGTAACAGTCAAATGTTACCCTTTACTCTTGAAATGGCTGGTGGCAGTGGTTTTAGAACAACCTACCATGATTTTTCCTGATCGCAAACACCGGTAGCTAAAAATCGGGTCAGCCATGTTTTTCAATATGGCGCCCAAGACCCCTCTGTAAAAACAGACTCTGGTCATCTTTTTTGGCTGTTTCTTTTTGGAAAGGTCCTTCTAGGTTTGGTCCCTTTGTTCGATGGCCTTTGGCGGGCTTCCGTGCAGAAGCCCTCCTCTGGCACCTGAGTGTCTGGTGTGGACAGGATGTGAGGGAGGTACCCGGAAATATCTGTGCTTAGTCTCCTAGGAGACCTGAATGCACTCTGGCGTGATTGGCTGGCTGACTGTCTGGCAAGGACAGCCACCCTGCTGGGTGAGTGACAGCTAGGCTGGAATGAATGGGAGAAAACTGTTTAAAAGCAGGTCTCTGGGACTTGGAAGGCAGAGTCGACCACTGGAACGAAAGAACCAAAGACAATCTGAAGGAAGACGACTGCTGCAACTCCTAGAATGTTGGTTTGCCCGGGGAAGCCCTGCTGCAGGTCCAAATTACCTGAAACTCCCTCGAAAGAGAATCCCCTTCAAGGACGACTTATTTCCTTGAGCTGGTGGGAACAACCAACTCGCAAGCCACCTGGACACCATCTCCATACTGGTCGAATTTTCTTCAGAGTGCTGTTGAAAACCGGATAGTCAGTGAGAAGGATCCCAGTTTGTGGACTTTGAGGCACTCACACCTTAAAACCGACGTTTAGCCAAGCTTGTGGCTTCTTACCTGGTCAGTGCAGGTACCTCCTGAAGTCCTCCTTCTTGTCCCCACGACTGAAGCTCAGGAACAGTGAGATCTGCAGGAACTGCCAGGAACAACTCCTTCAGCTACAACTTTTCTTCATCCATAAGGCACTGTGCAAACGCAGTGTGGAAATCCTTTCTGCCGCGGTGAAATTCTGCGAAACTTTCAACTTTGGAGTCTTGTTCGCTCTTAATCCAACATATAACGCTTTTTCTGGCAAACTACTATTAAGAACAGTGGCAAAGACTTTACCGTTTACTACCAGAACTGTGCTATCCTATCCAAGACACTGAACCATTGACTTTGGCCCAGGACTATTGAATTGAATTGAATTGCCTCTTGTAGTGAACTGAAACTATTTGCCCTGTCTCTGAAAGTAATTGTGTTTTGATTCTTATAAATTTTGTCTTTCTACCCCTTTTGAAAGTTACTGAAGTGCCATTTTGCTCCCACTTCAGGGGAGCCTAACTGGTTCAAAAACGTATTGGTTGTGTACTGTAGTGTATTATAGTGTTATATTGAGCTGCTTATTGCTAGTGGAATGCTTTCTAACTAAATGTATAAATAAATGTATATTCCTTTACCAAGAAACCTAAGTGTTTGTTTGAACTACTGTAATTGCAAGTCAATTGTATAACAACATGTACTGCTCACATCCCTCTTGAGATAAGTCTGGCTGCTCAGCCACTGCTACCACATAACTGTGTAGTACAGGCTTGTACCAAGGGTGGTATTGTGCTTACACCTGTAGTCATAATTGTGTGTAGTGTTCCTAAAGGGTACAGCATGTAATTCTGCCGAACACGCATTTAGCCAGGAACAGGAGTAATGAGGGCTGGCCGGGCTCCAAAAAGCTACCCTTGAATTTAGGCACATAAATGGGTGTTGAGTGCGCGGAATATGTGTGATAGCAGGAATTACTTCTTCAGTTACTAGCGAGACAGAATGTTGTCATAGATCGATGCTGCATTCTGATGGAACAGAGGTGTTGTGAGCTTTGTTTATGCCTGGGGGGAGCGTTATGTGTCCAGCTAGACCGAATTTTTGCCATAGTCATCGCTGCATTCTAATGCCTGTGGGCGGGTAGTCATGCCTTTGTCCGAAGTTTACTGATGAGGTGCGTGCATATGTACCTTGAGGCACAGACAGAGCCTTGTCTTTGAAATAGTCGGGTGCTAATGTCATCTGTAAAGGTCCGTGTTATCTCTAGGTCGAAAAGAACATGTTGGCCTGATACACCTTCTAAGTGTAATAGACAGGCTATCATCCTAGACATTATGATTCTAATTCCAAATATCTTTTGAGTGCATTTATCAGCAATCCCCATAAATCTTTTGACAGTAAACAGGCTAACAGCATGGATCCTGTAGGTGTGTGGTCAAGCCGGGGTGCAATAGACAGGAGAACCCAGTACTTATTTCATGCCCTGCGAGGCTATCCTAATACATTTCTTGAATATACCGCCTACCCTCAAACTGACAGGATGTGTATGTGCACCAGGCTGAGCGAATAGGGGCCAGGTGGGCTGTTATGTGTTAGTGTACACTGAGTGGTGTGTTGATTGAGTGTGCACAGTGGGTTGCCACGACAACAGCCAGCATCCAGCTGTAGGTGTATGTACACATGACTTATTGCTGTTTTTGATGTGGTGTGTGAAGGGCTGGCCGCCACTACAAGGGCCGGCATCCGTCTGCAGGTGTATGAACATGTGACTTGTTGGTATTTTGATGTGGATGAGACAGATGCCTGTGAATGATCCCGTCATGATTGAAATAGGGGTGGGGAGAGAGTTCCAGGTTGCCATGGAGATTAGTCAGGACCTTTCTTAAAGGAAAGATAGTTGTCAATGCGGCAGATGTGGAGTGGAAGGGAGTTCAAGACGGAGGGTGCTTGGAGAGAGAAGATGTTTCTCCCAATCTGGTGGAGTTGTAATGGGGGATAGTGAGCAGAAGAGCAGAACCAGATCTGAGGTTTCGAGTGGGTTGATAGCATGTGAGATTATCCTGCAGGAATTCAGGTCTGATGTTATGGAGGGCGCGGTGTGTGACGCACATGTCTTTAAAGGTAGTACATCAGCCGAAAGGGAGCCAGTGTAGTACTCTGGGGGTGGGGCTAATATGTTCTCTTAATAATAGGGCAAGGAGGAGATACGATGCAGAATTTTTCAATTCTTTGGTGCTTCCTGAGCTGGTATGCTGGAGTGTCTAAGTAAAGGGAGGTTGCATAGTCTATGCAGGAAAGGTTGATGGCAAGGATTGCAGAGACTTTGTGTGGGTAGGAGAGGTATGATAAGATTCACATGAGGATACATAGGTGGAAAGGCAGGTTCTGGACATGGAATTGATGTGGTGGGAGAGCGATAGATTTGAGTCCAGCATGCATACAAGATCTTTTGCAGAAGCGGATTTTGTAGGAACGGATCCTAGGGAGTGTGGCCAAGGGATCGATATGGGACGGAGTGAGGATTTGCTGCATATTAGGATTTCCATTTTCAGGAGGTGGTTGGCTGCATTCCAGCGAGAATTACCTGGGTTTCATCTGCATGATTATAGCAGATAAGGTTATGAGATCGAATGAGGGCAGGGAGTGGGCTAAGGTAGATATTGGAGATAAGAGGGGTGACAGGGAGGCTCCCTGTGGGAATTCTTTTGGAACAGGGCAAGAGTTGATGGCAAAGCGGGGGATGAGCATCATTTGCGAATGGTTCAAAAGGAAGTAGGAAATCCATGTTAGAGCAGAGTATTTGAATCCAAAAGAATGCAGCCTCTCTGCGACTATGGCGTGGTCAATGGTGTAGAAGGTGGCAGATAGGTCAAGGAGGATGAATGCAGTGCATCCTTCTGAAACTATTGTTCTATTTAAGTCATCCCAAACAGACACAATTGAGGACTCGGTGACTCAGGAGGGTCTGAAGACCATTTGGGCTGGGTCAAGGAGGTTACTGGTTTCTGTGATGAGGCAGAGCTGTTTGTATGCAGTGCAGTCCAGAGTTTGGCAATGAAGCAGGTGTTGGAGATAGTATGGTAATTGGAGGGAAGGAGAGAGTTGAGAAAGGGATTTTTGAGGAAGGGTTTGACGTAAAAAGTTTTGGAGGCCTCCAGGAAGAAACCTGAGGAGAGGGACTGGTTAATAATTGGACCGTGCAATGCTGACTGCACATGTTGTTGTTAGGATGTTCTTAAGAAGGGTGGGGGGACAGGGGTGTCCAGGGGAGCCTGAAGGTTGCATTGTTCTAGAGGTTTAAGGAACTTAGGGAGATGGGGTGAAAGAAGAGTGGTCCAGCATAGAGGGAGGAGTAGACCCGGGACTTACTGGGGAATGGGAAGAAGCGGGGGTGCCAGAGATAGTTTGGAGAGGATGGAACAGTATCTATCTATAGCGATATTGTGAAAGTGGTCTGGCAGTGGGACGCAGAGTGATTGAGAGTTGGGGGGTGGTTGAGCAGTGTGACGTCTTGACTTCTGCAATGATTCTGTGCAGCTCTTGGCTAGCGTTACGGGAGTTGGAGATTCTGTTCACATAGAAGGTTTTTTGCGCTTTTCTAATTTCTGAACGGTAGGCCCTGGCCAGACTTCGAAGAGAGGTTTTGTTTTGAGGGGTGGGGTTTGTTCTCCAAGTCCGCTCCATTCGGTGCTTGAGAGTTTTGAGCGATTTGAGGTGGGCTGTGTAGCGCTTGGGATTGGGGCTCAGCCTCTGAGAGATATGTCTTGTTAGAGTGAGGGGGATGAGGGTGCTGGAGAGCCAGTGATCGAAAAGTTCAATGGAGGTGGGGCCTTCATGGAGTGAGAGTGCTGGGAGTGAGTTTTGAAGGGAGCTGGCAAGATCATGGTTAATAGTGACTTTATTCCAGACATGGATGGGAAGGGAGAGGTTGGAGAGGGAAGCTTGGTGTGACAGGAGTGGGGTGAGGTGGGGAGGTGAGGAGGGAGAAGAAGATCGCAGAGTGATCTGTCCAGATAAAGGGGCGGGCCAGGATGGATTTCAGGTTTGTGTAGCTGAATACAGCATCAAATGTGTATCCTGCGGTGTGGATGAGGAGAGATATCAATTGGATCAAGTTGAAGGCTTCTAGGTTATCAGAGAGAGAGAGCGGGTCATGGATTTTGAGGGAGTGCCAAAGCAGAACAATGAAGTCTCCTAATATGGTGAGAGATGAATGCTGAGTTAAGGCGGCTTAAAGGGCCTCACTGAGGGAGTCTGCAAAGTTCCCGTTGTAGCCAGGGGGTCTGTATAGGAGTAGAATGCTGTGGGTGACAGAGGGGGAGAGCCGTATCTTTACTAGCAGTGATTCAAAGTCAGGGCTGTCAGTGTAACTGTCAATTACCACTGGCTTTATTGACATTCCCAATACAGAAGGGGGAAAAGTATGCTTGTTAAAACCCACTCTGTTGGTTACTGTCAGAGGTAAATACCGCAGAGATGTCGTTATGGGAGGGCAAAAGGGGCACTTGCCCCAGGCCCCCCCCTTGGAGGGGGGTCCCACAAGGCTGACTGGTATAAAGAATTCAGTTTCCATTGTTCACCAAACATAAATCTCACACGTCAGGATATTTCATGGAATGCTGCTGAGGATAAACATATTAATAATATGAATAATAATAACAATGCATTTCTTATATAGCCCTACACACCCATAGGAGCACTGAAATAACAGAAGACGTTATAGAGTGGTGCTCAATTTATTGACCTCGAAAGGATGAAAGTTTGGGTTGACCCTGCCTGGATTTGAACCTGCCACAGCAGGCCACGCACAGATATCGGGGGCGAGCACTTAGTTCACTGTGCTATCTGAATGGCTCTAATTGCCTGTTTGTTGTTAACAAGTACAGTCTGCTCTAATTAATTCATCCTGTAAGCTTTCTGTGCTCACGGTGGTATGTATAGTTTGTGCATTCACTACGGCACAACCTCTGTAGCATTCGCACCATTCTGTAAGGCACATATTTATCTTCATCAGTGGTCAAAGTGGAAATTCATATTGATAGATTTGAGTGCTGTGATTGTTCAGAAGATATGTCATGATGCCTACCTCCAAGGAGCCAGGTCTGACCCAGCAACCCCAGAGGCAGGCATCATTTCCCCCAGGGGAGTGCCAGCGGGCCCAAGCTGGGGCCCTTTGGACGCAGTCCTGGCACCTTAGGCGCCAGGCTCATGTTGGACCCCTGTCCTGGCGCCTTAGGCGCCAGGCTCATAAAGCTAGACATGTGTTCAAGTGTTTTAATGTGCACTTACCTGATGCAGACCATGCTGCCACATCCAGGCCCTCTTAAGGCCTGAATGGAACTACTTTACCTGTGGGATTACTTTCCACCCGGGTGTGGTCGGAGAAGGATACATACCTGATCGGAGGAAGGATACACTTTTGGAACTTCTTCCAAAGCTATTTAAACCACACCCGATTAGCAACTCACACTTCGCGTTGTTCTGCTCCTCGCAGCTGGACGCTCACCGTGTCAGCTCCTGCATCTTGACTTCAGCCACGCCAGCCAGCATCCTGGGTCACCTGCAAAGGGAGACAAGAGACCTTACCAGCTAAATCGGCACCACGGAGACATCACCGACGTTCCTGAAAGGGAAGACATTATTTTTTGAAAGCATTTCGTTACGATCGCTGCAGAGCTGCATTTCACTCACCTTTCCTGGGTTCCTCCATCTTCAGCAGCGATCATCCGGATACACAGCCACTTCCCAGAGCCTAGAGAAAAAGACAAGAATAAGAGGTGAGAGAAGGAAGGGAATAAGACTTACCTCATTTCATTTCGGGTCTTGCCGCTTCCAGGCATTTTCCGGACCCCGGCCCCTATGGGGAAAAAAGACAAAGACATTGAATGAGCATATGCAAAGACAGTTCCCGAGCGCTCATCCAGAACTAACCTGCCATTTACTGGAACTGGAACTGCACGTTTCACTTAGGGTCGGCGCCATATCTCCGGCATTCCGAACCCCGGCCCCTAAGGGGAAAAAAGACATAAGCATTAGCGCTTGCTGCAAAAAGCAATGAACATTTATTAAGCTTGGACTTTTGAACTTGCAACTGAACTTTTGCAGAGCCTTACCTGAATAGTCAAGCTTACCTGAACTCCCATCAATCCTCAATCCAGTGAAGTAACTGGGTTTCAACGCGCCCCTGCATCAGAAGCAGGATGGAGAGCTCATCCTTCCTAACCCTAAGGTGGGACTTCACGGGGAAGCGTGGAAGGGTATCGTGGAGGGTTGGAAGAGAGTGGGAGGCTTGAGCATAACTCAGTCAGTAGGTAATACTCCCTTTCACGCACAGGGGAATATTCCAGCAAGCCGGAGAAGTCAGAGTAGAGGGCCCTTCCTGTCCATCTTCAGAGTCCTGCGCTTCACCATTGAAGAAGCATCAGCACTCAAAGCCAGACCTGCGCCTCCGTGGGAATCAGGTGAGCTTTATAGAACGCGAAGCCTAACCACAATTTCCCACCCGGGCGCTATGGAGACTTCTGAGACTGACCAGCTGGCCCAGCTTTTGGGGGAATTACGGGCAGAGGTGCACTCAGCCCGCCAGGAGACTAACGCTCTCAAAAGAGAACTGATCTTATCCAAGGAAAGAACAGATGACCTAGCCAAAAGGTTATTACAGGCCCAGGCAGGGCACACTCCTTTACCTAATTCCGGGGACATTTCCACATCAATGGGTTTGAGTAACCTGGTACAAATTAATCTACATGGACACATGCCTTTGGCCCCGCCTGAACGTTTTGCGGGGGATCCCAAGAAATATGCTGTCTTTATGAACCAATGTCGTTTACACTTTCTATGCAGACCCGGAGCCTTCCCTAACGACCAGACCAAGGTAGCCTTTATACTATCTTACCTCAGTGGCAGTGCTGCCGATTGGTCTATTCCATTGGTAAATCAGGATGATCCCATTCTCCAGAATTTTCAGGGCTTCCAGGCCAGCATGGAAAGATTGTTCGCTCGACACTCTCAAGGACAGGCCCTTGATAACGACCTGCTATCCTTACGACAAGGTAATCAGGATCTTCTGTCCTACATAGCCACCTTTAACAGACTGGTTGTGGAAACTGGATGGCCAGAAAGCAAAAGGATCACATTGTTTCATCGAGGCCTGCGCGGAGAGCTTAAGGATGTTCTAGCTCAGATAGTAAACCCACCCCAGGTCTGCGTAGACTACATTGACTTGGTGGTTCAACTTGATCACAGACTTCAAAATAGAAAAGCAGATCGGTTCAAGTATGAAAACCGAGCACCGATCAAAACCACGCTAACTCCAAGAGAACCGACGTATCTGAACCTATGCAAATCGGTGGTGTTAAAGGACCATTAACGCAGAAGGAACGAGAGAGAAGGCGGCAAATGCAACTCTGTCTGTATTGCGGGACTTCCGGTCACTTTCTTCGAAATTGTCCAATTAAACCACTTAAGAAGGTGGTTGGAGCGTCTGATAACGAATTAGTGACACCTGATTCGGGAAACGACCTAGCCCGGCAAGCGTAGGGGTCCGCTTTCCGAGCTTGAAAACTAACTCTTTGACCTCGCATTTTGTCATGCCAATGGTGCTCGTGGACCCAAAACAGCCTCAGCAGTTGCATGCTATAAAAGCATACATCGACAGTGGAGCGATTGGAAATTACATAGACCGTGAATTGGCTTCCAGGATTAAGCTTCCTCTCCGCCCGAAAGTAACCCAAAATGTCATTACTACAGTAGATGGAACCGAAATAGCCTCAGGGCCTGTAACGCATTCCACTGTTGAAGTGACACTGGTGGGTCAGGATGGACATCAGGAAGCAATCGTGTTTGATGTTATCAAGGCCCCACAATTTCAAGTAATTCTTGGAATTCCTTGGTTAGAAACACATAATCCCAGAATTGACTGGCGAGCAAAGAAGATAAGTTTTCCTGATTGTGAACCAACTTGTTATCCAAGAAATCCAGCTATGGGTCTAGCCTCAGCAACTTCCACCCCTGTACAGCTACCGTCAGAATACCAGAATTCCAAGACGTTTTTCAGAAAGAACAGGCTAACATGTTACCTCCCCATCGGTCTTATGATTGCCAAATCGATCTGGTACCCAATGCTCAACTACCTTGTAGTAGGATTTATGCTCTTACGGAACCTGAGAACCTGCATTTGCGTCAGTATTTAGATCAGTACCTAGCCAATGGTTTTATTCACCCGTCCAAGTCTCCTGTCTCTTCAGCTCTGTTCTTCGTGCCGAAAAAAGAAGGCGACCTTAGAACGTGTATAGACTATCGCGCCCTAAATCAAATAACGATTAAGAATCATTATCCTCTGCCCTTGATCCCTGAGCTTATCGACCAGGTGAAAGACGCTTGTGTGTATACCAAGTTAGATCTCCGAGGAGCTTATCACCTGGTGCGCATAAAAGAAGGCGACGAATGGAAGACTGCATTCCGCACCAAGTTTGGGCTCTTCGAATATCAGGTGATGCCCTTCGGTTTGTGCAATGCACCTGCCACCTTTCAGTACTTTATGAATGATGTTCTTCGGGAACTTATCGATGTCTGTGTCATTGTTTACATTGACGACATCCTGGTGTACTCTTCTTCAGAATCTGATCACAGAAAGCATGTTAGGGCAGTTCTTGAGAAACTGCGCCAGCACAGACTATTTGCAAAACTCGAAAAATGCGTTTTTCGTACCACAGAAGTTGAGTTTCTCGGATTCATCCTGACACCTCAAGGAGTCCGAATGGACTCGCGAAAGGTGGACGCCATCCAGTGGCGTAACACAAAATGTGGGGGCCCCCCTGAGAGACCTCCCAATGGGGGCCCCCTAAACTCCGCCCCAACATAGGTATGCCCCGCCCACCAGTTTAGACCATGCCCACCACGATATGCTCCGCCCATACACATTTGCTCCACTCGTATATTTACGAGCCATTCGTCCCACTCATACCTTGACGAGCATCTGCACTCAAGTACAATGTTCTCACTCTTATTTCTCCCTGCACTTCTCCCTCTCCCCGTTTTTCTCTTCTCACTCTCTCTCTTCTCTTTCCCTCCTCGCTCTCTCTCCCCCACCCACTCTCTCTCGGTTTCCCTTTCTCTCTCGCTGTCTTTCTATCAGGCCAAGAGGTGCCTTTCCGGTGCACCACGTCAGCCGGTTCTAAACTGCACACCCAGACTAGATGTTCTAGTAGTCAACCCCACCAGAGGAATCAGGCCGGTAAATAAATGAAGAAACACATCACATGCACAAAACTAGCAGTCCCATGATTACATGATTGTCTTTTGAACTTTAGCGCGTGCCTGCTCTTCTCTGCGCTTGGCTTTGTCGGTATACCTACCCTCTGCTACACGTAGCTCTGCTTCATCAACTTCTACCGTCCACACACCCCACCCTACCATATACGTCATATAAGGTAAAAAACAAAGAACATCTTGTTTTCTAGCAACGAACCCATTCACATGTGTATCAAGTCAAGTCCTAAAAATTAAAGTGGGGGACTCATCAACAAAGGCAATAGGAGGTGATGTCACCAGAAATTAGCATATCAAGGTGAAATATGCACATTTCATTAAATTGGCTTTGCATAACCACCCAAATTAAACAGGACAAATGGCATTTGTCTTTCATAAAATCAACAAACACACAAAAGTTATGAGGGGATATTTTCTTCGAATGGTGTTTTTGAAAATTTTAAAAGGTGTGAATGTTTTAAACTTCAAGAACCAAAAAAAATGTTTTCCCTGGGACTTGCAGTACCGAAATGAAACATTTCATCTTTATTTCTTTGCCATTTTTCATCAAGTTATATAGTGCAGTGTTGAAGTGTCTGGCCTACAAACCTGACAACTGTGGTGTGATCACTAAGGTCGGATTTAATTCATGAATTCAAAGAGGACATTCAATAGCTGGGGGGGACTGAGTACACCACCTGAATAAAGTGGGTGGACTCCGTCCCCCATAGTGGTTTTTAAAACTTTAAATGGTGTGCATGTTTTAAACTTCAAGAACCAATACAAATGTTTTCCCTGGGACTTGCAGAACCGAAATAAAACATTTCACCTTTAGTTGTTTGTCATTTTTCATCAAGTTATAAAGTGCAGTGGTGAAGTGTCTGGCCTACAACATAATTAACAAAACTGATTAAGTGCGTGCAGCATGTCCTTTGCAATGATTTGCAAAACGTTTTTTTGGGGGGTGACGTTTCCCCTGTAAAACGTTTTTGTGAATCAGGGCAGGGCAGCAGGCCCATATTATTTTACACTCTCAACCAATAAAAAGCACCATTTCCAACAGGCTTACGTTACACATGTATAGTAGACATGGTTGTCCCTTAACTCAATGTACAGTCATAATTTACTACCACACGTAGGAGTAGCTTTTGCATGGCACCTGTAACAGGCTAATTTCAAATGACGCTCTCAATAGCACGACGCAGACTGCCGTTGTGACCAGGTTTGTCTTCACCGCCTGCTGAACCGCATATGAGGTATTTTCTGGGTGGTGTGGAAAAATGCATGCGACTATGTGCTATTTGTAGCTCCCTGTCCCTTTTTAACTGCCTCGGTCAGAAAATACTCCTCGGTCACTGCGTGCAATCAGTAACGACGGCCTTCATGTGGGAATATGGCGCCAATATTGCGCCCATCCTTACAGGAATTCCTGATGGATTATCAAAGGCAGTGAGAATTCCGTAGGCATTCAAGCCTCTCCACATTCACCAAAATAGATGGGATATACATGCTGTTGCTTGAGGAAACCCAAAGAGCGTATTTCCCACTCTTATCCCATCAGAGAAAGCTTAAACAAAATGGCTCTGATCATCGAAAATGCACCGAAAATGTGTACCCGCGTTTTTTACTGATCCCTGCAATTTTAAAGCACTATTGAGAATGTTAATTTAAAATGAGGCTATACATCCTTACCTTTGCCAACCATAGCCATGAAGTCTGTGAATATTGTTGCGGGTCTCCTATTTGACAACCACACGTCATTCGCTATATAATCACGTAAACATAGGCGGATGCATGGTAATGGTGATTTAAAAAAAAAGGATAATCTCAGATCGAATTTAGATAATGCGTGAGGAATAATGAACAGTGTTAATGCATCTCCTTCGAATAGGTGTTGCCAAGGTACTTTTCTCCGCAGGGCCTGCATTTTCTTTTTTATTTTTGATGGTTTTCTGGTTTCATATTCTAATGGCATTTAGTTACGGGAGGTAATATTTCTCAAGCAGCGATTGATAATTGAACACATTCAGAAGCGCACAGACCGAATAAAGTACAGCATTAAAGGCGTAAGATCAGTTGAGTTTTCAAACGGATGAATTAACATGAGCTGCTCTGGCGTGCTCTGCTAACCGTGGAGCGTTATTTAAAATCACGCAAGATTAAAAGGACGACCCCGTGAAATTCCACATTAGGCCTATGGATTTGGAACAACATCGAAGGAAATGTAAAATAAACCCCATTTCAGACAGGTCATAGGCCTCAGCAAAACACTGCATGTCGGAATGTGCTGTTGTGACTTGTGCTGTGGCAGAGAAACGTGGACGTGCTTGCGAGCACCCCTCCCTATCCTAGCCCGGCCAATAGAGTCACGCATGCACCATCATAGTAAGGCTGCCCCTGCTGCTAAGTTAAAATAAAAAAATAACTTACCTTAGTTGACGACGAGTCGACGTTAGTGAAGTCCCAAGTTCCGACCTTTCAAACTGAAGCCTCAGTAGATCCTGCCTGCCGAATTACAATGGATTACCACCCGGGCCGGCAACACACACTATAATCCAGTGTCTCACTACAATCATGCGTAGTGTGTCAGGGTGCGGGCCGTGTGACTCGCTCTCGGCTCGTGCAGAGGCAGGGCTAGCTTGCCAGCTGCGCATGCGCTTTGCAGCATGATGCAGCCCACGCGCAGGCTCAGATCAGAAAATCTGCAAGGCAAGTTAGTGTGCCTGCCTGAGCCTGCCAAGCGACAGTAACTGTGAGTGTGACCACTGCATCCCAGGCGCCGGGTCCACTGCAGACAGTGCAGACAGTCAGTGCAGCACCCCAACGGCACCATAGACCCAGAGACAGAGGGCCAGACCGTAGTCTCTCTGGGTTATATGGTGCCACTGAGGGCTGCTCTGACTGAGAGAACACAGTGATATTGCTGTGCTGGGACTGGGAGAGGCGGCCCCTTTCAGTGACGATGGTGTGGGGGCCCCGCAGCCCTGGGCCCCCGCACCGCAGGGGCTGCGGGGGCCCCTGTTACGCCACTGACGCCATCCAGAAATGGCCTTCTCCAAGCTCGGTGAAGGGAGTTCAGAGCATGCTCGGCTTTGCAATTTCTATCGAAGATTCATCCCGGAATTTTCCCGAACAGTCCAACCCATCACCGCTCTCCTAAAGAAAAACAAACGCTTCGAATGGACTCTTGAGCCCGAACAAGCCTTCCAGGACCTGAAAACCAAATTCACCTCTGCACCTGTATTGAAGCACCCGCACCTAGATCTCCCGTACATAGTGGAAACCGATGCATCCAGTTCGGCCATGGGAGCTGTCCTGTCGCAAAGAGACCCAAAAACTAACCACCTACACCCAGTGGCTTTTTGGTCCAGAAAATTTTCTCCTCCTGAAATCAACTACGCAATTACCGAGTTACTGGCCATCAAATCTGCTTTCAAGGCTTGGCGTCACTACCTTCTCAGGGCAAGACACACCATCACCGTAATTACGGACCACAGAAACTTACAGTATTTAAAAACGGCCAAAGCTCAATCTTCACGACAACTCCGCTGGGCTCTATTCTTTGCGGAATTTGATTTTGTAATTACCTATCGCCCTGGCTGCAAGAATGGAAAAGCGGACGCCTTATCCCGGATTGGCATGGAAGAACCTAATTCGAGCTTAGAACCTGTGCCCATTATACCTGAGCAAAGAATCTTAGGCTTAACCTCATTGCACACTATTGAGGACATCCAAACGCAAGTAAAACAACTTCTAGACTCTTCAACTTTACTGAAATGGAGTCAGAAGGGTCCTCATTACACCGTTAAGGATGACTTACCCTACTTCCAGGAGCGGTTGTTTCTGCCAAGTAAAGAATTGCAAGAACTTGTTATTGCCCATCATCATGAATCTTTAATGGAAGGACATCCTGGTATCGCTAAAACGGAGGAAAAAATTAAACGTCACTTCTGGTGGCCTTCTTGGAGAAAAGACATAAAGTCTTTTGTTCTGTCTTGCGGAATTTGCGCCCAAAACAAGGCTCAAAAGAAAAGGCCAGCTGGCCTACTTCAACCCTTGGATATTCCACCGGCGCCATGGCACACCCTGTCAATGGACTTTATAACCGACCTGCCTCCTTGTGCTGGTTACAACACAATCCTTGTAATTGTGGACCTATTCACCAAAATGGCCCACTTTATCCCTTTAAAGGGTTTGCCTTCTGCTTCCACCTTGGCCAAGGAATTCCTGGAGAATGTAGTTCGCATACATGGTTTCCCCTCCATATTAGTCTCGATCGTGGAAGTCAATTTATCTCCCATTTTTGGAAGAAGTGTTGCCAACTAGCACAAATAGATGTGCGGTATCCACCAGCACCACCCTAGACCGACGGACAAACCGAGAGAACCAATCAGACTCTCGAGCAATATCTTCGGTGCATGTTACACCAATCCGAGTTAAATTGGAAAGACATCCTTTGGATCGCAGAATATGCATACAACAATTCAGTGCATTCTGGAACCGGACAAACCCCCTTTTATACTTTGTATGGTCACCATCCTCGGACCTCTGACCTAGATCCACCTCTGACCCTGGAAATGCCCGCAGTAAATCATCTGCATTCCACAATAACCCGAGCCTTCAAAGAAGCTGCAACTCATTTACAGCAAAGCCAGAAAAAGTATAAAGAAAACGCAGATTTGCACCGGAGTAAAACTCCGCCTTACCAAGTAGGAGACCAGGTATGGCTAGCAACTAAACACTTATCCCTCAAGGGCCCGCAAACCTTCAATCCCAGATTCATAGGACCTTATCCCATCAAGGCTATAATCAACCCAGTGGCCTTTAAACTGGATCTACCGTCCAACATGCGTATACATCCAGTTTTTCATGCATCACTTTTGAAGCCTGTACAACCAGGAACCCGATTTTCCAAGCCTCCAGATCCAGTTCAAATTGAAGGGAAATTAGAATTCGAAGTTAAAGACATTTTAGACTCCAAGGTAGTAAAGTCGAAACTCTTCTATCTTGTTGACTGGAAGGGATATGGAACTCAGGAGAGATCGTGGGAGCCTAGTAACCATGTCCATGCACCTCGATTAGTACAAAGGTTTCACCGGAGATTTCCGAACAAGCCAAAACCCCCGGAGGGAAGAACTTTGGGAGGGGCCTTGAGGGGGGTACTGTCATGATGCCTACCTCCAAGGAGCCAGGTCCGACCCAGCAACCCCAGAGGCAGGCATCATTTCCCCCAGGGGAGTGCCAGCGGGCCCAAGCTGGGGCCCTTTGGACGCAGTCCTGGCGCCTTAGGCGCCAGGCTCATGTTGGACCCCTGTCCTGGCTCCTTAGGCGCCAGGCTCATAAAGCTAGACATGTGTTCAAGTGTTTTAATGTGCACTTACCTGATGCATACCATGCTGCCACATCCAGGCCCTCTTGAGGCCTGAATGGAACTACTTTACCTGTGGGATTACTTTCCACCCGGGTGTGGTCAGAGAAGGATACATACCTGATCGGAGGAAGGATACACTTTTGGAACTTCTTCCAAAGCTATTTAAACCACACCCGATCAGCAACTCACGCTTCGCGTTGTTCTGCTCCTCGCAGCTGGACGCTCACAGTGTCAGCTCCTGCATCTTGACTTCAGCCACGCCAGCTAGCATCCTGGGTCACCTGCAAAGGGAGACAAGAGACCTTACCAGCTAAATCGGCACCACGGAGACATCACCGACGTTCCTGAAAGGGAAGACATTATTTTTTAAAAGCATTTCGTTACGATCGCTGCAGCGCTGCATTTCACTCACCTTTCCTGGGTTCCTCCATCTTCAGCAGCGATCATCCGGATACACAGCCACTTCCCAGAGCCTAGAGAAAAAGACAAGAATAAGAGGTGAGAGAAGGAAGGGAATAAGACTTACCTCATTTCATTTCGGGTCTTGCCGCTTCCAGGCATTTTCCGGACCCCGGCCCCTATGGGGAAAAAAGACAAAGACATTGAATGAGCATATGCAAAGACAGTTCCCGAGCGCTCATCCAGAACTAACCTGCCATTTACTGGAACTGGAACTGCACGTTTCACTTAGGGTCGGCGCCATATCTCCGGCATTCCGAACCCCGGCCCCTAAGGGGAAAAAAGACATAAGCATTAGCGCTTGCTGCAAAAAGACAATGAACATTTATTAAGCTTGGACTTTTGAACTTGCAACTGAACTTTTGCAGAGCCTTACCTGAATAGTCAAGCTTACCTGAACTCCCATCAATCCTCAATCCAGTGAAGTAACTGGGTTTCAACGCGCCCCTGCATCAGAAGCAGGATGGAGAGCTCATCCTTCCTAACCCTAAGGTGAGACTTCACGGGGAAGCGTGGAAGGGTATCGTGGAGGGTTGGAAGAGAGTGGGAGGCTTGAGCATAACTCAGTCAGTAGGTAATACTCCCTTTCACGCACAGGGGAATATTCCAGCAAGCCGGAGAAGTCAGAGTAGAGGGCCCTTCCTGTCCATCTTCAGAGTCCTGTGCTTCACCATTGAAGAAGCATCAGCACTCGAAGCCAGACCTGCGCCTCTGTGGGAATCAGGTGAGCGTTACAAGATAGTTTGGTGTCTCAAGAGTCTTGCAGAGATCGGTGTTCATATGCAAGATTACAAAACCAAATTTCAGTAAGGCTTACTCAGCTTTTCCTATGTCTGAAGTGAATACATCTGCATGTATATGTACTTTGTTTTGTACAACATCAGGTGATATTATCAGCAATGTGCCTGCACCAGGTAGTGATTGCTCTAAAAACAAACATAGCATCAGTATGGTGAAGGTCTAGAAATCAGTTTCTGTAGACAGGTGTTTGTAAAACCTAGGCAGACACCCCTAATGATGGGCATAACAAGTTAGTCTTGAGAGGTGATAAGGTAATCAAATTCAAGATTGTGGAACCAAAGCATACATTCTTGTATCCTGAGTGATCCTGGACAAATCCTCTTATATCACTAACAGTACGGTGCTGTCTTCTGTGAAGATGTTTGCCTTCTCACATGCTGGTGGCATGGTTTAGCCCATTACCTGATTTGTCTTTTTATCTATGCCATCTGAGTGGAAGGGGGTCTAGACAGAAGGAAGTGGACCAGATATCGCAGGCCTCTGGCAAGCATATTTTAAAGTCTGCTCATTTGACACAGAAAACGTTTTTCTTTGTACAATTCAAATGTTTATGTGCATGTTTATAAATAACAAGTTCACAAGCCTGTGTTTGAGCATATTTAAAGCTTTAAAAACATAAAAGAGAAACTGAGATAAAAAAAATCGTTTAATATCACATCGGGTAAAATGCTGGTAATTCCCTTTATGATGGAGACAATAAAGCAGCACTCTTTCCCAATTTGAATAATATGCTTCTATAGCATTTTGATAATAAACATGATCAAGTTGGGTTATGTGATTAGTGTACTTTCCAAGTCAGTTCTATACAATTTGATTATTTTAGCTCATTGTTCAAACTGGAAAATAAAGTGGTAAAGTCCAGAAATTGCAGAGTGGGAGCAAATCCCCGCCTCACCTCTTAACCAATGTGTGATCCTCATCTCATTTAATCTTGTATAGCCCAACCTGTCAAAATTACCAGTCCTTGAACCTTTCAAAATTGTCAACCGTCACAGTATTTTTGTTCTCAGGGCATTATCTTCAAAAAAGTCTCACTCGTGTTTCAGTGGCCATAGTGTTGCTTCCTCTATAATAATAGTGAACATCTATATATTGCACACCACAGCCACTTGTTTCTTTGCTCTCGAATGGCAACACTACTTAAAAACCATTTCCCTTTTCTAATCTCAGTCTGTCTGGATATGGACACCTTTCTGGTAATTCGAATCTTCATCACCTACGTTTGCTATGGTATGTGCAGCTTTCTCCTTGTTTCCAATGGCTCTCCTGTATCCATACTTGGGCACGTTTGCATTCTGACTTGTTTATCATTCTTATTACAGTAAGAATGAAGAGGGTAATGGGAATGAAAGGAAGTACCCATGCTTATTTTGATTGTTCTGAGGCAGCATACCAAGCTGTGGGTGGTGATCATGATGAGGGGCGCAACCAGATATTCAGATTCCTTAATTCCTTTGGTTCAGTGGAAGGGGACCCCAACGGTATCTGTGCCCCGGGCCCCAAAAGTGCTTAAGATGGCCCTGAAATACCACCAGGGTAGTTTCCATAGACAGTAAAAATACAACCTGCAGAAATGTAATTCCGCTGGCACGCCCTGTTATGGAACAAAATGTAGCAAGCTTGTGACCCTATTTTCTACCTAAAAAAAGACTACCTTTTAGCTTACCTCGAAAAGGTAGCACCGGTAAATTGCTGCTGCCATGTGAAGGTGGTGTCACATGTATACAGTGCACACACGTGTGATGATGAAGGAGTGGTGTGTGTTTTATAATCACATGCCAGACCCAGAATTTATATATATCATGACGAGCTGTATTTTCACTGCATGCAGTAATTATCCTTGCCCATCCCATGAGGTAAAAGCAGAAAAATATCTGTTCCACTAGCTGTATTTTTCTTACTAGTGGTAATATGTGATTGCAATACCACCGGTTTTACTTCCCGTATGAGTAGCAATCTCAATGCGGTAGTAATTTACTGCTTCTGTATTTTTTCTGTCACAAGTCCAATGATATCCAAATTGTAAACTTTAATATTCTTGCTAAACGCACTGAATGTTGTCAGAGGATTAGGTGTGTCCACTCTCTGTCCAAAAAGTACAGTTGTATTCAATGTTTTTACGCATGTATTCACAGGGGTGGACTGGGAACCAAAAGAGGCCCTGGAAATAATGTTCTAAATGGACCCATATCACACATTTTCAGCAAGCCCAACCATTTTCCTATGGAAATAAAATAGGTTACCACACAAAAGATGCCCAAAGTGCAGAGGCCTGCCGGGAAAACTCCAGAGTTCCCGATAGGCCAGTCCACCACTTTTTGCCAAGACACAACACACCCAGTTCCTCTTTTTGGGTTTGGCTGATCGGAGGAACATGATAGGCGCCAGATAAAATCAACTGGGCTAAGTAAGGCATCCAAACATGTCATGCTATGTGTTTGTCTCCGTTAGAAGTAGGGCAATGCAAAGGGCTACACACAGCATTGAATTCTGAGGAGCGCATGCGCCACGAGGCAAGGAAAGTGTGGAGGTGGGCGGCATAAACGAGGGCATGTTTTACAATACACCCACCAGTTTCACAATCCATGCCCTGTAGTGCTAGTACCCAGGCTTCTGACGGGAATCGCTGGTATGGCATGAGCAGCTGGGCATTACATGGCAACCTCGGGCAATGGGGTGAGCACTTAGGGTGACCAGGCGTTTGGGTTTTCCCGAGACAGTCCGGGGAAATCACCTGACGTCCGGGGGTCCCGGGAGTTTTTTACTTTTATAAACCCCGTCCGGGGTTTGTTAAGAAGTGTGGTAAACAATTAGTCATACCAAATGAATGAGTTATATGACTTGTGGTTTTATTGGGAGGAGCCCCCACGGAGGCCAACATTCATTTCCTCGGGCATCTTCGTGTATGGTTCCATCAACATTCTGGAACCATACACGAACATGCTGTCATGGTTACAGAGCTTATATTCACCATGGGTTCAGAACTGTATACATATAACTATGTAATAAAC
This sequence comes from Ambystoma mexicanum, assembly GCA_002915635.3. Taxonomy (NCBI): domain Eukaryota; kingdom Metazoa; phylum Chordata; class Amphibia; order Caudata; family Ambystomatidae; genus Ambystoma; species Ambystoma mexicanum. The sequence continues at coordinate 943,622,435 of CM010928.2, read as the reverse complement.
ATCACAACATCTTCCCTTCTATAACGAACTGAACAAAATAAGTTTTAACAATTTAAAATTGTTAATAATTAAAATTTCATAACAATAAATGCATATATGATAATCTTGACTTAATGCCAATTAAGAAAAAGGATACATCTATAAAGTATTGTATATCATTTGATGCACTTGCTTCCTTGTGTTGCTGTAGTTCTCAGTCACATTTTCTCTTTAATAATATACATAGTCTTGGTTATAATTCCACACTCTTTTCCTGGCACTTGAAGATGACTGAACATTCTCCACAATTTCCTCATGTGTTCCATTTTTTGTTAAGTTCTCCTGAGCATATGCTTTGTTCATATATCCAAAGTCATTAGACTTGTCTTTAAACATTTCTTCCTTTGCAGCCTGTTCTCGTTTCTTACAACTTCCTCCTCCTTTGCCAAAATAACATCATTACATGACCACTTCTTTCCATCTTCTAAAATTACAGATTTTCCGAACACTCCATTATTTTCTGAGGAGGACAAAATCTTGACTCTCCTTTCATCACCCTTTTGGGTTCTCTTACTCTAACCCAATCCCCTTTCTTAAACTTACTTTCTTGAACATGTTTCTGTCTGTCATAATAATTTTTGTATTCTTCTTGTTTTCTTCTTACTCTGTTAACTATTTCTTCAAATGTATTTCTTTGTTCCTCTTTTTTGTTATCCATGCAGGTCTAAATCTGTTAGTGGCTATTCTCACTCTCATCAAAGTGAATGGTTCTTCTTCAGTTACTGAATGAGGGGTAACTTTATACGTGTTAAGTGCTTCCTTTAGTGTCTCTTTCCATGGTATGTTGTTGACAATAGCTAATTTAATGATACCTTTTATGAAACAATTCATTCTCTCTACCAATCCGTTCCCCAGGGGATGGTACAAAGCTGTTGTGTTATGTTTGATGGCCCTTTCTTTAAGAAATGTTTGGATCTATTGTGACATGAATTGAGCACCATTGTCAGATATTATTTCTAGAGGCTCCCCTTCTCTGTTAAAAATGTCCTCCAAAAACTTCATAACTTTCATTGCTGATATTGATTCCTCAACAATTCCACATTCCACCCATTTGGATGTATAATCCACCAGTACAATAAAATAAACCTTTTGTGGTCCCACAGTTTCATATGGTCCCGCTATATCAATTGCTAGTTTTGTCCACACAGTACTTGGGATCTCTACTGGTTGTAATGGTGTGATGGGTTTTGTTTTGCTTTTATCGCTTACTGCACATGCTGTGCAATCCCTAACAAGAGCTTCTAATTCACCCCACATATTGGGCCACCAATAAGCTTCTCTCACTCTTCGTTTTGTTAAGTTTCTTCCTACATGACCCTCATGCGCTATCTTCATAATTTTCTCTCTCATCTTTGCTGGAGGTATTATCCGATCTCCTCAATAAACGCATGTATTATCACTCATTAATTCATCTTTTATCTTTTCCCAAGGTTTGATATTTTCCTCGGTATTTGTCCATCCATTTTCAATGGCTTTTCTTAACAATCTCTGTTCAGAGTCTTATTCTCTCGCCTCAATCCATTCTTCTTCTGAAAAGATTGGATGTATATGTGCTATTATACACTCCATGTTTTGATCATCTGTTAGTTCTCCTTTGTCATCACAATCAATCGTGTCACAGTTACATGGTAGGCGAGAGAAGCAATCTGCCACTACATTTGTCTTCCCAGGGGTGTATTTTATACTGATATTGTATTGCATGATAATTAGCGTCCACCTCCTTATGCGTGGAGAAGTCATGTGGGGATTCTTTGAATTCAAAACATGTATAAGTGGCTTGTGATCAGTCCTGATTTCAACTGGTATGCCCCAAATGAGACTTTTGAAATGTTCTAGAATCCATTTAACTCCTAAAGCCTCCTTCTCAATGGTCGAATAATTCTTCTCAGCTCCTCTCAATGTCCTGGATGCAAAGGCAATGGGAACTAATTCACCATCTTGAATTTGCTCTAACACACCCCCGAGGCCCATGTTGCTAGCATCTACTAATATTCTGGTCTTGGCACTTGAATCAAACATTTTAAGCGCTTTAAGCGCAGGTGCCCTGTTGATTAATGACTTCATTGTTTCAAACTCCTTCTTGCACCCTTCAGACCAATCAAATCTCGTACCTTTGCACATCAGATTTCTCATTTGTTCTGTTCTATCAGAGTAATGATCCACAAATTTTGAATAGTATTCTGTTAATCCTAAAAAACTTCAGAGTTGATCTTTATTGACCAGATCAGGAATTTTGAGAATGGTGTCAACCAATGACTCTTTGGGTTTTATACCATCAGCATTTATACAATGACCCAAATAAGTTACTTCGTTTTTCTTTATCTTACATTTCTCAATTTTGAGTGTCATGCCTTTCTGTTGCATAACTTGTAGCACACCTAATAACTTAGCATCATGTTCTTCTTCAGATATTGCGGATATCAAAATATCATCTTGGAAATAGTGAACTCCTTGAAGACCGTCAAACAAGTGATGCATTCATCTCTGAAATACTGCTGCTGCAGAAGCCAATCCAAACGGCATTCTTTTATATCTGAATGCCCCCAATGGTGTTATGAATGATGTAAACTGTCTTGATTCTTCATATAACACTACATGGTGATATGCCGACGATAGGCCAAGTGTCGTGAAATATTTTGCTGGTTTCATCGTGGTCAACATTTCTCCTATATTTGGTAGTGGATGACGGTCCACCCAGATGTTGGCATTTAGATCTCTCAGGTCGACACACATTCTAATCGATCCGTCTGGTTTCTTAACAATAACAATAGGGGATAACCATTCAGAGCTTTCAATGGGTTCAATGATGTCCTGCATGCTCAATTTCTCTAGCTCACTTTCAATGCTTCTCTGGTGCCAATAGGTATATTTCTTACTTTGTGTACCACAGGATTTGCTCCTCTTTTAAGTATGATTCGATGCTTGAAACCTTTAAGAATCCCAATATTATCATTGAAAACTTTAGGAAAACTCTTGGCTAAATTCTCTGATGTACTACAGCTATTTTCATTAATGCAAAGAATAGGCACATTCTCTCCCGGATGTATCCGGATCTTCAGCGATGCTTGTTCCACCATCTGACTATGGAAAATCCATTTCAGCAACATACAATCTGCAGTATGTCTTCCTCCCTTCAAAATTCAAATGTTCCCAAGCATATCCAACTATATTGATGGGAGTCTTACCATATCCAGTTGCTTTAATCTTGGTCAATTGCAAATCTTCCATTCTCTTTTTTAGTATGCTCACATATGTGTCCACATCCACCATAGTACATGGGGAACCTGTGTCCACCATAACTTGCAACGTTATTCCATTTATTTCCATTGGCACCCACGGACCTAAACAACTTTCATTTGGCGTGAAAGCAAGTATCTGTACTTCCTCTTCAAATCTATCTGTGATCGCTAATAGACTACTTGGACCACCAATTTCTGCTAAAGCTTTTATGCTTGTCATGGCAGCACCTCTTCTTCTACCATATCGACCATTATTTCTTGCATATCGGGTATTCAATCTGCCTCTGCCTCTGTTGTTGCGACATACTTTACCAAAATGACCTATTAGTCCACACTTATAGCACTCAGCTGATACAGCAGGACAGTCCTTCACTGCATTGAAATGTCTAAACCGACCACATTTGAAACACTTGATGGTCGTTCTGTATGCACTGTCTCTTTCTTGTCTAGATACAGCATCAATGTCAGACTTAACTATTCTTTTGACAATAGCAATCAAATCCTCATCACTGCCATATTGTCCATCCATCGTTTCTCTAACTGACTTTATTTCTGCATCCTCCATCTTGTTTTAAACTTCTTTCATGCATTTTTCACCAAGTTCGATGGACCTAGTTATTTCAATTGCTTGATCTAATGTAGGGCTCTTTGCTTGCCACAAACACTGTTGGATGCATGGATCTGCCACATGCAAAACAAGTTGATCTCTCAAGTATTCATCTGCCACTCCTTTAAAGATACACGTAGCCAATAAACCTCTCAAGGTAGCCATGTAGGCATCGATGCTTTCACCCTTATTCTGTTTCCTTGAAAAGAACCTATAACGCTCCAACACAATGTTGGTCTTATTCCCAAAGTGTTTATTCAGTTTAGTAATTGCCACATCATACTTCCTGGCTCGACTTGAGGATTCACCGCCCAGAACTACATCTGTGTCCAATTCTGGTAAGTTTCTGAAAATCCTGAGTGCCTCTGCACCTATGCAGTTGAGGAGCGTAGCCTCTTTTAAATCATCATTAAACTTGGACCCTCCTATCGTCCTCAAGTATACTTGAAAATTGTCCTGCCAATGTTCCCAGGGACATACTGGATCCCCAGGTAGTGCCAAAAATGTCATTGCAGCCGCTATTTTCTGCATCATTCGTATTTGGCAATACAACAATCTGTGTACTCGTGTGGCTGTCGCAGAATATTTCTGTTCAATCCAATATCGTCTGTATATTTCAACTTGCCTGCCAATTGCCTGGCAACTGTATCCACTTTTTATCGCTTGAAACTTGGTGCCGTTATGCCAGTCTTCCTATCAGTACCAATTCTCTTTAATTCAGTACGTATGCAGCTTTGGCAATTACAACGTTGCATGACAATATGTGCGTGTTTCAATTCAAACGTGCTTTAAACTTGATCGTCAACTGACTCAAGCAGCTGTCACCTTTCACTGCATTCACTTGGGGCGCACAATATCACTCCACATATAGGACGTTGTTCTCCAACAGGTGCGTTCACTTTGTTTGAACAGCTGGGGGCTGTTGCTCACTCACAGTAATGCACGCAGGCCAGCGTACACATCATCCCCTACACCTTTGTCGTGATACGCGCATTGCACGGCTTTCGCGTAGCGTTTGCCGGTGTAGTGAAAATGTCATATCCCTCAAAATTGCGGCATGCAAACCACGCACATAGGTGCTTTCCTCTAGCGTTCACTCGCTGTCGGCCTTGCGCAGCTTTCAAAAGATGCCGAGCTAACGTAAGCACAATTACTCGCTTACTTAACTTTTAATGCGTGCGATTCATGTCGCTACTTGTATCACTTGCCTTAAACTAGTCATGGTCCTTTCGTGGTTTCTGCCGCTTCACAATATTTCCGATGCAGTTGGTGTAGTCAGCAAACCTGCTCTTCACTGCGTCTGGGGGCTCCCTCCCTGCGGAGACCTCGTCGCCAATTGTTAAGAAGTGTGGTAACAATTAGTCATACCAAAAAAATGAGTTATTGGGAGGAGCCCCCATGGAGGCCAAACTTCATCTCCTCAGGCATCTTCGTGTATGGTTCCATCAACATTCTGGAACCATACACGAACATGCTGTCATGGTTACAGAACTTATATTCATCATGGGTTCAGAACTGTATACATATAACCATGTAATAAACATCACAACAGGGTTTCGGATATGGTCACTTTTTTGCCGGGGTCCGATTTTGAAATCGCGAAACCGGGTCCTGGCCCAAATCTTTTTGCACGAATGGGGGCGTGAAATGCTTTTCATGCCCCCATTTCCTCCCCTTTCTCCTCCCTTTTCCCCTCCCCGGCGCTCTCCTCCAATGAGAGGAGTGTGCATGTTAACACACCCCCTCCACGCACCCCCGCAACAGGCCACCGGTATAGAAGTAGGACTAAAGTTGTATGTGTATTTTCCTTAGTCCTACTTCTATTTCGGTGGCCCGTCCGGGTTTCTTTTTTAAAAAATCTGTTCACCCTATGAGCACCTGGATTTTGTACTGAAAGTGGTGTAAGTAACCTGGATTTTTTATGTCATAGCTGATATGTGGGAAGATGTTTTTCGTGTCCATTCAAATGATGGTAGTACCTGGAGATATGATGGCAATAGCAAATGGAGAATGCTGGCAACTGCTTATATAATGCCTACATATAAGCCCACAAGATTGGCCTTGCAAGGCTTGTTTAATTCCATAGTTTTGTCTTCAATTTCGAAGCTGCAGCTGCAATGAATTGGACAAATATCCCGTTATTTTGGGGGGAGTCATAGTTCAACGGGACTGTTCTAATTTAAGGCGATTTACAAGCTGTTGTCACATTACTCTTTCCACCGACCACCCGCAGTTTTCAAAGAATAAACAAAACAGCATGTTCCAGGCAAAATATCATATTGTCATTGATCTGAATTCACACAAGCCTTATTTTACAGTTCTCTAGAGAAATCGAACTTACTCAATTATTAGAAATCAACAGCGTTGTCTGTAGATAAGAAAAATGCTATATTCGTTTTGAGAAACAACCTTTTTTTTTTTTTTACGAACAAAGCTTTGTTTCTTGTCCTTGGCCCCCCTCTAGCGTTCGAACTAAAAATACCTTGATAAAAAAGAAGCATATTTTGGTTGATGAGTACAACATATTTTTACACTGTTTCCTGGACAATTCAGGATTTCAAAGTCTACATTAGCGACAATTGATTACATTTTTTAACGACTCGTCTATGTGGGCGCACAATATCCAACGCTTTATCGTTGCAATCAAATTGTAAAAAGTAAACGTTAGAAGTGTTGGAAATTGACACATTGTACTGGGGAACCTCCTCCCCTCCTCCCCATTCCTCTACCGGTCGGCGGCGAGGAACGGTGGCGGGCGGAGAGGGAGCAGGGGGGAGGTACTAGGTGGGCGGGGAGGCGGAAATATGTGCAAAGCATGTCTCACTGTTAGATTTTCAGCTGCCCTAATGAGCACAGGACGACTTTCAGATGCAGTATGTGAAGTTTGTGCATATAGTTGCACGCATTGAGACTCCAAACACACAGCGTTCAGTAGACTCGAGGCAGTCAGGGGCAGAGAGCTTCCTCACTTTGGGGTTTGGGCCTCTGGTCAACATGGAATAGCGCTCCACAAGGCACTTTTTGCACGAGTGCATCTCCGTCTTTTTCCGCCCAAATTCCTTCCCTGCATCAAGGTAAAACCAGGTATTATTTTTCTGTCCACACAGAGTAAAAAAAAATTCTGCCTCTGGCATTCCTCCCACTTCTTGTTTCATTGTTCCTCGAACAACACTGCATGTCGCTTCCTAGCGGTTTCCAAAATAAACTCTTTCTCCTTACTGTTAAAGTCTAGCATGACATAATATGGATACCATTGCTTATTAATACACTTTTTGGCATCAAGGTGTCAGGAGTTTTCAATTTTACTGTATTAGTTTGGCCACTGTATTCCCTTCTCTTTTGTTACCAACAGAAATCACCTTTTTACACAGTCTATCATTGACTTGCCCATTTTAGCCTCTGACTTCTGTCAGTGTAACCAGTGAAAACTGGCGAATTTTTTAATTGGAGGGGGGTCAATATGTGCCACAAATATGCAGGAGCGACCGAGCATAGTGAGGAACCCTGAACCAACTAACAAGGTTCCTGGGGGTAAAAATACTGTCCATTTATGGTATTCTTTTTTTAAAATTTCCTTTTTTAATTTCTTTATTTGCGTTTTCTTACAACGTGCACCGTTCAGGTAGTACAACAAGCTTAAAAACTCCCTCCACCCCAATGTCCCCCATAGCCCAACCGGCCTGCTATATGGTCATGATTAATCATCCCATACTTTTTAACTTCTGTGTCCCTTGCCCTTTCATGCCTCATGTGCCCCAACTCCACCCCATCGCTCTCATTTTGAGGTTTGAACAGCTTTTGTACCAGTATGTGCCACTGCAAAATTTCACCTACCGGGTCTTGTTGGTGCCTATTGGCTGCTCCTTGCCAAACTCCTGTCTCTGCAAGTGTCCATTTTTGCAAGTTTTTCACTCACAGTTCGACCGGTAGGCACGTTTGCTGACTTCCAAGCCATAGCAATCCGGTGATTGGCCAACACATAGGCTAGGTCCTAACCACCGTTTCCCAGTCTTCTCTCTTGGGACAGGCTAAGCAAATAGGCAGCTGGGGATTGGACATTCAGACAGATCCTGCACCCTCCTATATGTTATATACAATTGTAACAATTGCAGCCTCGCGTTCCTGGACACTCTTTTGTAATATTGTGCTACTTTAAGCCAATCAGCGTCTGTGAAGGCTTCTCCCAAATCTGACTGCCATTTAGCCCGGATCCACAGTTCCGTCCCTGATTGGCTTTCTAGGAATACCTCATACAGTCTCGAGATGGTGTGCCCTCCCTCGGATATGTTTATTATGGTTTCAACAGTCTCATGGCTAATCGTGTCTCCCCTTATTATTGGCCATCTGCTCTTTATCATATTCATGATGGTGTGATGCAGGAGGTATTGGCCTGTATGTATGCCAGTGGACTCCTGTAATTCTTGGAAGCTCATGAAGGTGTAATTTACCACGATGTCCCCAATCGTGGCTACCCTGCAAGTTTCCCAGTGTATCCTAACGCTCGCTCTTAGGCCACTACCCTCTGTAAGCACAGCTGCCAGGGGGATATGTGGTGATAGTGGTTCCCTCATCTTTAATTTTTTACAGGCCCTTTGCCAAATCTGCAACCCTGATTTCACTAATTGCGGGTATTCTAAAGGTGCAGGGGGGGTACCCATATCAGGTCTCTCTATTCCTTCGTATGCTCTTTGAGTGTTATTTATGTGTTCTTGTAATAGTGTATGATATATATCCATTCCCAGATATCGGAATGTGTCCCTTTTCCATGTGAGCGCCAATGCAGGAAGATGCTCCTTTGCCTTTCTGGCAAACCTTGGCAGTGGGAAAAGGCAGGATTTGTCTTTGTTAATCGTGATCCCAGACAGGGCGCTAAAGTTATCCAGCACCTCGAGAATGTGAGGCAGGTTCTCTTCCGGGCGCTGTATATACAACAGCATGTCATCGGCGTACATGGACACTACATGACATGCATCTCCTATTCTGATCCCTGCTCCTTGATATTCGCTTCTCAAAAAAGCCCTGATTGGTTCCATAGCCATGATAAACAACATGGGGGAATCATGGGGGAAAGTGGGCAGACCTCACTAGTGCCCTTCTGCAGTTCCCATTTACCAGAGAAGATCTTGCCCGTTCTCACCCTAGCCATTGGGTTAGCATATATTAATTTCACCCTTTTGATGAACTTCGGGCCAAATCCGAACCTCTCTAAAGTCGCATAGAGCCAATCACAGTGAATGGAATCAAATGCCTTTAATGCATCTAGTGAGGCTATCAAGCAGTCCTGGTCTCGAGCCATTGTACAGCCATTCACATGATGCAACCATCTCAGGTTCCAAGTGATATTCCTGCCAGGCACATAGCCGGTTTGGTTGGGATTTATCAGGTCGCCTATCACTCTCTTTAGTCTAGGCGCTAATATGGCTGTGAGTATTTTTCCATCCTGGTTCAGTAAGGACAGGGGCCTATAGGAGCCACAACTTGTCCCTGGTGTGTTAGCCTTGGGTAGAGGTATGATTACTTCTTCTCTCAGACTGCCTGGTAACAGCCTGATATTGTACGCATCTGTATACATTTCAAGCATGGCAGGCGCTAGAATGCCAGCAAACTCCTTTTAGAATTCACATGGCATTTCATCCATACCTGGTGTTTTACCTGAGGGCATTGTTTTGATTGTGGCTACGATCTCCTCGACCGTTATAGTTTCCTCCAATAATTCTGCAGCCTCTGCGTCAAGCTGAGGCAGTGGTATAAGATCTAATGTCTCCTGCAACTCAGTGGGCCGCCCCATTCTTTTGTCTTCGTAAAGTGTTTTGTAGTAATCGTGAAATGCTTCATTTACTCCTGTTTATGTATTGCAAGTGGACCCATCTCTGCCCCGCACAGACTGGATTATGGGTCACCTGCTGTCTTTCTTGTATAGCCAGGCAACCAGTCTGCTTGGCTTGTCCCCCTCGGCATGTAGTTTCTCAAACTACTTTGCATACTCAAATTTACCTAACCTATCCTTTTGGTCAGCTCCTATAATTTTGGCTAGCTCCTCTTCCATTTTATTTAATTCTGAAATAAGTACCTTCTGTATTCCCCCTGATTTAGCTATCGTCTCCCCTCTGACCACCACCTTATAGGTTTCCCAAACAGTACCAGCTGACTTCACGCTGCCTCTATTTAGTGCGAAGAATTCTTCTGTGTGTTTTCGTATGTGTTCCCTGAACACTCTTTCCTGTAGTGCCTTGCTCCGTAGTCTCCACGTAGGTATCGCTGGTCTAAGGGGAGCTACCTGCCACGTTACCATTAGTGGGGCGTGATCTGACAAAGCCTGCGCCTTGTAATTGGTGTCTTTAAATTTACTCCCATGTCCTCCCCACCCTTGTAAAGAAGTAATCCAGTCTTGTGTAAACTTTGTGCGGGGCTGAGCAGTGGGAATAGTCCCACTTGTTCTTGTTGATCCTTCCAGACATCTATTTTTTTATTTTTTTATTTTCTTTTAACTTTACTAACAAACAATCAACAAAAGGAACAAAAACCAAACAGTGAACATTGTACAAAGTTCAAAGCACCGTGTGCGGTATCATGAAATGTGCACTGTCTCCCCATTACCCCCCCCAACTCGAGCCTACTCTGCTTCACCATCCGCTATTGCTTCGTCTGAGGGTACACTTTCCTACGTATTCCCCGAGGAATCATGTCCATCTAGGCAGGCCAGGGTGGACCCTGACAATGTGGTCACTAAGTGCCTCCAGGCCATCAATGTTTCCACCTCTTCATCCCCTTCTCTGCTAGCCGCTTCGCTCCATACGACAGTTTCCACTTCTGCCCATTTCTGGAGGTCGTGCCACCAAACTTCTACTTTTGTTCGGTTGTTTGCTTTCCACCCCATGGCAATACCATGCTTGGCAAGTATATAGGCCAATTCCTTAAGTTTACTCACGTGTTTCAGCTTTCGTGGTCTAGAAAACCCCCCTACCATGCATGCCCATACGAATTCCACATCTAATTTAATCCCCTTCTCGGTTAAGCGGTGGGCTACCTCGCCCCAGAACCTTCCGATTTCCGGGCATGCCCAGAACATATGTATCATCCCTGTGTTCACCTCCCCACACTTGGGACATACTTGTATTCCCACGTTCTTGAATCGAGCAATCCTCTGGGGGGTCATGTACGCCCTGTGAGTGATATATAATGGAATTTGTTGCAACCTCACATTCCTGGACACTTTTATGTGGAATCTCTGAACCCTCACCCACAACCCATCATTCATAGGTTCCCTGGCTTCCTCTTCCCAGTCCCGTCTCAGCTGGGTCACCTCCTTTCCCGCCCTTGACATAAGTAGTTCATAAATTCGAGAGACCTCGTGCCCCCCATCTGAGATATCATACATTGTTTCTATGGCCGTGTCGGTCTGACCCTCTAGCACTATTTCTGACCACGTCTCTTTCACCCACCGCACCAATCTAGTGTAAGTAATATACTGTCCCGAGTGTAAACCAGTTTCTTCTACCAGCACGTCAAATTCCATCACCTTCCCATCTCGCCACACATTCCCCAGTGTAGCAATGCCAAACGGTTCCCAATGCCTACAGATTATCTTCCTCAATTTCTCGTCCACTCCTGTCAATGCCACTAGCGCCATTTGTGGGGAACACAGGGTCGGGTTCTCCATGAGCTGGCAAGCCTTGCGCCACATCTTCCATCCCAATTCTAACATTCTCGTACACCCCTTTAGCTCTGATTTCGGCAACCATATCCACTCTTTCAAAAAGAATGGGACACATTCTGTCCGCAACAATCTGGCCTCCGATGTTGAGTCTTCCGTTAACCACTTAGCCACATATTGTAATTGGCTAGCCAAATAATAAACCTCGAAGTTGGGCAATTTAATGCCCCCTTAATCATACATGTTCTGCAGTTTCCAAAACGCTATTCTGTTTGTGGTATTATGCCATATGAAGCCCCTACATATTTTCTGGAGTTTAACAAAAAATCGCTTGTTTATCATGTATGGTATATTCCCAAAATAGTGTACCAACCTAGGCAGCACAACCGATCTTCAACAGTGCTACCTTCCCTATCATGGCCAGAGGGAGCTTAGCCCAGAATCTCATGTTGTTTTCAATATTTTGCCACCGCTTTCTCCGTGTTATATTTATATTCAGCCTCCACAGTGTGATAGATATCAATCCCTAGGTACCTAAAGGTTCTAGTCTCCCCATTGTATTTGTAATACTGGTAGTTCTTCTCGCGGTATCCCTATATATCTCCCCAAGGGGAAAATGCATGATTTCTTGGATTCACTGTAATGCCAGAAAACAATGCATATCGCTCCATTACTTCCAAGATATATTGCAGGTTTTCCTCAGGATACCTTAAGTATAGCTGCATATCATCAGGGTACATATATATTAGATGTGGCCCTCCCTTCGTGTAGATACCCACCTCCTGGTATTGTTGCTTCAGATATATCGCTAGGGGTTCCAGTGCTAGGATAAACAACATCGGGGACCAAGGGCATCCCTGTCTAGTGCCCCTACTGAGTTGCCATTGCTCTGAGACGATTGCTCCCGTCTTGACTCTAGCTAGTGGCGCACTATATAGCAGTTTCACCCACTTCAGGTACGTGGGCCCAATTCCATACTCCTTTAGGGCTGCCATCAGCCAAGGCCATTTAACGGAATCAAAGGCCTTTACTGTGACATGGTGGAGATTTCTAAGATTATCGGATATGCTTCTGTACGGAACATATCCGGTCTGATCAGGATGTATAAGTTTGTTAATCACCAGTCTCAGCCTATTCGCCAGCACAGCTGTGAGTATCTTACGGTCCTGGTTCAGCATGGATAGCGTCCTATACGACCTGCAGTCCATGCTCAGTTTATTGGGTTTAACAAGCGGAATAATGATCACCTCTCTCAGGGATTCCGGCAGTATCCCTTTTTCTAACGCTTCATTCAACATTGCCAGCATTGGGGGGAGCACTTCCGCCTTATATGTTTTATAGAACTCACTTGGGAGTCTGTTTGCACACGGGGCTTTGCTACTAGGTAACAGCTTAATCACTGCTTCTAGTTCCTCCACCGCGATTGGGGCCTCTAGGTTCTCTCTCTCCTCATTCCCCAATTTAGGAAAGCCAATGTCCACCAGTGCTTCAATCAACTCAAGCAATCCTCCTCCTCCTCCTACGTCTCCATACAGTTATTGCTGAAACTCTTGAAACCCACTGTCCACCCCCTCATGGGTGTCAAGTATGTGTCTATTTTCTCCCTGTACTGCTCTGATTGTTGATTTGGGTGTCTCACTTGTATACAACCAGGCTAACAGCCTCCCCGGCTTATTCCCTCCAGCGTGCTGCCTCTCTATGTATTTCTTATAGTTCAAGTTACATAATCTCTCCCAATGTGTTCTACACTCTTGGTGCAATTGGCGTATGGTTTCGGTCTCTTCGAGGGAGTTCTCGCCTTTACGCATAATTGCCTCTAATTTCGCCTCTGCCTTTTGCAACTCCTGCGTTATACCGCCTTGCAGCCCTTTAGATTTAGATATAGCAGCTCCCCTCACCACCACCTTAAATGCCTCCCAAAGTGTGCCAGCCGATTCTACACTCCCAGTGTTATTTTCAAAGTATTCCACAATTTCTTTTCTCAAGTCCCCTCTGAACACTGCGTCTTTTAATGCTTTTAATGCTTTGGCTCTAAGCCGCCATGTTGGGCTCCTGGCTCTAGGAGGCAAGTTCTCGCCTTGTATTCTGACCGCACTAGCTCTCCCGTCGATTCCGGAGTAGCAAACATATAGTCTAGTCGCGTGTATAGGTTTTGTGGGGCCGAATAATGGGAATAATGCCTATCTTGTGGGTGGTGTATTCTCCATACATCCTCCATATTAAAGTCTCTCAGTCGGGTCCTCAAGGTCTTGGCTGCTGAGGTGGGTTTTTCCATCTTCCTGTCCGATCTGTCCACCCTGGGATCTCATGTGCAATTGAAGTCCCCTCGCCATATGACTGCCCCTCCAATGCATGGGCTAACTTTGCTGTATAAGGTCCTGAAGTAGCCTGTAGCATCTTGGTTCGGTGAGTATGTGTTGATAATACAAAGCTCTCTATTTCCTATCAGACCCTTTATCACCACCATCCTCCCATCTGATTCAATGGTTGACTGTAATAGCTGAAAGGGGACGTGTGGTGCTATCCAAGTGATAACTCCCCTAGCGTATGATGAATATTTTGCCCCTATGGTAGTCCCCTTCCATTTCCTTTTAATCACTTTCTATTTATCTTTTGTTAAGTGAGTTTCATGCAATAAGGCAATATTTATTCTTTGCCTTTTTAGATATATCATGAGCTTATTCCTCTTAAGTAGCTATTGAGCCCCCTGACATTCCAGGTCACTATCTTAAGGTCTCCCATCTCTCATCCATACCCAGTCCCACCTCTCTCCTCCCTTGTCCTCCGCTCCATGCGCAGCGGTGTATAGGTGTAAGCTTGTTCCCAACTGTCTCGTCATAGGCTCGCTCCCCAACTATGTCTACTCCCTCTACAAACCCGGCTCCTCCAAACTCCCCTACTCCCATCCCACCACCCACCCCACCCAGCCCCAACTGTTGTCTCCCACCCCCTCCCTTCCCCAACCAACCCCAACTGTCGCCCAGCTCCATCCCTGGATCTCAGGCTCTCCTGCATCTAGCTCTTTCCCGGTAATACTGCTACTAGGCGCACTGCAGGCGGATACCGATCTAACATTATCCCAACCAAACTAGCTGTCTATGGGGGAGTGATGCTGCGTTTCTCGGTGCTGTTGCATCTCCCCTTTTAAACACCCATTTCGCCACTCTGTCGTTCTCCCTACTCATCACATTGCCTTATTCCCCTGGGCCCTGTCATGTACAGTGTTATATTCGAGTCGCAAAGTCACTTTCACCTCCCACTGCCCATCCTCCATTCCACAGGTTCACTTATCCATGCTGCTCTCCGTCCTGTCGTCTGCTCCTGCTGGGCAATTCTGTGCATCCAACCATTCCGTTGCATTCTCCGGAGTCTCAGAAAACAGGGCTTTACCTTTATGGAACACCTTCAGTTTCGCTGGGTACATCAGCATGTATTTGTGCCCGCTTCGCGCAGCCTCCTCTTGACTGCTCTGTAGTTTAATCCCTGTCTCTGTATCAGGAAGGTGTAGTCGGGGTATGCCGTAATAGACGATGACGCTCTATGTATTGTTCCCCTTTCCTAAAGTGCTCCAATATCCTCTCTCTGTCTCTGTAATTCAATATTTTGGTGATGATCGGTCTTGGGGGAGCACCCAGTGGCGGCCTTCGCATCAGTGCCCTATGTGCTCTCTCTACTGCGAACCCCTGGGTGAGCGCGCCTCCTTCAATTTCCTGCAGCAGCATTGTTTCAATATAGTTGGTTGGGTCTGATCCCTCCTCGCCCTCCGGGAGCTCCACAATCCGTATGTTGTTTCTTCTTGCACGCCCCACCGCTTCTTCCGCTCAATTCTCTAAATTGCGCAGTTGCTGCTTCAGTGTATGTATTTCTGTGGCGTTTGCCGTGCAAGTGGATGTATTGGCCTTCACCTCCTCTTCCAGTTTACTTGTGCGTTCCGCGAGTGACCTTTCGCCCTGTCACAGCAAATTCACGTTCACCTGCACCGCGTCTATCTTGAACTTCAGCAAGGTCTTTAGGTCGGCCATCGCAGCATCAAATTTTGCTTCTCCTGATGCTTTCAGATCTGCTATTGCTTCCAGGATCTGGTGATCATCCCGCACTGGGGCCACTATGCCTTGCGTATTTCATCCTTTGTCCTTCCCAGCCTCCATTGTCTGTGGGGATTTGGCAAACTCCTCTATCGTGGACTGCTTCCCTTTCCCTTTGATCGTCTTATTGGCCATCACCTCTACAGGGATGGTCCCCACGTCATGTGCTGCTGACCTCGCCTCACCGCCACGTCTTGCAGCTCCACAATTTGCCTTGCCGCCCGATCTTCTGTGAGTCGCACAGTGCTGGAGTGTCACTATGCACATTCAATTCACTGTTTATTCTCTATGCAAGTCCAGCTTCTGGGTGTCTAGTCTGGGTTCTCCTCATTGGCGGCAGTTTCAGTTCCTCCTTGATTGCATGCATTCACTCTTTCTATGGCTAACCTGTACATGCGGGGCTTCTGCCTCGTGCCTACTTATGTGCAGGGTGTCTATGCGCTTTGCTTCATGGAGCTATTGTCTCTCCCATACCTCAGGCCATTCACCAGCGCGATTCACCACTGCTGTTTCGTTCTGCCTTTAGGCATTATCCTCGTGGCACTTATCGTGTGCTGCCTCCTTATGTCTCTTTGGGACCTTCGCCCCTAGCCCCTCTTTCTTGCATGTATCTGCTCCTCTGTTTACCTTGCCAGGCTCTTGTTGCTCCTGCCTGGCCGACACTGAGGATATAGCTCCAATCCCCTCTAGGTTTTTACCACATTGCAGGTGGCGTGCCCTTTCCACACTTAAACATGCTCTAAGAGGGGCTTTACAGACTGTCTCTCCCTCTGTGCGTGAGATAAGGGGGCTCTCCCTCCTCCCCTGTGGTGGTCCAGTTGTAGCAGCTGCTACCCTCGGGTAACAAAGTATCTCCTCGCTTTGTTCTCCCGTGCCTGTTAGGAGCAGGCTCCTCTGATGCATCTCCGGGCACTCGCCCTGCTTATCTGGTATAGCTGCTACAAACTTGCAGCCTGCCCCACAGCTGCCGCGCTCGCATGGCAATGTATTGTCTCGTCTTGTCGGTTACATTGGTGCGTAGCTGGGCTCCTTTGATGTCAACTCGGGGCACCGACACCGCGCTTCAGGCATTATTGCTTCAGTCCGTGAGCATGTCTGCTCTGCGATCACCGCCTAACTCAGACTCCATATCTTTTCATACAGTGACTCTCCTTCCACTGTTCAGTCACCGGAGATGAAAGGGCTTATCTTGTTATAATGCCGCAGGCTTTGGGCAGTTCAGTCCTGCTGCAGAGCTCACATCTCCCCAGACATGATTCCACCAGCGCGAACCACGTCCATCAGTACTGACTCACTGTCTCCGTTCGTGGTATCAGCTCCTCGAAGTTTGCCAGCTATGCACTCTCTGTCCTTTGTCCTTAGGGTGGCCATCTTGTCCATGTTCCCTGAGACTTCACCTTTTCTTATTTTGTGCATTACTTCCGTCTCGTGTCTCTGCTGTGATAATAGTTTGGTGCCTCGCGTGCAGTGCATGTTCCTGCACCTGTGGATCTGTGTGGAAGTTGCAGTAGCCTCCTCCTCCTTATGAGCATTCTAGGATCCTTCCGGATCTCTGGGAGCTTCCAAGAAACGCAGCCTTTCACATGGCCATTAAGCCCGCCAAGCCCCAGGCATCTATTATCTCAAAGGATTGGAGCAGGTTATTCAGTATTTTGGCCGGGGGGGCTGGGTTCTTAAATTTGTCATCAGATCTGTCCACAAGGGGATTTAATGTGCAGTTGAAGTCCCCTCCCCAGAGCAGAGTGCTGTTTCTGTAGGGGCCTATTCTGGTGTGTAGTGACTTGAAAAATGGTGTAGTATCATGGTTGGGTGGCGTAAGTGTTAATAATGCATATTTCCCTATTCTCCAATACCCATGGATTATTACCATTCTACCTTCGTTGTCTGTTTTTCTATTTAGAATTTTCAGTGGCACAGAGGGGGTCTCCCATATCATGACCCCTCTAGCATATGCTAAGTATGTGGGCCTCACCACCCATCTACACCATTTCTGCTCAATACGTCCTGCTTTGCTCTAGTTAAATGTGTCTCCTGTAGGAGAACTACTTCGTTCTTGTATTTCTGCAGGTGCAACATGACCCTATTCCTTTTTATATAACTATTAAGACCTCGGAAATTCCAGGTAGCTGTACTTATAGTGCTAGCAATGACACATTCTTGTATTATTATTATTATTATTATTATTAAATGTTTATGCCGTGCAACATGCCCATAGGCCTCAGCGCGCTCACAGACAAAACAGTACACATAACACAAGCAGAGTATCCAGAGTTAGCTAAAATTCAAGAGCCCAGAAAAAACAGTCATATACTACCCAAAACGAATCTGTGATAGTTGTTCAAATACAGTCAAAAATGTTTCACCAGGGCTGGTCTTACCAGTAAGGTCATTAAGGAGGTTTCAGGTGATGTCCTGCCAGATTTCTCATATGATGTCATTACTGTTGGCATCCAACATGTCCTAAGTGGATAGGGAGTACGGTTAAGTGGAAGGGCTGTAAATGTTGCAAGTATTTGTTTAGACCACACCATGGTCTACATTCAGTGCTTGCTTGGAGTCACCACACATGTAGATGTCAGGGTGAGTGTTCAGTGGCTTGCCAGTGAAAGTCACATGATGAGTGAAACAGTGCATGTGCGACTTAGTGGGAAATGTAAATATGCGGGCAGCTTACCCAGATACTCTGCCTTATAACAGGGACAGTATTTTTCAATGCAAACTCAAACCAAGCTTTGCACACCTCAATCCACTCTTGTATGCTGAAAAAGGATTTTGAAATGTTGCATCTCTCATTCTTGCATATGTGATCTGCTGTGCCAATGATGTCACTCATGATGCCATAAGTGATGTCATGTGATATTATCAATTATGTCATTTGTGATATAATCAGGAATCTTACAGGCTGTGCAATTCAGGACTCATAGTTAAGGTGGTGTACCTTCCAGTAGCTGCCGAATTTCAAGGGTTTTGTTGCATTAAATGGGCACCTTGACATCCCTTCTAAGGTACTTTCACTTAATTTCAAGGGTTTTGTTATGCTATACCTCCCACCACCTGTAATTCTATTTCTTTTCTGATAACATAACTTATGTCATATCATTGGTTACCAATATCTGTTCTGAAACTACGCATCATCGGATTTATCAAGTATTTCATCTGTTTTGTGCCCACTAGATAAGGGCAAGTTGGGTTAGAGAGGGACTGTGACGAGGAAGAATGAGGTTGGGTTGTTGGGAACTGTTATGAGGAAGAGTAGGGCGTGTTAGTTGAGGACTGTAATGAGGACGAGTGAGGTGGTTGTAGTAAGGGACAGTGATGAGGAAGAGGGAGTTGGTGGCAGTGGGGAACTGTCACAAGGAAGAGTGAGTTGATGGTAGTGGGGCATTGAGACGAGAAACAGTGATGTCCACAGGCAGTGGGGGGCTGTGATGAGGAAAAGTGAGATTATGGTAGTGGGGGACTGTGATGAAGAAGAGTGAGTTGGTGGTAGTGGGGGACTGTGAGGATGTAAAGTAAGATGCTGGTAGTGAAGGTCTTGGGGTTGGGTTTGTGGAAGGCTGTGAAGAGGAAGACTGAAGTTGTGTAGTTGGGGACTGTGAAGAGGAAGCGTGAGGTCCGGTAGTTGTGGACTGTGACAAAGAACAGTGAGGTGGAGTTGGGGACTGTGACAAGGAAGAGTGAGGTGGGGTAGTTGGGGACTGTGATGAGGATGTTTGATGTGGTGGTGATGGAGTATTGTAACAAGGAAATCCTGGTGGATAGGGTCCATAGATTGGGGCCAAAGAGGAATGAACCTGGAATAAGACCAAGAGACGTCCTAGTAGCCATGCATGAGTACACCCAGAAAAAGAAAGTTCTGGTTGCCACTAGACGAACAGACGACCTAAAATGTTAGGGTGCCACGGTTCAACTATTCCAAGACCTTTCCCAGATCACGCTCACTAAAAGAAGATTGATGCACCCTATAGTGCAAGACGTAATGAAAAAAGGCATCAAAAACAAATGGACTCTCCCATTCGGCCTCCTGTTCGAATTTGATAAAAGGCAAAGGAGAATCACCTTGAGAGAAGAAGGAGCAGACATACTAGGCATAGAGGTGGAACCAGCCTTCAGTGAAACTCAGGGTCCATTAAGGGATCAACCAAAAAGGAAGGAATGGGCATGGGCAACACAAGAGTCAAAGAGTTAAAGAGGAAAGCATGGAAAAAAAGAGGCCCGTCCGGCCCAAGACCATCAGTGAAAAAACCTTTGCAAGAAACCTGAATCCCCGGGAAGGGGCTCCGCCACATAGATGCAACTCCACGGCTATAAGGATGAACGAAAAGCGCCCGGGGAGGGGAACACAAAGCAAGGCAGCGGTGGGGAAGGGAAAAAGAGGGGTCTCTTGGTTTCGACACATGGGTCGGGGAAGACCTGCTCAGGGGAACACTGTGGTAGGAATGGGAAGAATTTGGAGGGGTTAGAGGCAGGTTGAGCCACCCCAGCAAGGAGGGGAAGGGGACAGTGGGAGGAGGGGGAGGGAGTGGAGGGAAAGGGGGGAGCCAGGTCCTGAACTGACCAAATATGCCCGTCAAGTAAAGCGAATACTCAGACTACCCGCAAGCAATGGCTAAGGAAAGGGTGCTGAAAATCATTTCCCTGAACGATATTTTTTATCTTATTTGTTTATTTGTATAGCGTCGACTGCTCACAAGCATCGGGGCACGTATAAAGAGACAAGGTCAGATGAGAAATGACAAACAAGTGACGGGACAAGTCAATTACAGTAGTATTTGGGCAGGTGGTGATCATGTAATCTTACCGGGATTTATTTAAAGAGCAAGGTTTTAAGTTTTTGCGAAAGGAGTAGAGGTTTGTTTCCAGCCTGAGACAGATCGGCAGTTTGTTCCAGCTAGCTGCCGCACGGTTTGGAAAGGCTCTCCCTAATCCGAGTTCTTTTTTATGTTTCAATGTAGTTATCAGGCCTTTAGCTTCTGATCTCAGAGTCCCGGTGGGATTGTAGGGTGTGAGTTTAGCCTTTAAGTAGGCGGGTGCTTTGCCATATAGACACTTATGAGTTAAGCATAAGGACTTGAATTGTACGCGATCCTCCATTTTCAACCAGTGAAGGTCAAGTCTGGCTTCACTAATATGATCTTTTCTTGATTTTTGTTTAATTACTCTTATGGCATGATTTTGAATCAGTTGGAACTTGTGCAAGCTTTGCTTGCTGGCACCTGCAAGGAGTGCATTTCCATAATCCAAACGCGATACAATGGTAGCTCTAGCAATAATAGCGCAATTCTTTTCACAAAGTAGGGTCTGATTCCTTTAAGAAGTCTAATGTAGTAATTGCAGTTTTTACTAACATACATAACTTGAGCATCTGCATTAAGAGATGCTTCCACGGTCATGCCGAGTGTTTTGACCTTGCCCACTACTTCTATACGGGATTCGTTTATTTGGAATGCCTGATAGTCGGACTAGAGTTTGGTGTGCGCCTGGGTGGATCCGAAGACCATTAACTTGGTCTTATTGCTGTTAAGGCACATCCAGTTGTTATTCATCCACTCTTCAATGTTCTTGTAGAGGGTGTTCAATGTCATACTGTCTTTAGCGTAGTCCCCGCTCAGTTCCAAGACCAGCTGGGTGTCGTCAGCGTAGTTGGTAAAAAACACCTGGAGTTGTTCTAATAACTCACACAGGAATCGTATATATAAGTTAAAGAGCAGAGGTGACAGGCTAGCTCCTTGTGAAACCCCACATAAGATGTTATGTTCAGAAGAAAATCTATCTCCCCAGTGGACATGAGAGATTCTATTCTCGAGGAAGGAGGTAAGCCAGCTTATTGCTTCCTTGGAGCAATTTGCAATTTTAGGGAATGCTTGTTGTAGAAGCTGGTGATCTAACAGATCGAATGCAGCACTTAGATCTAGAAGCACTAGTAAGCCGGTTTTGCCCTTGTCCATGATTTCCAGCATTTTCGTTTGTAAATCTAGCAATTGCTGTCTCTGTACTATGTACAGCTCTAAACCCAGATTGTTGTGGATGTAGGATCTCGTGCTTTTCCACGTATTCCTGAAGTTGTGCTGTAGCTATCTTGTCCATGACTTTAAGTCTGAAGTTGCAATTTGTGATTGGCCTCAAGTTGTTAGGGTCACGTTGAACAATAACCCTAGTCTCCATGTATGCTCCCAATACGGGACAGGACTGTTCCATACTATCGATATTACAAAAATTGGAGGGGTTTGCTAAGGGGAAAATAATATTTACAGGCGACTTCAATCTAGCATGGGACCCAGAGAGGGATAGGAGCGCTAGAATATCGTACTCCCAAAATAGGCCTCTGAAGGAACTATGTCACTGGTAGACACCTGGAGGGAAAAGAGAGGGGATTGCAGGGGATATACCTTCTACTCTCATGTGCACAGGTCATTGTCGAGAATAAACTATGTCTGGGTTTTCGAGATCCATACTAGGGCTAGTGACAGAGGTGGAGGTGGGAGCTATCACCCTAGCTCACCACACCCCTATTACGCGGACAATTAAACAACCATTATACACCGCGGGGCATTGGAGATGGGCATATCCAGCACACATCTTTAAGGATGAGATCCTTCAAGGCTACCATACGAGGGAAAATAATAGTGATAAAGGCACGGAGAGACAGAGAACCTAGGCACCTAGAGGTGGACCTAGAAGCCAAGATAAAGATAATCATGCTTAAGATGGCGGTGAGGTCTACATGGGAGGTAAGGAGGGAATACAGGGCAGTCAGAGGCCAACTCGAAACCCTACAAACAGGTAGAGCAGAGCGCTCCCTCATGCATCTCAAACAGAAATACTATATTAAAGCGAAGAAAGCAGATAGGCTCCTAGAAAGGATGCTGAAGAAAGAGGAAAAGGAAAGGACTATCCTAAAGATTAGGATGCCAGGGGGGAGAGAGAAAACATCCATCAAGAGTGAATTCATGAAATTCTATGGGGAAGTGTAAAAAACAGATGACCCACAGAAACATGGGCAAGTAGAATACCTGGAAAAATGTACCTTGCCGTAAATAATGGCCCAAGAAAGGGCAGACTTAGAGAAAGAAATAACTAGGGAGGAGGTTCACAGAGCCATCACCTCACTCCCCATCAATAAAGCCCCGGGTCCGAATGGCTTCACGTCAGACCTTTACAAGACATACAAGGAGGTCCTGGCTCCTCATTTGGACTCCCTGTTCAACAAGTTCGGGCAGGGAGGGAAGGATAACACCTTCAATGGAAGAAGCTGTCATGCGCCGACCAACCTGGCGCCTTTGGAATGCATGGCGGCTCCACCGCCATTAGATTGTTCCATCACGTAGTGTGCGCACCCTCTTGGCTGGACTAGTGTTTTTATCACTCACTCTCCTTCGGGTTCTTAACCCCGCCTCTTCCTTCAGTCCTTGCGTTGCAACCCTATCGCTAACTTTTGCTTTTGGGCTGCGCGCTAGTGTTATTCCTCTTTTCAGCCATACCGGCTGCTTTTTCTGCTTTCCCCTTTTCTCTTCTGTTCCCTCAGGGCTGCTTTGCAGTTTCAGAACTCACGCTTCCAGTCTTTTCCCCCCCGGCACTCAGGATACCTCCCTCCTCAATGTGCCTTCCTCGCGGTTCTCCGTATCGTGGTTCTCTCTTTCTTTCCTTTCCATTTATTTTCCTTCCAGCGGCTCTCTGCCGCTCCCATTTGTTTTGTTTCAGCACTCTTTGCCATGTGTTCTGGTGTCTACCATGTTCTTACCTGTCACAGTCCTGTGGCTACTCCCCCTTATGATTCCTGGTGTTCTGGGAACGCTGGCTCCAATCCGGTCCACCTTATACTTCCATACACAATCCGCCTGACAAGAGGTTTTTTCTGCTGCAAGCTTTTTCCTCTCGTACAGGCGTCCCCGGGCGGGGGTCCAGTGCATACCGTTATAACTCACGGTGACAATGTGGCTTCCATCTGGGGAAGGCCATACCTCTTCACAAAGAAGAAGACAGAATGGAGAAAAAAGGGAAAGAAACCAACGTCGTACATAGAAGAATCAGGTGAGGAGGGAGGAATTTTTGAATTGCTTGGTAATTCCAAAGCTGAGATAACTGACAAGGTTGACAGAAGCAAAAGTGGTGCTGCTGCCCAGCTTGGAAAAGACTAGACGAACTGCGGCTCGTACAGGCTCGTACAGGCCAATCGCGCTCATGAACATAGACGCCAAGGTTTTTACTAAAATTATGGCAAACCGCCTTATCTCTTCTCCCCAGATTAATAGATCCAGATCAATTAGGCTTCACACGAGGCAGGCAGACCTGTGATACCACTAGGAAAATCTCCCACATCATAGAAAAAGTCAACCAAATCACACACATCGGCCCTGGTGGTCGCATTGGATGCAGAGAAAGCCTTTGACAGGGTAGGGTGGCGATTTCTCTTCCTCACAATGAATAAAATGGGATTCGGAGAGGCCTTTATGTCTAAAATAGCCACCAACTACCAAAACCCCTCCCTACG
Source organism: Ambystoma mexicanum (assembly GCA_002915635.3). Lineage (NCBI taxonomy): Eukaryota > Metazoa > Chordata > Amphibia > Caudata > Ambystomatidae > Ambystoma > Ambystoma mexicanum. The sequence goes on along the minus strand of CM010928.2, from coordinate 943,598,320 downwards.
CCTACTCATAAACGGGGACCTGTCCGACCTAGTGGCGGTATCAAGAGGTACAAAACAGGGCTGCCCCTATCCCCACCTATTATATTGCCATCCACCTAGAACCTCTCCTGAGCACAATAAGGGCCACAAAGGAAATAGAGGGGGTCCCGTTTGGGGGAAGCGATCACAAGGTAGCAGCCTTCGCTGATGACATGCTATGAACAATAATCAACCAGAGGTATCCCTAAAGGTAGTAGAAAGGGTACTGGCCCAAGGTGGGAGGTCACTGGTCTAAAGATAAATAGGAACAAATCAGAGATACTGAGACTATATACACCACCTGGGAGGGAGGGGGAGATGAAATCTAGATTTCCATACTCGTGGGCCCCCAACAAGATAAAATATCTGGGAATTTACATCACCAAATGCATAGATCAACTTTCTCTGCCAATTACCCCCCTCTATTGGAATCCATTAAGAACATGCTTCACAGATTAAGCCCCCTGACCATCTCCTGGATGGGTAGAATCAATGCCCTGAAAACGGTCCTCCTACCAAAATTGCTATATGCGTTCGTGGCAATCCCCGCAAAGGTCCTGATGTCATACTTCCGGGCACTACGCAAACACACGCAGGCTTTTATTTGGGATCGGAAGAAACCTAGAGTTTCACACAGGTTGATGCTGTTGGCCAGGAACAGTGGTGGGTGGGGGAGCCCGACCCCAAAGCCTACTACTGTGCAGATCTGGTCAGAGTCATAAGGGACTTGTCGAGGGACAACCGATGGAAAAAGTGGAGAAACATGGATAGGGCGGTGGTGGGAACACATCTTTAAGAAGGTCCTGTGGCTTCCCAGGGAAGATAGACACCGTAATACGTACTACAGTGAAATCGAATCCCTGGTAGGGAACACATGGGATGAAGTTGTCGGGGGAAATTCTCCCGAGGTCGGCAGAGCCGTCCGCGGACCTCCGGGTAGGGAGGCCCCAACTCCTCCCGTGTATCCCAAAAATGAGTATGAGGCACACGCAAGAAGCAAGGTGGTTCTGCTGTTTATTGGACAAACGGCAGGGATGGGTCAAGGAACGTACGCGTCCGTCCTGACACTCTCTCTCATCATGGGCTCGCAGGCCCTTTTTACCTTAGTATGACGCGCTACTTGCGTCACCTGGGAAAGTTAGCAAAAAACCTATCGCCACTCTGGATTGGCTCCTCGAGTGGTAGGGTTAGTATGAGGTGAGGTGGTGGTCGGAGCCTGGTCTATTCCTCAACTCAAATAGGGCTAGTGGAAGGCAATACAAGCAACTCTTCTTTGTTGTTTGCTGTATTTTTGCAATTGCCTCCTTTAGTAGGCCATTCAGGCGTTCGCATATACCGTTGGCCTGTGGGTGGTATGCACATGCAAATTTATGCTTGATGTTCAGTAAGGATGTGATGTGCTGAAACATTTCATTGGCGAAATGTGGGCCATTGTCTGACCGTAGTACCTCGCACACTCCCCACCTGGGAAAGTCCTCCCTCACCAGAAACTTAGCTGCTCTGAATGCATCTGGGTGTGAGCAGGGTCCTGCTTCAATCCACCTGGAGAATGGGCATACTACTACAATCATATACCTATTTCCTTGACATACGTTGATCATATCAACATAGTCAATATGGATGTGTAGGAAGGGTCCCTCTGGCCGGGGTATAGTACCTTTTATCACCTTCAGCGTGTGACCAGCCGTGAACTGTTGGCATGTGAGACAATTGCTGATGAAATTTGTCACATGGGAGTTTAACTCGGGGCAGAACCAGTCTTCCCTAATTCGTGCTGCAATGACCTCCTTGCCTGTGTGGGCTGGGTGGTGTAATTGGCTCAGGGCTGTGTTCAATAGTGCCAATGGCATTACCATCTTTCCAGTGTTACCCTGGCGCCATAGTGCGTCAGTTGGTGACATTGTACATCCTCTTTTTACCCATATTTCTTTTTCTGCCATTGGTGCAGCTGCTTGTAGTTCCATTATCTGTGTGGCTGGGAGATGGGTGTATCCTTCTCTTATCAACATCTCTTTAGCTATCCCCCTCCCTCTCCCTCTCTCTGACTCTGGGGGGTTCCATATCTCACCAAAATATGCAGCATATTTTGCATGTGCGTCTGCTGCTGCATTTCCCTTTGAGACATGATCTTCTCCATTAGTGTGTGCGGTGCATTTGACCAATGCTAACTCTTGGGGGTCATTTATTACTTCAATTAGTTCAGCCAACAAGAGAGCATGTTGCACTGGAGTGCCGTCAGCTCTCCGAAACCCTCTTCTCCTCCATTTGGACAAACCTGAGTGGACGGTGGATGTGACATATGCACTGTCAGAATATATGGTCACTCGTTTGTCAAAGCTTTCCTTCAACGCCAAGATCAGTGCAACCAACTCAGCTGCTTGAGCAGAGTAATGCTGCGGTAATTGTACACATTTCATCGCCACACACACCGGCACCTCCATCATCTTTACCACTGCTGCCCCAGTTCTCCTTATCCCGTCACTTTGGTCAATTGTTGATGACCCATCAATGAACAAGAGCTCACCTCCATCTAGTGCGTTCTCTTCAACCTTTCTAGTGCATGAGTACATTTCAGTAGTCTGTGTACAGTCGTGTACATAGTCCCCTTCCTCAATTATTTCTGCCATGAACCTTGCAGGGTTAACCGTGCTGCATCTAACAATTGATAGTTCTGGTCTGGATAGGATGATCTCATAACCTGTCACCCTCTGCGTGGTTAGTGTGGACTTAGGTTTATTCAATATTGCAAATAGTGCATGTTCCACAAACAGTGTGGTTGAGCACCCCATGGTTATTGCTGATGCTTTTTCTACCGCAGAGGCAGCTGCTGCGAGACCTTGTTCGCAGGGAAAGTGTCCTAACATTACAGGATCTAAGTGGCCGCTGTAAAACGCTACTGGTTTGTAGCCCATGCTTGTTTTTTGAGCCAGTACTGCTTTCATCACTGCTGAGTCACAATGGGAAAATATGAAAAATTGTCGTTCATAATCTGGGGTGGCCAGTACCGGGCAGTGGATATTGCATCTTTCAGTTCATCAAAAGCCTCTTTCATTTCCATTGTCCACCCCAACTTTTTCTCCCCTCTGTTAGCTTCCTTCAATCCCTCAAGTAGGGGTCCAATGTACGAGCTGTAGTCAAATACCCATGCTCTACAGTAGTTGCATAGTCCTAGGAACTGCTGTAGTTCCCTTACTGTTTGTGGCAGGGGCGTTTTTGAAATGGCTTGTGCCCTTTGTGGTGCAATTTTTCTTCCGTGTTGGGATATGAGCTGACCAATGTAAAGTACCTGTTCCTGACAGTACTGTAATTTTTCCTTGTCTACCTTGTAACCCTTTTCTGCCAGTATTGTCAGCATCTTCACTGAGTCTTCTCTGCATCTCCTCTCACTGGTGCTGCAAATGATTATGTCATCAACATATTGTAACACTGTGCTTTCCACTTCAATGTTACCCAAATCCATCTGTATTACTCTGTTGAATATTGAGGGTGACTCGCAGTACCCTTGTGGCAGTCTGGTGTGTTTCCACTTTGTGTTTCTGTAAGTGAAGCTTGTCAGGTCTTGTGAATCTGGGTGTAGGGGTATTGAGAAAAAGGCATTTTTGAGATCTATCACTGTGAATCGTGATGCCTCTGCTGGAATGCCGCACAAGATTGTGGCCGGGTTTGCTGCTATAGGTATTCTGCTTCCACTATGTTGTTCAAAGGCCTGAGGTCCTGTATGAAGCGCCAAGACCCCCCTTTAGCCTTGCGCACTGGGTATACAGCTGTGTTACATGGTGATTCTGATGGGACCAATATTGCCATTGTTTATAAGGGCCGTTATTGTTTCATATATGCCCTCATCTGCCTCTTTTGATAGTGGGTATTGTTTCACTCTGGGTAGTATTGCACCCTTTTTCAATTTTATCCTCACTCCCCAATGCTTTTTATGCACCCCACGTCATAGGGACTGGTAGTCCATATGATGTGGGTACCTTTGCCATATCCTCCTCAAAGAAAGGGAACTGGGGTGGACGTGGGTGCCTCAAGTGCCATTGCAATTTTCTGTGCCACTTGTTTGTAAGTCACTCTTAGCCATATTTCCACACTCATCATAAACACCATTTCACCTTCTTCCTTTTCTTCCGAGAACAGCTCCTCATCTGACACCTGGGTGAGTCTACATCCTTCTGCTAGTGCTATCACCGCCCTCCAAGCTCTTCCTTCTCTGTCTTGGGCATGTACTGCGATGTAATCAGCAGTTGCTATTATGCTCTCTATGTTCACCGAAATCACCTTTCCTTCTGGTTCATTTGTTGGCGTTTCAGGTCTAAACAAGTAGGCTGCTGGCCTTCCTCCAAACCTTTCCTTCAATCCCTGGCATCCATGCAAATGCCATGTCTGTCCCGTACTGGAACAGTTCACCATCTACCGGCTCAGCCCTAGCCACTGTCTGTCCACAGTATGCTTGCATAATTTGTCGTGCAGTGAGCATGTTAATTCCTGGGGTGGAGCAAATTATGCCGTCCTCCGTAAGGAGATCGTCATATTTCAGTCTGCTCATAATGTCTCTCCCCAGTATATTTACGGTGAGGCCCTAGAATACAAAAGTGGGACTGACATGTCATAATCCCCTATAGATAAGGGAATGTTATCAGTAAAGGGAACCAACCCCCTAGCCCCAGAGAATCCTTGTGTGTTCATGGCTTCACCTGACATCTTAAACTTACCTTCCCTTATGCAGGACCGGGTCGCCCCGGTGTCAACAAGGAATGATAATTTTTTGTCACCTATCGTTACCTCTATGCGTGGTTCCTCCGCACTATTAGGGGTTACTGACAGGATGGGACACGCTAAGGCCGTCTGTGGGCTGTCCTATTGGGGGTATAAAGATTGACCACTTCCTGTGTAAGGGTTGTGTCCCAAGACCGTCACCCTACCCAGTTGTGTTTGTTGTAGCTGTGTATTGGTAGAAGATATGATATTGTCTTGGATTTGTGCGGGTTGTTGTACCTGCTGTGTTTGGGGTTGTTGTGCTAACGCTACCTGTTGTTGTGGTGGCGGATATGCCTGTGGCTGTGGCTGTTGTGGCAGTTGATATGCCGGTGGCTGTGGTTGGGTTATTAGTTGTTGTTGTCCATTTCCCATTTGCAATGTCTGCTGTTGTTGGATGCCCTGCTGTTCCTGTGAGTGTTCCTTGTTGTCCCTGTTCATTCCATGATTGTGTACCTGGTCTCACCCTGCATATGCGTGACATGTGCCCTACTAATCCACAGATCCAGCACACCGGTGGTTCCCTGCTCTGCCATGGGAAATGTCCTGTGTTGTCTTGGTATACTGGTTGCCCGGTGGGGTAGTAATTTCTAAGTCCTCCCACCTGCTGTTGTGTGTTATATCCGTATCCTCTCCCTCTCACCATTCCTCCCCGCCCCCTGTTGTAATTATAATACCCAGCCCCTGGTGTTGAGTATCCTCCTCCCATGTTAGTTGTGTATGGTGGGAGTGGCGGCTGCTGTTGTGTTATACTGTGCGATGATTGAATTTGAGAGGGATCCTGTGCAGCCACTACTTGTGTGGGGCTTTGAGTCATTGTTGTAGGTGTGGTTATTAATGCACCTTCCATCGTATATTTATTGAGTTTTTTCTGTACTAATTTAGCCTCTTCCGTTTTTCTATCCTCTTCCTTTTGTCTCATCTTTTCTTGCCATGTTCTACAATGATGCACTATTGTCAGTTGTATTTCTGGCCATGCTTTTGCTTCCATCCCCACTACTTTCTTCAGTTGTTTCTGAACTACTTCTGGGAGCCCTTGTACTAGTATATGGTAAAATATTGCTGGTGTCTTGTCCCATTGCTCTCTAGTTTCCATGCGCCACTTCTCTTGAATTTCCTGGATATAATCAACAGGATCTTCGTTGTCACGCATCTTGCGCGAGGTAATTGCTCCTATGTCTGATGTGTCTGGGTACTGTACCCTCAGTGCCTGCCATAATGCATGCCTGCAGTTTGCGAATGGTGCCCCATCGTGTGATGTGTTTGTTATTGTGACCCCGGGGAAGCCCGCTCTCTTCCAGATGTCATCCGCTGCATCCCCTAATATTGATATTAGAAGGCCCTTTACATCCCCCACTGCCAACTTCTGTCCTGCAGTGTGTTTTTCCATTTCATATATCCATTTACCCGCACCTCCACTTAATGATGGGAGTCTGCACTTTATATTTTCCTTGTCTGCATGCTTCCAGGGACGTATTGTGGTCTAACCCCTCCCCTCTCCAGGAGTGGCATTAGGTTGTGTCCTTGTTGGCCCTTTGGGTCCCACACAATCGAATCCGTACACCCCTCCTCTTCTTCTCTATCTTCTATGTCGTCAATGGCTCCATATTGCACGTAGCTGTTTCACCTCCCTCTCGTCCTTTTCTTATATTTTCCTCTTATCTTAATATGGGCGTGTGAGTTGTTCTCTCTGCCTACGTCCAGGGAGGTCTCTAAGCTTCCCTGCATAGGGTGTCAGTCTCGTGGGAAGGGCGCTAGGTTAGATGGGCCGCCGCACGTAATGAGCGTGAGGTAGTGGAGCATGTGGACGGGATGGTGACGGTGTGGCTGCACGTGTCTGCTTTCCACTATTCCTTGCTCTTCCTCCTCACTTCCCTCCAGTTCTTCCTTTCTCCTGCATACCCAGGTGATTCTCCGTTTGTCCTAGTGATGTATAGTTTATCTAAGCTTTCCCTTCCACTGTCTCTCCCTTCCCTCTCTATCCCTTCTCCTTCCTCACTGCAAAAGTCCTCCATTATGGCAACCCCCAGTCTGTCTTGTTCCCCTTAATCGTTACTGTTTGTAAGTCTATTAGTCTATTCCTTCATTGCCTCCTTTGCCAGCTGTTCCCCTTTGTTGTGATGTTGTTGCTACTTCTGTGTCTCTGTATATGTACTTTCTTACTTCACTCCCCCCTCTCCTTTCTTCTCTCTCTCCTTCATTTTTTCTCTATTTCTCTACCAATTTCTTCTCTTTTCTTTATAAATTCCTCCATTGCTTTAATACTCATCTTTTCCATTATTCTTTCTTCTTCTCTCTTTCTTTCCCATTTCGCTCTTTCCTCTCTAATATGCCCTCTATCATTCTTCTTTCTTCGTATTTCCTTGTCGTTTCTGATAGTAATTTTCTTCTACATATTTCCAATTTCTCTTCTTCTTCTTCTTCTTCCCTCATCTTGTCACGCAGTGCTGCTCTGGATACCCTTTCTGCTGCTGCCTTCACCCTTTCTGCTTCTCTCTTTTCTCCTCATTCCGTTCCCTTATTTTGTCCAGCTCATCCTTGCTTTCTTTCTTTTTCGTGCTCTCTCTCTTTCCTCTTTCTCGAGCTGCTTGATCAGTGTATTCTGCTCATCCCTTAATTCTGCTAGTCGTTCTTCCAAATCTCTTCCTTCTGTCTTAACAGCTCTT
>CM010928.2:943562589-943590864 GCA_002915635.3 Ambystoma mexicanum | reverse complement strand
AATGAGGATTAGGAGAAAACACGTTTGGGTGTGTTTGACTCCAAGTGCCTCACAAAGCTGCATATGCCATCACGTGCCCTAGAGGGGGTGGCATGGCAGCAGGGAGGTGAAGAGAAAGCATGCAGACAGTGGAGGAACGAGGGCAATGGCAGGAGGGATAAGGATAGGCAATCCATTAACATATAGGAACGGTGGGAGATAAGTGATCAAAGTCCTGTTTACCTCTTCCCAGGATCACAGTACTGGTTTCCATAATTTTATTTTTATTTTTTTTATTTTTATTGGTTTGTTACAAACCTTTAAAAAAGAAAAAACTAGACAAACTACCAAGAAATACAAAGTACAGCACAACATTTGAATGCAAAAAGGAAGGTTATACACATGTTTTAGACTAGAATCAATTATAGGGACCAATTTAGACCAAAACTATGTAACAGATACAAGTTCTTTGACTGAATCAAAACGCTTTAACATTTATATTTCAAGTTCAACTTCTGCCTTTAATAGTTTTTTCTCCGTTGATTCTAAAACGAACGTTTAATTCTATAGTTAATTTGCGGTCCGAGTCTTGAAAAGTCTCTCTCCACCACTCATCAATGGACAAAGACGGTTTTGCCAGAACGGACCTTCCCAGATGCTTTGAGCGTTCTTGTCTCAATTTGGGCATGAATTGTTAAGTGCTTCAAAGTTTCATTGTTTCCTCCACAAAGACGACATAATAAAGAAGCTGTGCCATTTTTTTCCATATGCACAAGTTTTCCCTTGTGAGAAATTGATTTAAGCGATATTTTATGAAAATGGACCTGCGATTTTTCCCTGGAAATTTTAATAGATACGCCTGAGTTTCGTTTAATTTTCTTGCTTCATAGGGAACCAATTTCATAATTCTGTATTTTATACTAGTATCACCAATGTCTATCCAGTCTTGTTCCTTAACATTGATTTAACCTTGTTTGGATTTTTTTGTAACAGACTTCTGTTTGCACCTATGTCGCTTAACATTTTTTCACAACGGTGAACCCACTGTGTCAATACGTTGTCACAATTGCCATTAGATAGATCATTCAAGATGTTGTACTGTGGTTCCGGTTTCTCAGCGGTTATTTTGCGATATTCATTTAGCGTGTTCCACGTTATGCTTCTATTGATGGACAGGAGACTAAGCTTGTGTTTTATACACGCGGTAGGCACGCCCACCGGAAGTCGCAACACTTTAGTCCAAAATTAATGTTCTAAAGAGGCCCACAATTCTGCAGGACAACCAATGGCACAGTCAGCTCCATGAATTAATGCTGGAATGACCATCATTTTATAGAAGGTCAATACAGATTTTAAAGAATGTTTACTGTATTTCTTGTTCACAATGCAAGCTTGCACTGTCAATTGCCTGCATTTGTCCTTTGTTTTTTGAACCCAGGGAGCATCATTAATACTTGAGATTAGACACATACCTAGGTACATTGATTGTTTTGTTAGTTCAATTATTGCATTGGCCATTTTCCAGGTGAACTTTTCTTTCCCGACATGTTCTTTATTCTTTTGCAAATTTTGTAGGATCAATATTTCTGATTTTTTTGTGTTAACACTTTGACTATTTTTTTGAATATATTGGTCCAGGATGCATAGTTTGCGCTGAAGACCTATCGGTGTAAGAACCAAAAGGAACAAATCATCCGCATGCAGGAGCCAGTCACTTCTCTTTCATTGATTTTTAGAGTAAATATATTTGCATCTGCATAGGCCTTGCACAAGTCCGAAATGAATAAGTTGGATATTATCGAGGCTAAAGGGCATCCGTGTTTAACACCTCAAAATCAAAGAGGTGATGGCTGGAAGGTTTAGAATGAATCTTAACCACTGGCAATGCTCTGGGCAACCCTCCAGACCACCGTTCTTTGCCTGCCAAGCCATTACAGAAGGGGAAAGACCATATGCAAATCAGGCTTGGCCCCACCCAAAGGGGCAGTCCAGCCGGAACTGCTAGGCCACATCCCTTCTGCACGAGACCACAAGCATCCCAAACATGTTTCGCCCTTGTTGGGGCTCATCAGTGAGGAGTAGCTTGGGTCTCTAAGCACAGCAGGCACGGGACCCACGTCTGGGTATACCCGTCCCACTCGGGGTGACAAAGCAAAAACAAAGAGGGTGATGGCTGGAAGGTTTAGAATGAATCTTAACCACTGGCAATGCTCTGGCCAACCCTCCAGGCCACCGTTCTTCGCCTGCCAAGCCATTACAGAAGAGGAAAGACCATATGCACAGTTTGACCCCATCCCAAAGGGACATCCAGCCCGAACTGCTAGACCACATCCCTTCTGCACGAGACCACAAGCATCCCCAAACATGTATCGCCCTTGTTGGGGCTCATCAGTGAGGAGTAGCTTGGGTCTCTAGGCCCAGCAGGCACGGGACCCACGTCTGGGCATACCCGTCTCACTCGGGGTGACAAAGCAAAAGCAAAGAGGTGATGGCTGGAAGGTTTAGAATGAATCTTAACCAGTGGCAATGCTCTGGGCAACCCTCCAGACCACTGTTCTTCGCCTGCCAAGCCATTACAGAAGGGGAAAGACCATATGCAAATCAGGTTGGGCCCCACCCCAAAAGGGGAGTCCAGCCCGAAATGCTAGGCCACATCCCTTCTGCACGAGACCACAAGCATCCCCAAACATGTTTCGCCCTTGTTGGGGCTCATCAGTGAGGAGTAGCTTGGGTCTCTAGGCCCAGCAGGCACGGGACCAACGTCTGGGCATACCCGTCCCTCTTGGGGTGACAAAGCAAAAACAAAGAGGTGATGGCTGGAAGGTTTAGAATGAATCTTAACCACTGGCAATGCTCTGGGCAACCCTCCTGACCACCGTTCTTCGTCTGCCAAGTCATTACATAAGTGGAAAGAGCATATGCAAATCAGGCTTGGCCCTACCCCCAAAAGGGGCAGTCCAGCCCGAACTGCTAGGCCACCTCCCTTCTGCACGAGACCACAAGCATCCCCAAACATGTTTCGCCCTTGTTGGGGCTCATCAGTGAGGAGTAGCTTGGGTCTCTAGGCCCAGCAGGCACGGGACCCACGTCTGGGCATACCCGTCCCACTCGGGGTGACAAAGCAAAAACAAAGAGGTGATGGCTGGAAGGTATAGAATGAATCTTAACCACTGGCAATGCTCTGGGCAACCCTCCAGACCACCGTTCTTCGCCTGCCAAGCCATTACAGAAGAGGAAAGACCATATGCAAATCAGGCTTGGTCCCACCCCAAAAGGGACAATCCAGCCCGAACTGCTAGACCACATCCCTTCTGCACAAGACCACAAGCATCCCCAAACATGTTTCGCCCTTGTTGGGGCTCATCAGTGAGGAGTAGCTTGGGTCTCTAGGCCCAGCAGGCACGGGACCCACGTCTGGGCATACCCGTCCCACTCGGGGTGACAAAGCAAAAACAAAGAGGTGATGGCTGGAAGGTAGAGAATTAATCTTAACCACTGGCAATGCTCTGGGCAACCCTCCAGACCACCGTTCTTCGTCTGCCAAGTCATTACATAAGTGGAAAGAGCATATGCAAATCAGGCTTGGCCCAACCCCCAAAAGGGGCAGTCCAGCCCGAACTGCTAGGCCACCTCCCTTCTGCACGAGACCACAAGCATCCCCAAACATGTTTCGCCCTTGTTGGGGCTCATCAGTGAGGAGTAGCTTGAGTCTCTAGGCCCAGCAGGCACAGGACCCACATCTGGGCATACCCGTCCCACTCGGGGTGACAAAGCAAAAACAAAGAGGTGATGGCTGGAAGGTATTAGAATGAATCTTAACCACTGGCAATGCTCTGGGCAACCCTCCAGACCACCGTTCTTCACCTGCCAAGCCATTACAGAAGAGGAAAGACCATATGCAAATCAGGCTTGGTCCCACCCCCAAAGGGGCAATCCAGCCCGAACTGCTAGACCACATTCCTTCCTGCACGAAGCCACAAGCATCCCCAAACATGTTTCGCCCTTGTTGGGGCTCATCAGTGAGGAGTAGCTTGAGTCTCTAGGCCTAGCAGGCACAGGACCCACATCTGGCATACCCGTCCCACTCGGGGTGACAAAGCAAAAACAAAGAGGTGATGGCTGGAAGTTTAAGAATGAATCTTAACCACTAGCCAATGCTCTGGGCAACCCTCCAGACCACCGTTCTTCGCCTGCCAAGCCCTTACAGAAGGGGAAAGACCATATGCAAATCAGGTTTGGCCCCACCACCCAAAGGGACAGTCCAGCCCGAACTGCTATGCCACATCCCTTCTGCACGAGACCACAAGCATCCCCAAACATGTTTTGCCCCTTGTTGGGGCTCATCAGTGAGGAGTAGCTTGAGTCTCGGCCCAGCAGGCACAGGACCCACGTCTGGGCATTACCCGTCCCAAATCGGGGTGACAAAAGCAAAAACAAAGAGGTGATGGCTGGAAGGTTTAGAATGAATCTTAACCACTGGCAATGCTCTGGGCAACCCTCCAGACCACCGTTCTTCGCCTGTCAAGCCATTACAGAAGAGGAAAGACCATATGCAAATCAGGTTGCCCCCCACCCCAAAAGAGCCAGTCCAGCCCAAACTGCTAGGCCACATCCCCTTCTGCACGAGACCACAAGCATCCCCAACATGTTTTGCCCTTGTTGGGGTCATCAGTGAGGAGTAGCTTGGGTCTCTAGGCCAAGCAGGCACAGGACCCACGTCTGGGCATACCCGTCCAACTCGGGGTGGACAAAGCAAAAAAAAAGAGGTGATGGCTGTAAGGTTTAGAATGAATCTTAACCACTGGCAATGCTCTGGGCAACCCTCCAGACCACCGTTCTTGCACCTGCCAAGCCATTACAGAAGGGGAAAGACCATATGCAAATCAGGCTTGGCCCCACCCCAAAAGGCCCAGTTCAGCCCGAACTGCTAGCACACATCCCTTCTGCACGAGACCACAAGCATCCCTCAACATGTTTCGCCCCTTGTTGGGGCCTATCAGTGAGGAGTAGCTTGGGTCTCTAGGCCAAGCAGGCACGGGACCCACGTCTGGGCATACCCGCCCCACTCGGGGGTGACAAAGCAAAAAAAAGAGGTGATGGCTGGGAAGGTTTAGAAATGAATCTTAACCAGTGGCAATGCTCTGGGCAACCCTCCAGACCACCGTTCTTCACCTGCCAAGCCATTACAGAAGGGGAAAGACCATATGCAAATCAGGTTGGGCCCCACCCCAAAAAGGGGAAGTCCATCCCGAAATGCTAGGCCACATCCCTTTTGCACGAGACCACAAGCATCCCAAACATGTTTCGCCCTTGTTGGGGGCTCATCAGTGAGGAGTAGCTTGGGTCTCTAGGACCCAGCAGGCACGGGACCAACGTCTGGGCATACCCGTCCTCTTGGGGTGACAAAGCAAAAACAAAGAGGTGATGGCTGGAAGGTTGTAGAATGAATCTTAACCACTGGCAATGCTCTGGGCAACCTCCAGACCACCGTTCTTCGTCTGCCAAGCATTACAGAAGTGGAACGAGCATATGCAAATCAGGCTTGGCCCTACCCCAAAAGGGGCAGTCCAGCCCGAACTGCTAGGCCACATCCCTTCTGCACGAGACCACAAGCATCCCCAAACATGTTTCGCCCTTGTTGGGGCTCATCAGTGAGGAGTAGCTTGGGTCTCTAGGCCAGCAGGCATGGGACCCACGTCTGGCATACCCGTCCCTTCTGGGGTGACAAAGCAAAAACAAAGAGGTGATGGCTGGAAGGTGTAGAATGAATCTTAACCACTGCAATGCTCTGGGCAACCCTCCAGACCACCGTTCTTCGCCTGCCAAGCCATTACAGTAAGAGGAAAGACCATATGCAAATCAGGCTTGGTCCCACCCCAAAAGGGACAATCCAGCCCGAACTGCTAGAGCCACATCCCTTCTGCACAAGACCACAAGCATCCCCAAACATGTTTCGCCCTTGTTGGGCTCATCAGTGAGGTAGCTAGTGGTCTCTAGGCCCAGCAGGCACAGGACCCACATCTGGGCATACCGTCCCACTCGGGGTGACAAAGCAAAAACAAAGAGGTGATGGCTGGAAGGTTTAGAATGAATCTTAACCACTGGCAATGCTCTGGCAACCCTCCAGACCACCGTTCCTTCACCTGCCAAGCCCTTACAGAGGGGAAAGACAATATGCAAATCAGGTTTGGCCCACCCCAAAAGGGCATCCAGCCCGAACTGTCTAGACACATCCCTTCTGCAGCGAGACCACAAAGCATCCCCAAACATGTTTCGCCCTTGTTGGGGCTCATCAGTAAGGAGTAGCTTGAGTTCTCTAGGCCCAGCAGGCACGGGACCCACGTCTGGGCATACCCGTCCCACCCGGGGTGACAAAGCAAAAACAAAGAGGTGATGGCTGGAAGGTTTAGAATGAATCTTAACCACTGGCAATGCTCTGGGCAACCCTCCAGACCACCGTTCTTCACCTGCCAAGCCCTTACAGAAGGGGAAAGACAATATGCAAATCAGGTTTGGCCCCACCCCCAAAGGGGCATCCAGCCCGAACTGCTAGGCCACATCCCTTCTGCACGAGACCACAAGAATCCCCAAACATGTTTCGCCCTTGTTGGGGCTCATCAGTGAGGAGTAGCTTGAGTCTCCAGGCCCAGCAGGCACAGGACCCACGTCTGGGCATACCCGTCCCACTCGGGGTGACAAAGCAAAAACAAAGAGGTGATGGCTGGAAGGTTTAGAATGAATCTTAACCACTGGCAATGCTATGGGCAACCCTCCAGACCACCGTTCTTCGCCTGTCAAGCCATTACAGACGAGGAAAGACCATATGCAAATCAGGCTTGGCCCAACCCCACCCCAAAAGAGGCAGTCCAGCCCAAACTGCTAGGCCACATCCCTTCTGCACGAGACCACAAGCATCCCCAAACATGTTTTGCCCTTGTTGGGGCTCATCAGTGAGGAGTAGCTTGGGTCTCTAGGCCCAGCAGGCACAGGACCCACGTCTGGGCATACCCGTCCAAATCGGGGTGGCAAAGCAAAAACAAGGAGGTGATGGCTGGAAGGTTTAGAATGAATCTTAACCACTGGCAATGCTCTGGGCAACCCTCCAGACCACTGTTCTTCGCCTGCCAAGCCATTACAAAAGGGGAAAGACCATATGCAAATCAGGCTTGGCCCCACCCCAAAAGGCCCAGTTCAGCCCGACCTGCTAGGCCACATCCCTTCTGCACGAGACCACAAGCATCCCTCAACATGTTTCGCCCTTGTTGGGGCTCATCAGTGAGGAGTAGCTTGGGTCTCTAGGCCAAGCAGGCACGGGACCCACGTCTGGGCATACCCGCCCCACTCGGGGTGACGAAGCAAAAACAAAGAGGTGATGGCTGGAAGGTTTAGAATGAATCTTAACCAGTGGCAATGCTCTGGGCAACCCTCCAGACCACTGTTCTTCACCTGCCAAGCCATTACAGAAGGGGAAAGACCATATGCAAATCAGGTTGGGCCCCACCCCAAAAGGGGAGTCATCCCGAAATGCTAGGCCAATCCTTCTGCACGAGACCACAAGCATCCCCAAACATGTTTTGCCCTTGTTGGGGCTCATCAGTGAGGAGTAGCTTGGGTCTCTAGGACCAGCAGGCACAGGACCCAACATCTGGGCCATACCGTCCCACTCGGGGTGACAAAAGCAAAAACAAAGAGGTGATGGCTGGAAGGTTTAGAATGAATCTTAACCACTGGCAATGCTCTGGCAACCTCCAGACCACCGTTCTTCGTCTGCCAAGTCATTACATAAGTGAACGAGCATATGCAAATCAGGCTTGGCCCTACCCAAAAGGGGCAGTCCAGCCCGAACTGCTAGGCCACCTCCCTTCTGCACGAGAACCACAAGCATCCCCAAACATGTTTCGCCCTTGTTGGGGCTCATCAGTGAGGAGTAGCTTGGGTCTCTAGGCCCAGCAGGCACGGGACCCACGTCTGGGCATACCGTCCCACTCGGGGTGACAAAGCAAAAACAAAGAGGTGATGGCTGGAAGGTGTAGAATAAATCTTAACCACTGGCAATGCTCTGGGCAACCCTCCAGACCACCGTTCTTCGCCTGCCAAGCCATTACAGAAGAGGAAAGACCATATGCAAATCAGGCTTGGTCCCACCCCAAAAGGGACAATCCAGCCCGAACTGCTAGACCACATCCCTTCTGCACAAGACCACAAGCATCCCCAAACATGTTTCGCCCTTGTTGGGGCTCATCAGTGAGGAGTAGCTTGAGTCTCTAGGCCTAGGAGGCACAGGACCCACATCTGGGCATACCGTCCCACTCGGGGTGACAAAGCAAAAACAAAGAGGTGATGGCTGGAAGGTTTAGAATGAATCTTAACCACTGGCAATGCTCTGGGCAACCGTCCAGACCACCGTTCCTCACCTGCCAAGCCCTTACAGAAGGGGAAAGACAATATGCAAAATCAGGTTTGGCCCCACCCCCAAAGGGGCATCCAGCCCGAACTGCTAGGCCACATCCCTTCTGCACGAGACCACAAGCATCCCCAAACATGTTTCGCCCTTGTTGGGGCTCATCAGTAAGGAGTAGCTTGAGTTTCTAGGCCCAGCAGGCACGGGACCCACGTCTGGGCATACCCGTCCCACTCGGGGTGACAAAGCAAAAACAAAGAGGTGATGGCTGGAAGGTTTAGAATGAATCTTAACCACTGGCAATGCTACGGGCAACCCTCCAGACCACCGTTCTTCGCCTGTCAAGCCATTACAGACGGGGAAAGACCATATGCAAATCAGGCTTGGCCCCACCCCAAAATGGGGCAGTCCAGCCCAAACTGCTAGGCCACATCCCTTCTGCACGAGACCACAAGCATCCCCAAACATGTTTTGCCCTTGTTGGGGCTCATCAGTGAGGAGTAGCTTGGGTCTCTAGGCCCAGCAGGCACAGGACCCACGTCTGGGCATACCCGTCCAAATCGGGGTGGCAGAGCAAAAACAAGGAGGTGATGGCTGGAAGGTTTAGAATGAATCTTAACCACTGGCAATGCTCTGGGCAACCATCCAGACAACCGTTCTTCACCTGCCAAGCCATTACAGAAGGGGAAAGACCATAAGCAAATCAGGCTTAGCCCCACCCCAAAAGGGGCAGTCCAGCCCGAACTGCTAGGCCACATCCCTTCTGCACGAGACCACAAGCATCCCCAAACATGTTTCGCCCTTGTTGGAGCTCATCAGTGAGGAGTAGTTTGGGTCTCTAGGCCCAGCAGGCACGGCACCCACATCTGGACATACCCGTCCCATTCGGGGTGACAAAGCAAAAACAAAGAGGTGATGGCTGGAAGGTTTAGAATGAATCTTAACCAGTGGCAATGCTCTGGGCAACCCTCCAGACCACTGTTCTTCGCCTGCCAAGCCATTGCAAAAGGGGAAAGACCATATGCAAATCAGGCGTGGCCCCACCCCAAAAGGGCCAGTTCAGCCCGACCTGCTAGGCCACATCCCTTCTGCACGAGACCACAAGCATCCCCAGACATGTTTCGCCCTTGTTGGGGCTCATCAGTGAGGAGTAGCTTGGGTCTCTAGGCCCAGCAGGCACGGAACCCACGTCTCGGCATACCCGCCCCACTCGGGGTGACGAAGCAAAAACAAAGAGGTGATGGCTGGAAGGTTTAGAATGAATCTTAACCACTGGCAATGCTCTGGCCAACCCTCCAGACCACTATTACAGAAGGGGAAAGACCATAGGCAAATCAGGCTTTGCCCCACCCCAAAAGGGGCAGTCCAGCCCGAACTGCTAGGCCACATCCCTTCTGCACGAAGACCACAAGCATCCCCAAACATGTTTCGCTCTTGTTGTGGCTCATCAGTGAGGAGTAGCTTGGGTCTCTGTAATGGCTTGGCAGGCGAAGAACGATGGTCTGGAGGGTTGCCCAGAGCAATGCCAGAGGTTAGGATTCATTCTAAACCTTCCAGCCATCACCTCTTTTGTTTTGCTATTGTCATCCCAAGTGGGACGGGAATGCCCAGACGTGGGTCCCGTGCCTGCTGGGCCTAGAGACCCAAGCTACTCCTCACTGACGACGCCCAACAAGGCTGAAACATGTCTGGGGATGCTTGTGGTCTCATGCAGAAGGGATGTGACCTAGCAGTTCGGGCTGGGCTACCCCTTTGGGGGTGGGGCCAAGCCTGATTTGCATATGGTCTTTCCCCTTCTGTAATGGCTTGGCAGGCAAAGAACGATGCTCTGGAGGGTTGCCCAGAGCAATGCAAGAGGTTAGGATTCATTCTAAACCTTCCAGCCATCACCTCTTTTGTTTTGCTATTGTAACCTTGAGTGGGACGGAAATGCCCAGACGTGGGTCCCGTGCCTGCTGGGCCTAGAGACCCAAGCTACTCCTCACTGATGACGCCCAGCAAGGCTGAAACATGTCTGGGAATGCTTGTGGTCTCATGCAGAAGGGATGTGACCTAGTAATTCGGGCTGGACTACCCCTTTGGGGGTGGGGCCAAGCCTGATTTGCATATGGTCTTTCCCCTTCTGTAACGGCTTGGCAGGCAAAGAACGATGGTCTGGAGGGTTGCCCAGAGCAATGCGAGAGGTTAGGATTCATTCTAAACATTCCAGCCATCACCTCTTTTGTTTTGCTTTGTCACCCCGAGTGGGACGGGAATGCCCAGACGTGGGTCCCATGCCTGCTGGGTTTAGAGACCCAAGCTACTCCTCACTGATGACGCCCAACAAGGCTGAAACATGTCTGGGGATGCTTGTGGTCTCATGCAGAAGGGACGTTTCCCAGCAGTTCGGGCTGGACTACCCCTTTGGGGGTGGGGCAAAGCCTGATTTGCATATGGTCTTTCCCCTTCTGTAATGGCTTGGCAGGTGAAGAACGATGGTCTGGAGGGTTGCCCCGCGCAATGCCAGAGGTTAGGATTCATTCTAAACATTCCAGCCATCACCTCTTTTGTTTTGCTATTGTCACCCCGAGTGGGACGTGAATGCTCAGACGTGGGTCCCGTGCCTGCTGGGCCTAGAGACCCAAGCTACTCCTCAAGGATGACGCCCAACAAGGCTGAAACATGTCTGGGGATGCTTGTGGTCTCATGCAGAAGGGATGTGACCTAGCAGTTCGGGCTGGACTACCCCTTTGGGGGTGGGGCCAAGCCTCATTTGCTTATGGTCTTTCCCCTTCTGTAATGGCTTGGCAGGAGAAGAACGATGGTCTGGAGGGTTGCCCAGAGCAATGCCAGAGGTTACGATTCATTCTACATCTTCCAGCCATCACCTCTTTTGTTTTGCTATTGTTTAACACCTCGACAGGTTTTTATTGGATCGGATAAGGTGCCCTTTTGGTCCAACCCTATTCTTATTTCAGTGTCAGTATGTAGGGCTTTTATGGCCAAAAGAAGAACATTGGGACATTTCCAAGCAGACATCTTCCTCCATAGAAGTTCCCTGTCAATACTGTCGAATGCTTGTGAAAGGTCCACAAACGCATGGTAGATCTTTTTATCCGTTCTTATTGCATCCATTTTAAGCATGTTGAGCAGAAAAAGATTAAGACCACAACCTACCCCTTTTACAAAGCCTGTTTGCCGGCAGTCCAAGTGGTTAGTGTCTTGGATCCACTTGAGTAGTTGTTTTTGCAGTTGCGTGGCAACATTTTTTCCAAGGACATCTAATAAGGCTATCGGCCTATAGTTCTTAGGTTCTGATCTGTTACCTTTTTTAAAAATCGAATTACAATCGCTGTTTTCCAACTTGAGGGAATTGTTCCTTCATTTGCAATTGTCGTGAACAGTTTCACTAGAAAGTCGTCCCAATCTTCGGGATTCTGTTTAATTATGAAGTTCGTGAGACCATCAGGTCCCGAGACCCGGAAAGATGAACTCCGTCGAATACTCTGTAGGATGTCCTCTCTATCAAAGTGAAGATCCCATTTCACAAGTAGCAGCAAGGTTGGATCAGTGGTAGCACTTGTCTTCTCATAAACTGTGTGAAAGTGTTTAGACACTCACTTTCGCTTACCATGTTTGCTTGGATGGCTTGTTGCCGACAGTCGATGTTATTTATGAGCTTCCAGAACTCAGAAGAGTTCTTGTTGTTAAGGCTAGCAAGCATGGTTTTGCTATCTTGTTGGTAAAGAATTGCCTTGTGGGAAATTTGTCAATTTTTGTATTTTTGTTTGCTGGCTTATTTTGCCTGCTTTTGTTGATCCTTTTGAAGATTCTCATGTTGCCTTAATTCTTTTCGTAATTGTTGTTTTCTTTTAGGAACTTGTTAGTCATATCGATGTTTCGATGGGAAATGAGCTTCTTTTAGCTCCATTATCTTTGGTCTTGAACTGATCCAGAAGGCAGGTGTATTCCACTTTCTTGTTTGTTACATCAATTAAATACTTGCCATACGACTCTGTGAGGATCTTGACTTTGTGTGGTTTTATTTTTAATCGGGATCTGTTTGGTTCCACTGTGACCTGATTGTTCCACTGCTGCAGCTTTTTGATATTTGTTTCCTGAACAGTAAGTTTATGTTGACTATGGTAACTACTAGGATCAAGAGTAATTTGAAGTGACACCACTCGATGGCCTAGGTTTTCTGAGACGAAGAAGTAGTCTATGGTAGACGACTGATTGGCGCGTATCCAAATTTTCTGTGGAGGAATATCGCCTATGGTGTTTCCATTTACCATCGTTATGTTTCTTTCGTCAAGGGCGGAACACCATTTTTTGGCCAATTTTTGTGAAGCATTTTGTGTTCTAAGATCATTTTTGTTCTCATTTATGCAGGCTAAGTTCAAGTCACCACAGCAAATTATGTTTGGCGCTTGTTGGGTGCTATTTGTGTCGTCAATTAGGTCACAGACAATCTTTATACATGTATTTGTTCCGGCGATTTTGTGATGCCAGTAGAGGTTAAATATGTGGATTTGACTCATGGTAATGTTTGACACATTTTTTGCTGCCGCCACAGTGTGCTGTATAAACGGTGTGTGATTTGTGGAACTTATCAATTTCCATCCTGAGTTTTTCTTGATCATAGTCAGCAGTCCAGCAGACGGTCGTCCCCTTTTTCTTATTATTGCTGGATTTATTGCTACCTCATAGTCATCAGATATTGGGCAAGTGGCCATCCATGTTTCCTGGAAACATATAAAGGTCAAATCATCACTCAATTTTCTGGTTTCCTTGAACAGATGTGAGAAACCTCTAGTGTTCCAGGATAAGATGTTAATATTTGGGCTATCTAGCCCATTGTGGCATTAGCTTGAAAGACCACCCAGGACTTCTGCTAGCCAATTCCATTTTGTGTTGTTGGCTTGGTCCGGTACACCATCTACTACAACGTTTTCACTTCGCAGGGTGTTTACATTTCCATGAATCGTGATTTTTATTTTTTCACCTGGTGTGAAGGTTTCTTGGGTTTCAGTGATTTTGTCCATTTCATTTCGCTGTCCACTAATCTGAGTAGATATGTGCTCTCTTACTTTCAAATCGTTATTAGCCACCAACTTCAGAAATGGTTTTGGCTTGGTTTAGCCCTGCTCCTTCACCCTCCCTCGATCTTTCCTTAGACGGTCTATTTGATGGTAATACCACATATTCCTCGTGGATGTCAAACCCCAGGGACAACAGGAAAGAGACTGCGTTCAGAAGGAGTCTCTGTGGAGCCGGACTTTGTCATTTTGTTGATCATTGACGAACTCAACAGTTTGTATGTTGTTTGACTCTATGGAACGAAGTAACAACATGATGTAGCAAGCGTAAGACATTATTTCTATTTAGCAACAGTCCATCTTTTGTGTCCAAAATGTGTTCAAGATCAGGACATATTTTGTAGGTTTTATCTGTTTCTCTGCACGTGGACTGTTTTTTTGGTTTGAGCTCTCTCGAGTTCTGTCGATTATGCCAGATTTTATTTTGAGTATGAGATCACTCGTACCGATTTGTCTGTTGGAGGAACAATTAGGAGCAGTCGTTCCGCAATTTACCAAAGCGCTCTCCATACTCCCTTCATTTAGTGTGTTCCTTAAGGAGTTTCTGTCATTTGGAATTTTTGACAATCCACTTAGGGCTACTGGACATCTTCTTTTCTCATCCATGGTCTCGAATTTAACATCTAACTGTAATATGTTTGTTGCTTTAGCAGTGTTCATGGGCAAGACCAGATGACAGATTCTTCCACCTCTTAGGTGTTCTTCAATAGGTTTTGGCGCTTGGTTTTCTTCTGGTTGCACTTTATCAGGTTTGGCACTATTTTCTTTGATTTGTTCTTCGTTGTCTTCAAAGCATGAGTCTTCTTCATATATGGATAGATTCATAAGCTCGCTCTGAGTGATTTCCACACTTTCATCCAGGGTGATTGGTTCCTTAGTTAGTGGTATTTTATTTGGCTTTATTATATGTTCAACTTTTTGCAGATCCCGTTGCCCTGATCTGTATTTACAAAAACATTTACTGCTTTCAAATTTCTCAGAAATGTCCTCAATCCTATGTTGTTGCGTTTCTTTTTACATTTCTGGTTTTTTGACTGTTTTTCCTGAATTTGATTTGGATCGGGAATCTGTGTTTTTTTTAAATATCCCATAGGTTTTATCCTTTTTTGTGTTTAGAGCAGTTCCACTGTCCTTGCCAGAACTGATAATACCATCTCCATTGTTCGAAGTTGATGGAAGGGCCTCATTCTGGACTGTTTTGTTAAAGACACCTAAGACAATTTCCTTTTCGCTGAGGTCGAAGTTGCTTGTTTGAGGCTTTGGAACCCGTGGAACTCTGGAGTCATCCGATGTAATCGGGACGTGGTTGGTTGTTTGCGGCTGAGGAGCATGCGGAACTCCTGAGTCATCTGGTATAGTCGGGACTGTGGCTTTACTTTGTTCAGGCCGATCTTGAACCTCCTCTTCACCAGTTAGATCAGTCAGTGGTGATGACAGACACGAGTCCAACGGCTTACCCATTGAGGGCTGTGTGTGACTTTGTGAATTTGCATTTGTCTCTCAGGCTGTGGACTTTGTCAATCCATATGTGATTTATTCTTGGACACCAATTTGGTTGGGAGGAAAGGGGGATGGAGTGCAGTTAACTCTAGATCGTCTCTCCTCGCTTTTTGACTCTGTTTGAGCAGACCCAATGCTTCTTTTGTGACCTCAGCCAACAGTCTCTTGTCCTCACTGTTAGTACGTTTTTGATCAGCTAGGTCCTTCAAAGAATGATCGATTCTTCGGATATTTTCACATATTTTACCATTTGCCGCTTCACATTGGGAGTCTACTATTGGCAATTTGGAATTCATGAGAGCGGACAGGGTTGTCAAATCTTTTAGGTTTTCATTAATTTGCTCATACATCTTGAGCATAGGGGGCCATTGCTATGTTTAATGATGACATTACAAATGGTCTCAGATCATTTAAGGCTTCCCTTATCATTTTCTGAACATGGGCATCCCTCGTGACTTCAATTGTAGTGGCTTTATGAATCATGCGTTTTGCTTTTGGCTGATTCTGTTGTATCCATGGAGAGTTAGGTGACAACTCATCAATTGAGGAAGAATCAGACCGATCTTCTGTATTCATCGTAATTTCGGGTGCTTTGTATGAAGTTCTCAATTGCTGCTGATTGTTCATTATTTTTGAAGTAGATGTTTTGTTACGTGAACTGGATGTGTTCTGTGAACATTGGAATGGAGGAGAAGAGCTGGAAACCACACGTCTTCTTTTCCTGGCACCCATTGGGCAATAATTCCAAGCAGTGATCTCTTTTGCGGTAGGCATATGCGGCTCAAGTGGACTCCAGGGCTCTTTATTGCAATCCTCCATATCGGATCTCGGATCACTGGAGGTGGGTGGCTTTGGGTTTAGCGACCCATTCATTTCTGTGAGATCTTGCAGCAATTTGTTCACTATGGCCAGGGTATTGCGCCTTTTGGAGGGTGACTGAGGTGTTTCCCTCTGATCCTTATTCTTAGGCGAAACTATGGGTTCTGCATTCTCCTGCAACTCATATCACCCACCTCATCTTGATCCAGATCCGAGTTGTTTTGAACCAGTGTCACTTTAAATTATTTTTTGCATTAATGTTTACAGACATCGAATGCAGCACATTCTGGTTGGTGATGAGCTCCTTATTTGTTCCAATCAATACAGGGGAATGCATGTTCACAGCAGTTCTTATGCCTTGGTTCTCAAGAGCACTCACGGGTCCTCTGGGAGAGGCTGTCACCCACTCTAACCATGCGCCAGTGCTCTCCGACGTCAACCACCGTTCTCTACGGTCACAGCCCCCAGGCTGCGAGCCCATGGACGGTTGAGAGGCTTGCACTGCGCGTGCCGCCAAGACGCGCAAATGGTGTACGACACCGCCCAACACATCAGCGTGTTCACAGGCTGGGAGGGGCACTCCCGCCCCCCCCCGTGCGCCCACACCCAGTCCAGCTGAAATTGCCGGGAGAGAAAGAGCTCCACAACCCGCAACAGCACCCCCACAGGCAGACGCGATAGCAATATATGGCTCAGCCGGGACTGCTAAACCAGGCTCCGCAGGTGGATGATCATTAAGTCTCACTGTCTTGCCAAGATGGGACAGGTGAGACAAGTGGGGCATGTGCTGTGTGAGAGTTTGTGATTCATGTAAACAGTCACTCACATTAACAGACTCGCTTGTACTTCTTTTATGCAATGAAATTACACGGGCAGCCGGGGAAGAGTTATGAAAAGATTTTCTTACTTGTATTGTCCCAAAGGCAGCTTCTGGCTGGCTTATGGTGTCAGTTGTATTTTCAGCTCCTCCTTGTTCAGCACGCCACAATTGCAGGCGTGTAAGTGGATGATAGATTTTTCACCGAGGGAGCTTGTCACAATCCATAATGAATGTAGGTGAAAAAGGTGCCGAGCAAGCCTCGAGAGCCTCCAGAGACTCTGCACCGACTCTGCCCCGCTCCATGGTCTGCAAGGGGTTTTTAAGCCTCCACACCCCTCACAGAGATAGTAGAGATAGAAAGTGGACAAAGGCAGCTCCACAGGTCAGGAAACTCCAGCAAGGTTGAAACAGAGTAACATAGACTCACGAGACTCTGCACCGACTCCGCCAATTTCCATAATTTTCTTGTTGCTCCATTTCCGATTCACAGGTGCGACTTTGACGTACAGAGGGAAGGATGTATAACAAAGATCTGGATCATTAAATATCCAGATGTAAAGTGAGTGGGCAATCAAGCAGACAAAAGAGTATGCGTGAGGCATCTATGTGATAGCTATACAGACTGAGTGGAAGCAGGGAAGGGCTGAATGCTGTGGACAGCTGGTTCTGCTTTTGATCAGTTTGAAGGAGTGTCCTCTTCCACTTTCATCAGGAAGTGAAGTGAATAATTTGGTAACTTGACACACAATTTGGAGTCCTGGGGCTGATCGCATGCTGTTACACAATTTGTCAGCAAGACTTTCTGCATCTCAATCATATGAAGGTGAGGACAGGGTTGGCATTAGCTGATGTTTCATAGAATATAGTTTCCAAGGATTGAAATGTGCAATTTTGGCTGCGTGGTCCTGAATTATTCTGCATTTTGCAGCGTGTCGACTGCTGTCGCTTAGGGCAAAATTGTAAAAATAGTCATACTTTCAGATTGAGAATATTGTGGTAAATTTGACACAGTTGGAATTGTTTGCAAGAAATGCCAAATACATTGTGACTAAATGCAAGTATTTGCAAGGGCACCTTAGGTCCCCTTCTAAAAAGTAATTTCTTAATCCTATTTTTTTTTCACTTTCCCTGAAGCTGAAAGCACAGTACCCTATTTAACCAGTCAAAATGTGAATTTTGACCATGCAAATCACCTACCTTTAAATTTGGCAAACAGACAAATCTTATATCTCTGCATGCAGTGTATCTTTGCATGTCTCTCAATATACAGTATATACATCTCAGTATAGGATGCATCTATCTCTGTGTACAGTGTGTATATTTCAGTATCTAATGTATACATCTCAATATATATTTACCTCTAAGTATGTAATGTGTAGATTTCAGTGTTCAGTATATACATTTATGAATCTTGAATTATGTCCCAAATGCTTCCCCCTCAAACCCCAATACTGCTGGATCATGCGTACATCCAGCACCCACCTTCCAAAGGAAGTGGTTTGGTTACTATGACTTCACTGCTTAATGACCGAAACCAAGGGAAATGGATAAAGGAACACACTGTGGTCCATTTTCTCAAAGCGCGCTTAGAAACCTCTGGGTATTAAGCGAATCATATCATAATCATATCAGGAGAACTGTTCTCCACACGGAACGAATGCTTGCAGAAATGACAGTCTGGCAGCATGCAAAATACCCATTTCACTCTGTGCAACAGATGTGCGCATAAATGAAAGAAGGCACACTGATTAGCGAAGCATATGATAAACAGGTGCATGTAATGTTATTTACAAATATTGAGATCTTCCAAGCAACAGCATAAATATGCAAATCATCAGTAAACATCTCGTTTGCAACACAAATGTAACTGAATATGCGTGGGCATGCCACAGGGATGTTTGCGAGGCTGACTCGCCACACACCCCTACACAACAGCAAAATCACCATCATTCAAGGGTGGAAGCAGAAGCCGAACACTCTTTCCCAGGGGACAAGCAACTAGGGGACAAGCAACTAGGGCAGAGAACGCAGAGCAACCTGTGGCTCACTGGGCCCTGGGGGAGGCTCAGGCACTAGACACTGGTGGCGCTATTTCATCACAAGAACTAGGATATATTTGGCTTGACCTGTGGTTACATATTGCTTTATTTTACTTTGATTTCTTAACTAAGGATGCCTTCCTTTTGGGGCCTTTTTGAGAACAAATACTGCCTTACATGCAAGAGTCCAACACTTTTGCATTGTTTTGCAACCATTGCCTCGAAATAGTGCTTACTTTTGGGGTACCAAACTCTATGACAGAAATGCTTTCATTATTTTATGTTATGCCTCGTCCCATATGAAGGTATAATACTTCCAGTTTCCCACAATTGCTCAGTACATTTTTTACTGTTCTGTGGACAAGGGCCAAGTAGTCAGACAAGCCCGGCTGCCTACTGCTACACTACAAACTACTCATAGCTGGGCTTTAGGAGAGCAATGCTATTCACTTAAATAATTCGTCTCAGATCCTGCTTGTGAGGGTCAAAGGATGGACTACCTCCTTGGGTGCCTGTGCGATGAGGCACCAGGGTTGACTTTACAAGAAGTATACGGTGAGTGATTCATTGGATTTTGAACAGGAGCAGTGGAAAACGCTGTGTCGTTAAATGAGAGGCATTGCTCCTCATGGCTCAGTTTTTAAGGTAAGACCTCTGAGTGCTATGGGAGGTCTAAACACATTAATATATTAAGCGTACCCACAGTTTCTATAAAGTCTGCATCTAGATGATGCTTGATGATCGCTCACTGCAGATAATCTGCTCAGCCTGTGGCATGCAGCAGTGCCAGTAGGGCGAGCTGTGTCTGACAGTACCCAGCACAACATCATTTGGTCTGAATTTGTATCTCAGCTATGATACCAGGGGTCAAGTCCTAAAAATGTAAATGGGGGGACTCATCAACAAACGCAATGGGATGTGATGTTGCTAGAAATTAGCATATCACAGTGACATATGGAAATTTCATTAAATTGGCTTTGCTTAACCACCCAAATTGAACAGGACGAATGGCATTTGCCTTTCATAAAATCAACACACTGAGAGGATATTTTCTTCTAATAGTGTTTTTGAAAACGTTAAAAGGTGTGCATGATTTAAACTCCAAGAACTAATACAAATGTTTTCCCTGGGACTTGCAGTACCGAAATGGGACGTTTCACCTTTAGTTGTTTGTCATTTTTCATCAGGTTATTTATGCAGTGGTGAAGTGTCTGGCCTACAAACCTGACCACTGCGGTCTGATGCATGAGGTTGGCTTTAATTTATAAATTCAAAGAAGACATTCAGGGGCCGATTCATGGAACAAATGTGCGCCGAAAATCCCAGCGCAAGCAGGCGCAAGGTGGCACAAGCGTGAGAAAGCAAGCGCACGCGTACGCGTGCGATTCAAGGAAGGCGCTGCGCTTGTTTCCCACTGTCCGTGCGCCAATCCTGCCATGGCGCACGCAGGCGCACACGGCGTGCGCTACGCGCACAGCAAAAGCGCACATAGCGCAGCGCACAGCAACAAAAGTAGGCGGAACAGTGGGCGTAACACGCAGAATGGGGAATAACGCATGAAAAAGAAGGCGTAACTGGGGAAGTACTGCAGGGAACTACACGGAACGCCCACACGCACGCAAACAACCCGTATTCATGGATACGAATACGGGAAAGACGCACACAGGCGTGAATGCGTCCACCACACGAAGGCAGGCGGAAGCGTCCCCACGCACAGTATAAAAGTACGCGCAAACAACAAACACGTATATACAGCTACGATGAATGCCCCATTTGTCGCAGCACTGATCGTGGGACACCGCAGGAGGAGGAGAATAGCCATGGCACGCATTTTTCCACCACAGACAAGCCTTTTTGGGATGCCTGACGACCAGGTCCACGGCAGGTATAGGTTTCCACCCCGTATCATCCTAGACCTGGTCAGGGAGTGGGAAGATGACCTTACATCCCCCACCCTTTGCTCCCAAGCATTGAGCCCCTTGGAGAAGGTGCTCAATGTCCTGCATTTTTTGGCCACTGGGTCATTTCAGCAGACTAC
The DNA here is from genome assembly GCA_002915635.3 of Ambystoma mexicanum. Taxonomy (NCBI): domain Eukaryota; kingdom Metazoa; phylum Chordata; class Amphibia; order Caudata; family Ambystomatidae; genus Ambystoma; species Ambystoma mexicanum. The sequence continues at coordinate 943,570,190 of CM010928.2, read as the reverse complement.
TGCCATAGTGGGGGGGGTCTCACAGGGCACGCAGTCACGCTGCCTACACCAGGTCTTGGCAATCATGACAGCGCGCCCCTCAGTCCGCAGGCACATATACATGCCCTGAACACCCGCAGAAAGGCAGGCCGTTGTCCTGGACTTTTACAGGGTGGCACACTTCCCCAAAGTGCTCGGTGCCATAGATTGCACCCATGTGGCCCTACGTCCACCTAGGGCCACTGAGCACATCTACCGAAACTGCAAGCACTGGCATTCCATCAATGTACAGGTGGTATGCGATGCAAAGGGAATCATCACCTCTGTCTATGCAAACTACCCTGGCTCCACCCATGACAGTTTCATATACAGAATGTCTGCCCTGAGCTGGGCCCTGGAAGCTGGGCAGCATGGCGACACATGGCTCCTAGGTGAGTACAAATGCCCTTGCACATGCATGCATGTCACACACACACACACAAATACACAAACCCCAATAATCACAATCATTATCACCTCCCCAGGGGACAGTGCCTACCCTCTGAGCAACCACATGATGACGTCAATCCGGAACCCCACCACACCACCCCAGGTAAGATACAACGCTGCCCATATTGCAACCAGGGCCATAGTGGAGCGCACATTCGGAGTGCTCAAGTCACGCTTCCGCTCCCTTGACCGCTCTGGTGGGCAGCCACTCTATGCACCCCCAGTAGTGTGCAGGATCATTGTGGCAGCATGTGTCCTGCACAATGTTGCAACACGGCTGTAAAGCTCACCTGATTCCCGCAGAGGCGCCGGTCTCGACTGGGTGAATGCCGTGTCTTCAAAGGTGATGTGTAACACACGGTTGGTTCCTCCGGCTGGACCTCTGTGCACTGTGTGTCTGACTCGGAGAGTAAGATGTCTGCAGATAGAAAATATGGGATTAATGAACTGGGGTTATTGGGTGCCTCTCTCCTCTTCCCTTTCTCTTCTCCTGTAGGACCCAAAGGTTAACGATCTCACCTTAGGTAGGTGAACGCCGAGCTCTCCATCTGCCTCGGGGCAGGGTGCCGTAACCAGTTTCTTCACTGGATAAGGGTGCAGGCCTCTTGACCTCAGAGGACTGCTGTCCGTCGTTTACTGCACGAACGGTAAGTTCTGGGCACTTCAAATGTCTTAAAAGTCTTTAAGTGCGTAAGGCGTAGCTGCTGTGGAGCGGTGCCGAGGAGCACGTGAGTATGGCTTTTGACTTATGTAAAGTTCTTTTGTAATGATACCTCTTGTTTTGCAGGGTTCCGGCGATGGCGGATGGCGGGCTGAAGAGAGTTGAGGATCGAACCCGCGTGAGGAATAGAAGCGCTTGGAAGCACGTAAGTGAGCGCTTGTTGCCTGCTTCACGATGCGCACTAACTGTCTCTTTTACCTTGCAGGTACAAGTTCGGAGCTTTAGAGAAGCTGAAGGGTGCTGGGATACCCGCTGATTTCGGCGTGAGTAGTAAAGTTGCCCAATGTCTCTAAACGCACCTTCTTTTGCCTTTCAGATGCGGGATGCAGCGTTGAAGGCCTCCGGAGCGTGCGAAGAGCCGGTAAGCTTTTGTCTTTCAGATGCAGGTATGCAGCGCGAGGCGTTGGTGACAGCCGCTGGACCAGGTAAGAGATGCGCTGCCACTGAAGACCGTAGTGCTAACCTGTTCTTTCTTTGTCTTTATAGGTGCTGCTTAAGACTGGATTCCTGCCCCACCCAACAGGAAAAGTAGTCCCAAACAGAAGAGGATCAGGGGCTCAACTGGCAGGTAAGTAAGCAGCATGGTCTGCTGCAGGTAAGTCCACCCAAGCATTATGAGCCCGGCGCTTCCAGCGCTGGGACTGGGCATATTTATGAGCGGTCTGGTGCCACTGGGCCAGGACAGGTCCAAAGGTCCAATTGGACTGGCCGGCACCCGAACGGGGTTATGGGTCTGCTTCCAAGGGAGTTGGGTAAGTCCTGACCTTTGGAAGCAGAGATTTATGACACGGCAGGGCGTACCGGTGGACATGGTGGTGCCCCCACATCCCCAACCACAGGCACAGACGCTGCCCATGGGTGGGGATAGGGCACGTGGCGAGGATGCCCGGACTAAACTCCCCCCCCTGCGGAGTGCACACAGGCCTGGCACATACCAGGTGACAATCGATGATGACAAAGAGACAGTCAACTGTCACAACCTTACCACCCCGAGATTGTTGCCATGGAAGTGCCACATTGTGTGCATCCCTAGCTACTTAAACACAAGTAATCCTGTGTGACCAAAAGGCACACATGCAAGGTGTGGAATCACGCACCTGCAAAACAGGCCATGGACTATCACTGGTATGTCACTCAAACCCTCCCAAGCACAACATGACATGGCAAGCAATAGCCATGCACCAACACAGTACCAATAAGTACACATTGCCATGTGAAAAATGTAAATTGGCATCGATAATGATGCCTGACATGGAATCAGATGAAAGGACTGACCAACAACTCCACCCAAAGAAGTCATACCCAAATGCATTCCAAAAGTCGAAGTTGTAACATAAACAATAAATGCCTGTCTACATGCACATTGTGTGTGAAAAATCAACACTGCAGCTTCTGTTGTGCCGTGTCCACCTCCTGCAACACACTGCTCAGTGCACAGCACAGTTACAGCACCATGCGTGGTGATGCCACTCTGAGCATCACATCTAAGCGACAAACCACATCAAAAGCAAATTAGGCATGTACAGGATCCACAATTGATCATAGGACATGTGCTGCAGGGGACACAGTGGGCACCATAAGGAAACGAGTGTGTACACGTGGACATGGAAGGGTGGTTGTACATGTAGTGCTTATAGTGCGAGTGCGTGGGTCAGTAGGGACATGCATCAACATATGCATGTTGCAATCAAGTGACCATCAGTGTCCTCTACACGATCACATGTGATATTCACCATGTGTGTAACCCCGCATGTCAACCACAACTTATCCCTCACACTGAAGGTAAACACAACACATGAACAGGCATTGTATCAGGCAGAACAGTTCATGTACATAGGATACCACAATTACAATGTCAGGGTGCCCATCACACTGCTGGGCAAGGCAACTATCACCAGCAAGCACCACCCTCCTCACAAATCACATGACCCACTGAACAACTGCACGGGGTTATGGAGCTCCTAATCCTGAATTTCACTGGCCACAGGATCACCCTTTCCCTTGTCACCATCTCCCACCTTGTGTGTAAAAGGGTTGCTGCACCCTCAGAGTCGACATTGATTTGCAAAAACACTACATCCAAGAGAACTCAAAGCAGGCCAACACAGAAGCCAAGCAAAAAGGCTGCAGGGCAGAAAAACTAACCAGAATAGCTCCTAGTAGATGACTTGAAGTAGCAGTACCTACACAAAGGACAAGTACTACCACCAATGACGTAAAACCAAGGTGCACAGTAAAACAATGTCACAACATGGATGTGTTCCATGTGTGGTACTAACATAGAATGAAGCCCACAAACGGATGTGTACTGTCACTTGCTCCTCGTGTACAGGTGCAGAGTGGCACGAACCAACCACCCACCGTGGTCTGGGGGCTGCAAGGTCAAACTCAACAGGCCTCTGAGACCCTGGCGGGGAGGCGAGGTCAGGTATATGGAGTCGGACAGGCATTGCATTCTGGATACCGGAATGAGTGGGCAGGAGAGGGGAGTTAGTATTGACACGGGAAGTAGGGAATGGCCAAGAATGTAGTACTCACATTAACACATACACAATCATACCAAATTGTTCACTCATAACATAGCAGCAATTTCACTGAAATGGAGTCAAGAGAAACTTATCTCTGGGGTGAGTGCTGGCCTCCTGCCTGCGCACTCTCAGTTCCGGGTAACAGGAGCACTTCAATACTGCAAAGAGAGCCACAGTTAAAAATCTGATGCATGCCCATAACACACAAACACACCCCAAATATGCCCCAAAGTAACAAAACTACTCTACAAACAGACAATCTCGTGTGGATGCTTCGTACCCATACGTAAGCATTCGCCCTGTGATGGTTCATACACAGTCAATGCAGTAAGTCAGAGCGCGGTGGGTGCGTGGCAAATGAAACCATGTGTGTCACGAATCACACAACATGCAATGTTCCCTGGGTAAGAGACACGCAGTATAGCAGGTATGACTTCCAACAAGTCGTGTTTCACATGACCCAATAAAGTAGGCAGTGCATGTTTCAATTCTACATGGAAATGAATGCACTGCACCCAAGTCTGTCCTTTGCCGTCTGTCCTGTATCAGCTTCTTTTCCATGTCTCGGAACGTACTTGGGTGATGTAAGTGCCTGAATGGACCATGGTGGACTGGGATGGATGTGTCACTGCCCTGCAGGTGTGCCCCAGCAACCTTAAATCACTAGCCTGAGTCCACCAACACATCTGAGCCTTATTGTGCTTTTCAACACAATATTCGTCCAGCTCACCCTCAGTGCTGGCTACTAGCAATGCATGTGCACTGGCCTGGGTGGAAGGTTTGCTGTGTTGTGGCCCCCTGTGGTGCTCACCTTGCCTGGCAGTCCCTTGAAAGACGTCAGGCAGTTTTCGGTATGTATGATTTGCAATCCCTGTGCTCTGCTTGCGTACACTGTGCATGTGGGCACACCAGACGTGTCAGATTCCAGACGTCCAATGGCCATGTCTGCTGACAAAGGTGGTCTGGGCTCATCCCCTGCCGAAAGGGCATGAAACACATGATTAATGCATTAGATTCATCTGTGTGTGTCTTCTTCAGGCATCACATCACTGGACATGTCAGAGACGTACATCAGAAATCACACCACATCGGTCTTTTTCACGCCAAAGTGTGGAACACACTATCTATGGCATGATAATTGTAACAAGCACATGTACGTTAAGATAAGAAACATACTACACATGCATAGCAATGATGTACACATGAATCATTAAACACCCATCTAGCAAAAGCAGAACAGTGGTCAATAACACCCCAATCATCCCAGTAGGGGGTTGTTAACAAAGTTCCAGCATTCAGAATGCCAAGATTGACAGTCAAGGCCTTGCTGTAATAGGCTGTTACACGCACCATCCTTGCGAGCCCATGGATAAGGGAAGCAGGAGTGGCATATGTGAGTCAAGGACCCCAAGCCAGAAACACATACACAAGACACGTCGAGGGGCTCAGCTGGAACCGAGTGGTATGCTTTCAAAGCGAAAAGGCACCCCGCTTAATGAAGCCAATAGACAGAATTTTTAACTATATAAACTAATTACACTAACTACAAAAACCTACTTTACCTAATTAAACTAACTATCAACAGAAACTTAACTAACTAAACTAAAAGAAAATCAAAAATGGCCACATACGACCCGGGAGGGGTGCACCCAGGAGGGGGAGGTACAGGTGCTGGCTCAACATCCACATGGCGATGATGCTGAGTCAACAAAAAAATCTCCATGGGCTCAACGCCTGCACAGCCGACCTATGTGGGATAGAGTGGTCGTCGAGTTGGCTCATCCTGGAAAGGAGGACATGGCGCAGTAGCCTGGGCACGGCTAGCCGCAGCTTGGGCCTCATCGTAGTAGCAATATCTGCCGACGGTGAGCCTGGTTCTGTGTGGCGATGGACGTAGGTCTGCATGCGGAACCTCCGTTGTATCACTGCTTCTCTTGCAAGGTAGCACTTGTAACGGGAGTTCGTTTGCCGGCTTGGCTGGACAGCCGCTGCACCACCGACAAGCCGTAGCTCGGGCCGAGATGGTACGCTCAAGCTGTGAAACCTCTCTCTGACCGCTCCCTCTGGGACATCAGTAAGGACACCCAGAGTGGATCTGAGGGAAGCATACTCCTCCCTCAGGGCCTCCATGTGTGCCTCTGCGTTAGCAGCATTTGGTTTGACGCAGAGACGACTTTTAGCCTGGTGTGCCCTGTTGAGGCCGCCATGCCAGGCTGAGCGAGCGGGCGTGGACCGTGGCGTCTGCTGCTGGAGAAGCACTGCGTATCAGGGTGGGGCCGGATCGGGCACACGCTCATGCTCGCTCGATGTTTTCGATTGCTGTCCCCTTGGCATTCTGAAATTGGCAGTCTGTCTTGCTCCCACTCAGTATACTGCGGTGCGTCGGTGGCGACCGCGTTGCTGGGTTTTGACCTGCGGGGACCCAAGGACGCGGATGTCCTCGTTGTGGTTGCACCGCCGTAGCTGCAGACTACATTCGTCCGTCGACGTGATGTCCAGCACATCAGTGACTGGTGTGTGGTGGGTACCTGCGTGCGCGATCTCACACGGGGCGGAGGTTCCAAGACTGTCTGACCTCAGTGAGGTGTCTATGGACGAGGAGTGTCACATCAGAATCACTCACCCCTGACACATGGACCTGATGCTCATCCAACTCTACATGGACGTCAGAGTCGTCATCAGGGCTGGACTCATAGGCAGCCAGAGACAAGATGGACTGTAGCACTTGGGGGTTTTCGTGGCCTGCCACCCCACGACCCCCACTTGTGCCGGGTTGATGTAGTGATACCAACCCTGTGCCTGGCATGACAACACCATCCTCCGGCTCCATTGCGTCATCATCTGAAAAATAGAGAGAAAAAAGGTCACTACACATGTCAGAAGCACACAACACACACACACACCGACAGCAAACGCATCAGGCAGACATGTGACACACAACATATGACCTGGCATGCATGCTGGGTCTACTTTGAATTGCTTCTGTGATCAGACCTGTTGAAAGGTGGCAGTTTGCATTGAAGTGGGTCTATGCAGTGCAGCAATATGTATGTTACTCACTACCTACATGTACAAGTACTTCATGGTGTGTGTCAGAAAATGTGAAGGCAGTGCAAGGTCAACTTCAGGCATCACGTGCAATGTGCATTCAATGGGTAGCATATCTACAAGCAAAGCACCCTCACCCAAGTGCAAAAGCAGGGATGCCTAGCATGGTATCAAAAGGCTGACCATAGACCTGTGTATTGACAGACAGTGTTGACTAGCATCAACAGCTTCATGTGAGTCAAGTGACAACACTGCAAATGATGATGGGACAGTAAGCAGGACACATGATGAAACGTCTGGAGGCCACCCACGTGTGAAGAGGACACTACACCAGTTGGACAGAGTCATTGGCCATTAAACAGGCTGAGGCCTGTGACCCACCCAGATTGTCAGACCCTAAACATGTGTGCAACGCAGTACTGAGCCACAGTAGACATGGGAAGGCTGATGAAATGCCATGCAATGTATGTCACCCAGGACTTGTATTACAGTGATCATCCAGTCAAGGACACATAGGGGCATGCGTGCAATGCACATGGAGCATGAATGGGCACTCATGTCCCTGCGGGGCATCTGACCTCTGCACAGTACAAGTGAGATACCCTGCATCAAGAACTAAGGCTGTACCACACAGCATATGTCTGGCAGATTGGTTGCGGGAAGTTAGCATGTACACAGGACGCATTAACAGGGAAGTACCCAACGGCAATATTGAAGCAGACCAGTGCAAAGGTGGAATTGGGGTGCAGAGGGGGGTGGAGGGGCAAGGGAGCATGCCTACATGGAGTACCCGCATGCAGGCAGAGGACACATGCACGTCAGTCATGCTATGACAT
>CM010928.2:943464596-943562569 GCA_002915635.3 Ambystoma mexicanum | reverse complement strand
GGAAGCACCTCAAAACCTTCCTCTTTGCTTCTGCTTTCTCTCTCCCTCTCCCCTGCTACAACTGGTCCACTGTCTGCGACCTCGGTCCTGGGCCCTTCCACTCTCCACCTGCACTGCCTCCCTGTCAACCCCTGCACTGGGGGACTGTCTCAGTATCCTACAGCCCCCCCTTGACGTATAATACCCAGTTGCACTGTCCTAGCTATGAAATAATTTCCCGACCTAATATATAAAATGAATAATTTTAATAAAGATCTGATGGTGAGACTAATTTCATTTTTTATGTTTTTAAAACAGGTACATCCTTCATTATTGTATGTGTCACGAGTACCAGACACCGGCGGATGGCTTTTTTCAACCGCCAGTTGCTTCTCCGCGTGAACAACGTTACCACCCTGACCATTTTATGGGACGATCGCCAAGTACAAGTATGCCCTTACGCGGTACTAACGGCTAGATGCAACATACAGACCGTTGTGGTGGCCTAGTGCCTCGTTGTTGGAACAGCCATGCGATTATCAGTGCGACCGAAGAGCTTATTTTATCGTAAACCAACACCCTGTGTACTGCACACGAACATCGCTTGCCTCAAGACGAACTATTTTGGATCGAGAGCAAAGAAAAATGCAAATCGCTGAATATTCTCAAAACATTTGATGTCAAATAAATGTACTTTGCCAAATGTACAATCTTGCCGTTTGCTTTTAAACCAGTTTCATATTCCGAATTGTGGCGCTGTATTGTGAGATGATCTAAGACCCTGTGTACAGCAAAGGAACATCGCGTGCCTCAAAACGAACTTTTTGGAACGTGAGCAAATAAAAATGCAAATCGCTGAATATTCTCAAAACATTTGATGTCAAATAAATGTACTTTACCAAATTTACAATCTTGCGGTTTATTTAAAAGTACAGTTTCATATTCCCAATTGTGGCGCGCTGTGTTGTGTGAGCTATCTGTGTTGATTTCCGGGTTCTGTGTGGAGTCGCGTAGAAGACGCCTGGGCGCGTTTGCCTACGCAGCTCAGTCACGTCACGGATAGAGGCGGGGAATATGAATGTTTTGATAAAGTCTGTTTCAGGGGCGGGGGATTTGATTTAGTGCCGCAAAAGCAGGTGAGCCAGGGCGATGGGGGGAAATGATAGGATTATCAGAAAATGGCGGCTGATTTCGAGTGCGTTAATGGACGAAAAGTCGGGTAAGGTCCATAGGAAAGTTTTCTACGATCTACCGAGTTATGCTTAAAAACACATGGCCGAACCGTAGGGACAATAAAAAAAAAGTCCCGGAACTATCCTTTAATAGAATCTAAACCCCCTGTCACGTTAGTGAGGGGGATTTCCCATTCTATGGCATTTCAGGAGGCTTCATATTATGCAAGTTCAAAGCCTTTGCATCCCAATCCCAATTTGAGCAATACACTTGTGATAAAATAAAATTATTCCAATTATTATTCCCGTGACCAATCAGCTGCTTTGATAATTCCCTCCCCACAGGAGAACGTCCTAAATACTAAAGCATCTTCAACTGAAGAACCAAAGGAGCAATTGACTCCCTCTCTCTGAAAACCTACTTAATCCACATGGTCCAAGGGGCAGGAGACCCCGCAACAGTGTTCCCACAGGAATAGCAGCTGAGAGGTGTTAGGGGTTAAGTCCAACTTTAAGCATTTTTAAAACACTTAATAACTCATACATTATAAAATGTCCTGGAAACCTGGATAACAGATGGAGGAAACCCTACGGTTACCCCTTCTGGCAATAAATAGTGATTTCCCCACCCCCCGGGAGAAACATTCAACTGACCATAACTAAAGGACTGATACAGGAGAAGCGCCTTAACAGGAAAGAAAAGACCACATGGATAACTTTGAAAACAGTTGTAGCACAGACAATCCTTTCTTGGAAAGACAAAGATGCGTTAATCCAATACGATGTCATCGTTGCCTATAAGAAAACACCTAGTTAAGGCGGAACCCCAAAGCCAATGGACCTGAAGGTCCTGCGCACCAAGTACTGCCAAACCACTGTTTTCACCCTTAGTGACCATGTCTCGCTGAGATAATGGCAGTTAAATGCAATCATTGACATGTAATGTTACCCTTTGTAAACAGCTCCCACAGAAACCCCTATTTCTGCTAAGAGAGAAACCGAAGCGAAAAATGTTTTGAGTCGCATACCCACTCACCGAACAGATGCCAGCTAAAAGAAACAGGCTTATTAAAGGCTATCCCAAAGTCCTTGACACAGATAGAGCACTGCGGAAAAACCTCGGAAGCCCAAGTGAGATGAAATATATTCTAATGAATAACATAGGAACCCTTGAAGGAACCATTCATAAGAGAAAACTGTCAGGCAGAGATAGGCCACGGGCGGAGAGGGATGATACTAGAAAAATATGCACTGTAAAATCCTATAGGGATGGGAACCACCCCCTCCGAGAAGGCCAACACTAGCTTTGTCGACTGCATGCGCAGCTGAACTTGCAATCCTTGCCATCCTGCCAAAGGAGGAAAAACACACAAAAAGGAACTGAGCAATCCCGGAGGAACAGACTGAAGACAGTGCACTGGCACCCCCATTCTTACAAGGGAAAGAGATCACTCCCTCGGAAATCCAACCGTACAAGATAGTGGCAAAGAGATAATTTAGCTTTTATATATAGCGCTACAAACCCTCAGGTATCTGAGCACTACTTGTCATTACACATGTTGTGTGGAGCTCATTTAATGGGCCTCGGAACAAAGGAACAAAGACACAGAAGTAACTGTTCATCTGCCCATCCAGGTTAGCTAGCTGAGGGGGAAAAAACCTCCCTTTCCAGGGGAGAAGACGGATACCTCCTTACTTAAGTAGAGTCTATCATCCCAAAGGATAAAATGTAGGGCTTAATGACGTGCTTATAACCAAGAACAAACACCATGATCGCGGAAGGGACACCTCTAACTGTATCCAAGAAAAAATATTATCTAGAACCCCTTGGAACAGAGGTGAGTTATCACCCTCTTCATTAACTTGGTAACGCACCAGGAGGCTGATGGGAAGGGTCAAACCGAAAGGGAGGGACATTGATGAGAGTGAACCCATCAGTGGAAATGAAGAGGAAAACTCCTGATAAGGAGGAAAAACAGGAACCCCCAGCACTCATCCTCGAGGTCTAACATGACCCTACCCTCCACCAGGAGACAGGAAACAATGAGCATAATAACTCTTCCATTTTTAAAGGTTCCACAAAATAGGTGTTAAGACTTGCAAGCTAAATATTGGAAGTACTCCATATGCCCACTCCCAATTAGTGGGAGCAGAATTATCTCATTCACAATTGAAAAACCGTGAGGGAGGCTGGTATCATCACCCCTTCCAAAAATGAGGTCACTGACCCCCATATTAACAAATTTTACTTGCCTTAATGACCACTGGGAAATGAGGCAAGGGAAAACAGAGAGGAAGTGCGCAAAACGGATCCTTGTTAACCTACAGCAACCCCCAGGGGTTTGAGGTGAACATCACTTAAGAAAAACCTGGTGAACACCTGAGGCATTACAGGAGGTATCCTAGGACTAGCAGGCCTCCTGTCGGCACAATCCTTCCAAAGGAACAAAAACACCGTGCTCAAGCCCCTCGAGCAGAGGAGTAACTGTGCGCACCTCTTGATGCGCCTTTTTCCAGATAGGTAGACTTAGGAAAAACCCAAAGGAGTGGGCTCTATTCTCCTGATGGGCAAAGATCTTAATAAAAGCCACCTGTCCAATAATGATTTGGGATGAAGTCGCACGGGAAAGGGTTTACGTCATCCTGTGGCCATGAAGGCGTTTACCGATGCCGAGCAGGCTATCGCTCTTATAATCCAGCCCTTCATGATCTGCATATTTTCAAGTGCTAGTATTATAATCCGAACCTGGATTGTATTGTTTTACCTCTCAGAGGAATGCGTTGCCCTTGAGCCATTCCTCCTCACATGAAGGGCATTTACGCCGCTCCGTAAGAGCAGAGGCGTCGTTGTTGCCGAGTAGGCAAACAGATCTCATTCAAGTAGCACAGTAATTGCACTTCAAATAAGGAAAAATAGAGGTTACTTCCCTCTTTAGCCAGCTGAGCAAACTGGGTTATATATGACCTAAATTCACAGCTACCACTCTCCCTTCGTAGGGTCCTTCCCTTTTTCCCATAGGGCAAAGAAGGATATCAAGGACTGTCAGATCAATGTCGAGAGGGTTGGCTCACAAAACAAGATGATGGCACTGCCCCTCTGGACCGTCCCTTTGATGAGGGAAGAAGGCTAAGCTCTTTAGCGCCTTTATGAAGGCAAGCAGGGTTCTCCAAATTATCTGTCGCAGAAACAAGGACCCTGCAGTAGCGGAGATATAATAAGTAAACAGGCTATGAGGAACAGAACAGAACTGTGGGTACTCCTCCTAACCTGCGTACCTGACCCCTTGACCCTTTTTAGGGGAGGAGAAAAAACCTAAGGGAAGTAAACAGACTGAGTTGTCCTGAACCTACCTAAAGGAAAAAGAGAGAGGGGTAACTAAGCAGACATTTTTTCCCGCAAAGGGTCATGAAACATCATGCTAGTACAGGAATGCACCTGAAAGAAGGCTGGATAGGAAGGCCCAAGCTCCCTCTAGGTCATTTAACAACCTCCTCCACCAACCCCTGTCTTTTCTTTGAAGGATAAAATGATAAAAAGAAGTAAAACAAAATAATTCCTTTAACAAAAGGGGGAAGCGTTAATGCTTCACACACAGCTTAACCATTGCTGTAACAAAGGAATACGCTGAGCAAGCGCACCAAAAGCTGCTTACCCTAGCAGGGTATAGAAACCAGCAGCACGCCAGGGAACAACCCTCGCATCCAAACACAGGTGAAACCTGAAGCCGTGCAGGCAGCGGCACTCAAAATAAATGAGATGGTACATGACGCTCCCCTCACCTGCGCTTCAGTAAGCAAAGCTGTTGCCAGGGCGCGCGTGGGGATTGAAGTGGGTGGCCCATATGTGTAAAGCTTGCACCTTTCTCATAATGTCTCCTTTAAAGGGTAAAACCCTTTCATCTCATTGGGTATAAATTGAACAATTTAGCATTCCTAATTCAGCATTCATAATGCAGCATTGATATAGCGCTATGAACCGACAGTATCAGAGTGCTGCACAACCCTACCTGGGTCTGGGGCAGAGTATAAGAAGGGAAGAAATTCCCATCACTCTTGTACCTTATTGTGTAAATTGAATAATTTGTCAATCATAACTCAGCATTTATATAGCGCTATGAACCGACAGGTATCAGAGTGCTGCTCAACCCTACCCCTGGGCCTGGGGCAGTGTAAAAGAAGGGGAAAAAACCCATCGCTAGAACTCCCCCCCCCTCCCCAACCTCCCACCGCGTTGGGAGTAAAGCAAAGCTTTTGACGTCCGCGCACGAGGTGACTGGGGAGGGAGGGGCTGGTCGGCGGTTAGCCGACAAAAACGTGTCAATTAAGTATACTTTCCGCCGCGCGTCTAGCCTGCAGCGAAAGCTTCTAAAAGGTCTGCGACGGAGGGAAGTACAAACATTAGCCTGTGCGCGCGAGGTCTGAAGCAAAGGCTTCAAAGACCCGCGCGCACAGCTGACAACATATGATACATAAATAAAAAGAAAATAACCATGCGCTCTAGGCGCACCAACCCACGCGTGACAGGCCTGAAGCAACAGCTTCTAAAAGGGCCGCACGCGAAAATAAACAAAGGCTGTGCGCGCGAGGTCTGAAGCCAAGGCTTCAAAGACCCGCGCGCCACAGCTGACAACCCTTACATAACTCACGCGTGACAGGCCTAAAGCTAAAGCTTCAAACGGGCCGCACGCGACTGCTCGCACTAATGTAATGAAGAAAAAAACTAAAATAAACACAGAGAGCTCGGCGCTGCCAGGCGCCCCAGACCCATAAAAAGAACCACACTGCAAGAAAAAGCATGGGCGCTCGCGACCCATTATTTCTGTTAGACGCCACGAAGTAAGTGGCAGTTCGTACAATACTGCAAAATAATCTTAAAATAAGGAAACAATTTCCAATGCGAAAGCAGTAAGGCACATATTATATATGCAACACCAATTCATATGGCAATCACTGACTAACATGCAAGGCACAACTAAAAGGAGTGACTTAGCTGTGGTGTCAGCAGCAAAGAAAGAGGAGTTGGGTTTAGAGTAAAGGACATATATGGGCATATATAGAGGAGGGTCCCTGCTCATTGGTCCCCTGCAGGGCATGACCTGTCCTCCATGATGGATTGGGGAGTTCCCCTTGCATTGACATTGGACTCTATTAGTTCTGTTATTGAAACTTTTGTTTGTAAAAGTTTTTTCTTTGCTGCTGTGGTTTCAGAGTAAAGATTGTGATGCATAATATGAAGCCTCCTGTCATGCCATAGAATCGATGTTCACAGCGCTATTTTGACAGCATTATGATTCATGGACGCAACTAGAACTGCGGTTAAGGTCGTCGTGACCGCCTCAAAATATGGCACATCTCTATGGACTCCCCACATTTTGCACCCCATTCTTTACCCTCTATCGCTCACTCATGTTTCTGCGCTTTCACAAGAACAAATGCATAGTGGCACATCTGCAGCTTAGGTGGGACTGTGCAAACCACATCCCCAAGTGTAAAAGCTGTCCACAAGAGTACATATGTCCCAAGGTTTTCATACATTTTACTGGTGGGGTGAGTGTTCTGATAAATGAAATGTGCACCAAATCCAGTGTACATTACATGCTCAAAAGAATTTCAGCTTAAATAAGTATCTTAAACATAGTTGTCAAAAATAAAATCCTGTGGTTATTCCGATTTTTCCAAAATGCTCTTTGATTTTATGCAAGGCAGGAAGGTCATAATTTTTCTTTCCTATTTTTTATAGGCGTTATATCTACAGAAAGAAGGGGATAATTTTAAATTCTGATGCACAGTAAAATAAGTGTAAAAAATTAGGCTTATGATAGTACTTGTTTTAATGCACTGGTGCATTTTTTAAAATATTTTGCAGGCACAGTGGGTGACGGGAGGCAGAAATACGTTTCGTCCTCCTCATGCCTACTCATCATGAAAAACCACAGTTTTAGACCTGCATTCCATTGTCACGTAGGTGTAAAACGAATAATTCCTATGGATTGTGCCTGGTTTTAACACCTGCTAAAAGCAGTTGGATACGTAGGAATCCATTGTAATGTAGTGCAGGCGACTTTTACATTTGTTACAAAATTGATAGTAAACTGAAATTGTAAAGGCGATTTCACGTAGACTTACTCTTTCTTTTTGCACTCTGTTTTGTAAGAATTGAAAATTGCATTCAGGGGACCAAATGGCTGTTAGGCAGAATTATATACAGTACCCTTTGGGAACACCAAACACAATTAGGACTACAAGTGACAGTACAAATTCACCTTTGGTACAAGCCTGTACTACACAGTAAAGTGGTAGTGATGGCTGAGCAGCCAGACTTATCTCAAGAGTAAAGTGAGCAGTATCAATAGTTACACAAAGGACAGCAATTACTGTGATTCAAACAAACACTGACTCAAGGTTTCTGAGCAAAAGAATATACATTTATTTACACATCAGTTTTTAAACATTTCACTATTATTAAGCCCTCGGTTTGGCGAAAGATTTCACACACTTTCACCGCGGCTGGACGAAACGAACAACCGGGTTAGCACAGTACCTTAAAGCGAAAGAATGCTGAGGCAGACGTTCCTGGCAGGTCCTGCAGGCTCACGGTTCCGGAAGCGACTGTCAGAGTGACAAGAAGGAGGAAGACTGGAGGGTCCTGCACTGCACAGGGAAGAAACGAGCAGCGGAGCAAAACGACTATTAAAAGGTGCGCTCCTTAAAACGCAAGCAGGGTCTGTTCCTCCTGGCTTTCGGTTCACTGTAGCTCTGTACAGCAAATTCGACCAGAGGAGGGAGGCCTGGCTAGCAGTTTGGCGAACTGGTTGGTCCCACCAGCTCAAGGGGAGAAGATTCCTTGCAGATCTTCCCTGTCAACGAAGTTTGGAGATTCGGATCTGCAGCAGGGCTTCACCGGGAGGTTCAGTCGTGGTAAGGGTCCTCTTCTTCCAGCTTCTCTTCGGCTCTCTCGTTCCAGTGGTGACTCTGCCTTTCCATCCCCAGAGACCTGCTTTTTATGCAGTTTTCCCCCATTCACACAGCCTGGCTGTCAATCACACAGCAGGGTGGCTGTCCCGCTGGGACAGTCACCAAAGCCAATCATACCAGAGTGTGACATGGGTCTCCAAGGAGACCCTGTGCAGGGAATCTCAAACCCCTCCCTCACATCCATTCCCCCTCAGACATTCCGGCGCCTAAGGAGGGCTTCTGTGCAGAAGCCTGCCAAAGGTCGGCAAACAAAGGAATCAAACCTGGTTTGGCGCGCAGAGAAAAACACGAGAAAGACTTTTACAAGAAGAAATGACAAATAAACCCAGCCGGAACCGTATAAAAATCTATATGGGCCAGCGGGTTTAAGTTTGAGGCTACTAAAATAGCCTAAAACAATACCAAGGCTATTTAATATAGCCTTGGTAGGAAAAATAGGGTAGTTACCACTGCCACCAGCCAAATCTTAATGAAAAGGGAACGAAACAATGTTCCATGAGAAACAGACAAAAAGGGATAGCTATTAACCCTTTCCAGTACTCTATGAAAGATAGTTTGTACTGGGTCTGTGAGATTAAAAGGACAAATAAAGTCAATTGCAACTTTACATGTTTCTGGGACACAGTAGTCAGTCCCAGAAAAATTGAGTTTCGGTGGGAAGTCTGAAAAAGACAACCCTGCTTCACTGCACTGAAGATGCTGTGAAACACGTAGTAAAAAGATGATGCCTATGGAGTAGGTGAGGCTCCACAATCTATGAACACAAGAAAATGTTAAACACACACAGCAAAACACATGTAAGAGTGGGGAAAAAAGGCTCACTCTCTTACCAGATGAAAAATAAAAAATCCTAGACATCCAGCAAAGCTGCTGAGGGACTCAGTAGGTAAGGGAAATTAGCCATTCTGGAGAATTCTCCCTAACAATGGCTAACGTTGGTGGTCCCAAGCATGCAATTACTGTTTTTAACAAAATTAGCCTGAGTAATGGAATGGTTTATACTTGGAGTGTAAGAGTTGTTTATTTACAGAGAGCGAATTATGTACAAACTGAACTAGAGAGACTTTTTAAAATTATGCAGACTGAATCCAAACCTGAGATGATGCTGAGTGACCAAAAATAAATGATTACAGGGCCTCATGATTTATTGTTTCAAATGTTTGCCTCCCTTACTAGACAACACCCATCACTCTTTATACCACATCCATTCTTAGACCCTCAATTTAGTACGTCAGACTAAGTAAGACTGATATCGTGCCTATCGGGACACCTGCTCCCCATTTCCCTCGTGCACTCTGGCAGCCCTCTATGGGTTCACCTGCTTCTCCTTCCATTGAGGCCAGAAATCTCTGGGTCATCTTTGACTCCTCTCCTTTACTCCTCACATCTTGGACCTTGCCACAAAGACCCACTTTGAACTTCACCTCCTTAGAGGCATTCACCCTTTCCTCACCTTCCCCCAGAAGATCAATGTCTCTAGAGCTCTGGTCCTCTCCAGGCTAGATTACTGTAACAGCCTCTTCCTCAACCTGCCTCTTTCATCGCTCTGTCCTCTTCAACTAATCCAGAATAGGGCTGCCAGACTTATCCTTGTCCTCAAGCCATGGGAGCGTATCTTTCCAGCCCTAAAATCTCTCCACTGGCTCCCCGTTGTTTCAAGCCTCAAATTCAAGACCCTCTGCCTCACCCACAAGACTGTCTGGGGTCTGGTACCACGCTACCTGCAACTCTCTCATATTAAATACTCTCCCTCCAGATCCCTCTGATCTTCTGGCTCCAACTCTGTGAAGATGGATTTCTAAACTCTGACCTGGTGGGCAGAAGTGTAGGAGGCCACCCTAGTTTAGTGGAACAGGGGAACCTTCTGGACAAACCAAACCAATCTACGGTGGCTTGGCAGGTGTTCAAGACTAAGTCTCAGGAGTGGTGAGAGTGATCGGAAGCCCACAATGAGCGCAGACAGTATAACTCCACAGATTACTCTTAGATGTATTAAAAATACATTTAATATAGGCCTTATAATCAAAACCTAATTAAACCACAGTTATGAAGAAACCATACCACACACGATCATGCACTATCTAACATATATACAATAATGTGATTAGCCTAAGGCTGACGATGGGGGGGGGGAATTACTACGACCTGCAACAGAAAGGGGTTAAATCAACACAGATATTAGGTTAGGCAGTCCTTCATCAACAATTCCTAACTTATATAGTCCAGTCCTACGGAGAAAGGAGCCTTGCGCACAAAGTACAGTTGTGCATTAACGCGCGGTTGTGCGTAAACGAGGAAGCGGGTTCTCTTCAGGCAGCTTTAGCTGCTCAGGAAGGGGCTTGAGGCGATGAAGAATAAGTTCCTATTCCTAGAAGAGGCTCTACCCTTGCAGATAGAGCGACGTTCAGGAATAGCTGGGGAGTGCAGGTTATCCCAGCCAAGGTGAGTATCTGTTGAGGGACATTTGTGCGTTGAAAAAAATTTAATGGATGGGCCGGGGCCCACCGGTAAGTTAGGAAAGTACTCACGACCCTCTAGACAGTCTGGACCAAACTTTGGCAGTCCAGCCCACTTCGCCTGTTGGTGTTAACCCTGCAGTTTCATGACGCTCCGACT
Source organism: Ambystoma mexicanum (assembly GCA_002915635.3). Classification (NCBI taxonomy): domain Eukaryota; kingdom Metazoa; phylum Chordata; class Amphibia; order Caudata; family Ambystomatidae; genus Ambystoma; species Ambystoma mexicanum. The sequence goes on along the minus strand of CM010928.2, from coordinate 943,551,827 downwards.
CTCAGTGGCTGCGGTATGGGACGATTGTCCGTGATGGGAGTTTGCTTTTTCTCAGCCCTTGACGGAAGAAGGATAGTTCGGGTGCAGTCAGTCTTGGGACACGGTAGTAAGGACTGCAGGCACTTTCAGCAATTGTCACTACAGCGGGGCAACGCAGGGACTGCAAATGCTTACTTCGTGGCGCACTCTCGTAAATCGCGACCCAAAGGAGCTAGGATAACGTATTTTGGCGGGAGAGGGCCCAAGACCACAAGCTAGTGATTCCCAGAGTCTCGGGATGGCAGCGTTCCTGTGCGATACCCCGGGTTTGAACTGGTCAGTTCACTGGATGGCTCAGGAACACATCCGAAGAGGCTCTTTTCGAGGGTAAGTAGGAGAAGCCGAGAGTAGTTGTTCCGACTACTCCAAAGGGGCAAAGCGCCCTTGCAGGCCTGCTTGGTACGATGAAGAAACGGAGGTCCGACGGGACAACAGCAGGGTCAGGGTTCCAAACCTTCCAAGCACGTCACCTGCGGTTCCTCGAGTCTGCTTTCTGGTTAAGGATACTTGGCTCCTTATGAGGTTCGGTGTGAACCTCGGTAGATTGACCTGGAATGGATGCAGAGCCCCTTCTCTTATCCAAGATTCGGTTTGCGCTCAAATCTGATAGCCAATGGAATATCTGCTCTCTTGCATGCATGCCAGACGAGGGCCACTTGTGGCCCACGGTGGTTCCAGTAATTCAGGCCTACCAGACATACTGGCACTAGTAGTGTGGATTGGGCGCAGATGGTCCCACCCCTCTTCCTGGGCACTAGCACACGTGACATGCAGGAGCCCGTGAAAGTTGCGGTTTTCGTGGGAGGCTGCATGCAGGAATAGCATGGTCTCTCGACCTGGAGGAAGGCAAAGGGACAAAATGGCCAAAGGCTATAGCAAAGACTTTGTGGCACGTCCATTTTCGGCACTGGACAGTCTTGGACCAAAACGTAGTAAACGTGGTATGGTCCATAAAAACGAAGTAAAAATACTTTAAAAGTAAACTGCTGACACCAGTTCATCCTAGACACACTTGGACAAACACCAACAAATCCTTAGTGTGGCTAGGGCTATAAAACAAAAGGACCCCTATGCGTGGTACTGTAAGGTAATTGGCACATACAATCAGTTACCAGGAAATGGCAACAAAGTGGAAGACTAAGGGAAAACTTAGGTTCCCCATAACAAATGAGCAAAAGCCCAGAGGAGCGCAGATGAAGGCTGTGCTTCAGTGGAAAAAGTCAGGTTAGCTACTCCAAACAGAAGAAAAACATTTGGGGGGTTCACAAATGGAGGGAAAATTGCACCTAAGGGAAATCTTTCCTAACACTCTCCCCTCCCAGACCCAAGGACAGGGGGACTTAATCCATCCCTCGATGAGTCTCATGTTCAGGTTGACTAAACATTCTGGACAACCCATCAGCGTTGCAATGTTGTACGCAAAACAGCGGGGGGTCTGGGAAACTCTCTACCAGCACGAACACAGCCCATTGACTTGTTCTTGGGTGGATGGCCCCTGGGAGAGTCTCAACCAAGTTTTTAGCTCACTGTTCTTTTCACAGAGAAGAAATGTCCCCGCATATCAGTCTTTGTCCTGCCCAGGGGCAGTCCAGCACCGAAATGCTAGGCAATTCTCCCCTGAACAAAGTACCACAGCAAACCCATACACGTGTTTCAGCCTAGTTGGGCATCATCAGTGAGGTGAAGCTGTTCCTCTCTAAGAGCAGTGGGCAAGGGGTCCACCTCTGGATTCCCCAGGTAACTGAGGGTGAGACCCAAAGTTACTTGTTATGCAAAACAGAGGGGGGTCTGGGAAACTCTCTACCAGCACGAACACAGCCCATTGACTTGTTCTTGGGTGGATGGCTATGTTGTACACCTGCCCTGTGTTCAATGGTGAAGTCAAACCCTTGCAGGCTTATGGACCACCTGAGCAACTTTGGTTTCTCTCCCTTCATGCTCATTACCACTTTAAGGGCTTATTGCCAGTTTGCAGTGTGAAGTGGGTCCCATGGAGGTAGGGCCTCAGCTTCCTTACGGCACACATGACAGAGAAACATTCTTTGTCTACAGTGGATCACCTAAGCTCTCTGTCCTTAAGCTGGCGACCAATAAATCCAATCGGGTGTTCCTTGCCTTTCTCATCTAGCTGTGAAAGGACAGCACTGATCCCAGTGTCACAGACAGCTGTCTGCACAATACAATAAAAGCATGTTGTGTACTCTCGGGCCCTGAGGACAGGGGCCTGGCACAGTGGAGGTTTTTATGCCAGTGAAGGCCTTCTCACACCCCTCAGACCAAGAGACTTGCGTGGGTTTCTTTGGAGTGGTGAGAGCAGTCAGAGGGGCAGCTATGGTGCCATAGTCTGCCATGAAGTTTCGATAGTACCCAGCGAGACCTAAGAAGGCTCTCGCCTGAGTTTGTGTGGTGGGGGTAGGCCAGTCTTGTACTGCTTGAACTTTACTGGGTAGAGGCTGAATCCTCCCTCCACCTACTTCGTGCCCAGGGAAGACCACAGATCCTTGTCCAATCTTGCACTTGCTGGCCTGTATGGTCAAGTGGGTCTTCTGAAGAGCCTGCAATACTATTCCCAGGTGTTTCACATGTTCTTCCCAGGTGGCACTGAAGACTGCTATATTATCTAGATATGCTAAGAAGAATTCATCCAATCCATTTAGGACACGATTCACAAGCCTTTGAAAGGTAGCAGGTGCATTCTTCAATCCGAAGGGCATTACCCTGAACTGGTAAAGACCCTCTGGTGTTGATAATGCTGTCTTCTCCTTGGCATGTTCTGCTAGGGCTATTTGCCAATACCCTGCAGTGAGGTCAAATGTGCTGACGTACTTAGAGGCCCAAGATAATCCACCAGCTCATCAGTTCTAGGCAAGAGGTGAGCATCTGTCCTGGTGACAGCATTCAGAACCCTATTATCCACACAGAACCTCAGTTCAGAGGTACCTGCTTTTGGCACCAGAACCACAGGACTGGACCATGGACTACTAGAGGGTTCAATCACCCCAAGATCTAACATCTTGTTGACCTCTGACTTGATGTAAGATCTCACCTTATCTGACATTCTGTACCCCCTACGCTTGGTAGGTACATTGACTCCTGTGTCAATTTCGTGTTTGCACCAAGGTGTCAAACCAGGAGTCAGAGAGAACAAGGGGGAGAACTACATAAGCAAAGTTCTTACGTCCGCTTGCTGGGTAGAAGTCAGGTGAGGGGTCACATGGATACCCTCAATGGAGCCATCTGAAGGGCTACTTTGGAACAAGCCAGGCAGAGGCTCAGATTCCTCTTCCTCTCTGTCTGATGCCAAACGTAGTGCTGCTATTTCAACCCTAGGGATGAAAGCCTTCAGCCTATTTATGTGGAACACTTTGGGGGCCTGACCAGGCCTCTTAAGGTCCACTAAATAGTTTACCTCACCCAGCTGCTCCACAACTGTGTAAGGGCCTGCCCATTTGTCATGTAGGGCTGTTGACCTTATAGGATTCATAATCAGGGCTTCTTGGCCTGGAGTGAAGTGAATAAGTGAAGCCTTCTGGTCATACGAATGTTTCACCAGAGCTGGCCTGCCTTCAACTTATCCCTGGCCTGAGCCATCAGAAGGACCATTCTCTTCCTTAACCCTAACACATAGTCCACTACATTGGTAGTGATGGAAGGAGTAGGGAGTTCTCATCCCTTTTTGACTATGGCCAGTGGTGACCAAAAAGAAGCTCGAAGGGGCTGAAACCATCACCCTCCTGCGGTACCTCTCTGTAGGCAAAAAGTAAGCATGGCAACAGGAGATCCCCTTTTCTCTTTTGAGGTTCTTCCAGAGCCCCAATCATGCTTTTGAGAGTTCTATTAAACCTCTCAACTAAGCCATTATTGGTTTGTGGGTGATAAGCTGATGACTTCTAAGTGACCCCACACTCTTTCCACATGACTTGCATGTACTTAGACATAAAGTTGCTGCCTCTGACACAACATTATATATAACCACAATTATAAAAACACAACACTATGCTTGATGGTGCAGAGACCAAAGCATATAACCTTATTTAGAAAACTGACAGTATTTCTAGGGAAGTCAAACCTTACACATTCAGTATAGGTCACACCTATTTTTGGGGAGTAAAACTATAAATTACTTTCAGATTACTTTCCAGTAATACAAGGTTAATAGACCCTAGCAGTTGTACAGTGAGGCTCGGCAAGGAAATCACATAGTAAAACAACTGGTCAATATACTTTTCAGACTGGTGGGACACTTATTCCAGGAACATCAAAAACCTATAACTACATTTGTGATAACACAGTTCTACTAGGTGAGTAAAACCTAAGGATGTAATATTCTATTACAGGTGCTTTTTGAGATCAGTAAAACACAGATTGAGATGAGCAATAGCTCTTGTAACTTATTTTAGAATGGCAAACGGCTACCTCAAGGTAAGTAAAACCTATACACCTTTTAAAGGAGCTATCAGCAACTTAAAGGGAGGTATTAACCTCAGACTATTTTTGTGTCTATCTAAAACAGACCAGGGAAAGCAAAACCCAGTTTTGCACTTTATGAATGGCTTAAGGTTTTTCTAGGCAGGTAAAACCTAAGGCAGACCTATCCTGGACAGGCTAACAGCAAGTCAGGGCAAGCAAGACCCAGTTGGGGACACTCCTACATTTATCCTAACAGGAATAGTGAAGTGGAACCAACAGCATTGGGAAGAGGCACAACCAAATCACAGGTGAGTAATATAACCTGACATCACTTTCTGTTAGAATGGCGAAACAGTTTCTAATGAACGAAAGATGTTAGATATATTTTTCAGAATGGCAACACATTTCTTAGGTAAGTAGTAACTTTTGTAACTGTTCACTCTTGAGTTACAGTTACCAACCAACTTCTTTTATAAGTAACTTTTGCATACTTGTTATTCTTTTCAAGGCAGAACCCTTTTCTTATCCAGTCCTTATTCTATGGCATGAGTTCACTCAGAGACAGTAGAGGGACCCTGGTGGTGTAGGTGCCAGCTGTAGGCAGGGCGAGATAGGGTTCAGTTGCAGGCAAAGTGAGAGTTCCGGAGGAAGACTGTTAAAACAAGTAAGTATTTCACTTTAAAGTTAGTTGAGGGTCCAAGGACTTCACGGAAGACACCCTAGGAGGTTTCCAGCAGTGGGCCTGGGTAAACTGGATGAGAGACATCCCAATCACAGTAACACCCCAAAACTACACAGGAATCACAAGAGACAAAGGGTAATTAAATACCCAAACAAGCCCAGTACCTTATCACAAGAAGATTTTACAGCAGGAGGACTTCTGGATCTGCAGCCAAAAACCTGGTCGTTGAATTTCTTCATCAAGAAGACATGACCGTGGAAGTACTTTTGCAGCAAGGATAATGGGAAAGGCTCTCGGCAAGGGTTTCCTCATGGCTGGATGCGGATCTGTGGATGTGGAGCCTTTTTCGGAGTCCAGAAGAAGACCGAATATCGCTAGTCGGATTTTCATTGTTTGCAAGGTCCAGCACTCTGGTGGTGGGAAATTTTGGCCTGGAATCGTGCCTCTAGAGATCCAGCTGGATGCCCACAAAGTTTCAGCGAGATTCGGAATTCTGAAGACTGCACCGCACAATGGCTTGAGGTCCCAGGGTATTGTAGTATTGCAGCCCACAAGTTCGCATCATGGCATGGGATGGCTCCAAATGCAGGTCTTCTTGACCCTGGTGGGTCTCGTTGTTTTCAGAGTCCCCAGGTCGATTGTAAGGAAGGGCTACAACAGGCTCCGGGTTACACAGCAGGCTCTCTGGTCACTGTAAATTGTCTCAGCTGCGGTTTCTTCATCTTCCTCTTCGGTTTTCGTTCCACTGGTCGACTACCTCTTCAGCTTCCCGGATCGGACTTTTATACAGGAACCCAGCCAATCAAACAGCCTTGCAACATTCAAACTTCAGGGGTTTCACTGTCCTTTCCGGACAACCAGCCTTCCAGTTTGAACTGGATTCTCGCAGTGAGGCTGGAAGACAACGGGCTGCAGAGTTTTGGACTCCTCCCTTGCTTCCTGCCTTCACACACACTCTGGATCCTGGGCGGGGAATCCACAGAATTACTGCCAAAGATAAAAATCGCACAAAGGAATTTCCCACCATGGATGTCAGGAGAAGGAACAAGAACGGACAAGGAACGTTGAAATGGCGAAAAAAGACAGGGGCCATTTTGGTAGAATGAGCACCCATGGGTGCCTTTACCAGGGCTGTGCAAAAAGCCTGCTGTAAAGGTGCACCACATTAATAAAAAGATCCACTGCCACCAGCCATTAAAGGTAAGTTTGTCCTTGTAACATAAATGTTACAGAGTATTCCCTTTCTCATTTTAGATGTATCTCTCCCAGCATTCCACATAGGGTGGGGGGTTGCTGGTCTCACCTAAGAAAATGAAAAAGTGATCCAAAGATCCTTTCTACCCTTGGGAAATGTATTTCTCACAAGGCTAACCAGAGAAAGTTAAAAGGGGAGCCTAGGGCAACCCAGAAACAATAGGCACTTATTACCAAAAAGTTAAAGAGAATAGCTTTTAAAAGACACTATGGAGAGTCTTAAAAATTACACCCATAAAAAAACACTCTTGAGTGTGGAAAAAGGTTCCTACTCAGAAGTATAAGGAACAATAATCCACCAGTAAAAGCAAAACGTTCTGGGGTTGACACAGGCCAGAAAAATGTATCATTACTATTAACATCTTACCTAACAGTTACTCTTTGGAAGGCCTAATAAGACTATATACACATTGTATTGTCCACCACTCGAGGTGTATTCTGAGAAAGAGCTATATTGGTTAAAGGTCCTTGAGGGTAATTTGTTGCGCAGAATCTTAGGTTTGTGTAATGGTGTCTCAGTGGAAGCTTTGAGATTAGAGCTGGGGATGTCCTCATTATGTTATTTACACAATCAATCGAAGCTTATTGACCTTAAGGCTCTTGTCAGCGTGGGAAAACTCTACATTAGGTGACTATTGTACTGTGTTGAGTAATGGCTGTTTTGGGTCAATTATAATTCTGAATGAGTTAGTGATATCTTGTAGGGGATTTCGTTGGCAGATCCAGTGGCTTCCTAATCTAGAATAAATTACTGGATAAATAAAAAAGAGCTATGTAAAAAGGCTCTTGAATGGGACTGGCTGCAACACATAAATCACCTGGCTGCATTAAAAAATACATCATTGTTAAATTTTTAACAATTCAAAATTACCTAAGAGGCATTCAGAATAGAGATCTTCTGAGATTTGTAATACAGCTGCGACTTCTCTGGCGATATCTGGTGCATGACAGTATTGTGTATTATTTAAGGATGTGGACTGTGTCACTATTTGTTTGTTTGTTTATTCATTTGTTAAGCGCACCAGACTCGTGAGTAAAAGGGTGCAGCAAAATGGAAATGCAAGACTTACATAGTTTCGTATCCACAGGTTACAATATTTACATGATAGCAAAATATACAGTTTTTTACATGAATACAGGATATATACAATGTACAAAATAGGACGAAGAAAAAAATAGCCAATGAAATTAAATAAATGAACAATAGGCACTGTACAAAGGATGAATGTGCCACGTGGGGCCCTTTGTAAGATACTAGGCTCCCGAATGGATCACAATGCACAAGGTCTTTAGAGATTAATGCAAAACTCAAAAGTAATACGGTAGTTCCGCTGTTACTGCAGGATGACCAAGTCTCTGTGGAGTGGGCAAGTCCTCTGACTGTAATGGGAGACTAAGGATCCGTAGCAGTGAGTTTATCTATGAGGTAGCTGGGGGATGGGTTGTTAAGGGCTTTATGTGTCAAGGAGAGCGTTTTTAGTAGTATTTTGTTAGATGTAGATAACCATTTATGTTGACGTCTCAAGGAGGAGATGCAAGTTTTCTTATTTATGCCTATTGCTGCTCTTAGAGCATTATTCTGTAGTGTTTGGAGCTTTTGAATGGTAGATTTATTGGCACCACTGTAGAGGGCATTGCAGTAGTCGATTCTGGAGAGTATTAGAGCTCTAGCCAGGATCAGACAACTATTGTCAGAGAGGAACGGTTTACCAGCTCTGAGTAATTTGCAGGTGTAAGCCATGGCAGATGTAAGGGATTTGACCTGTTTATCAAAGGACAGTGTGGAGTCCAAAATGAATCCAAGGGTTTTTACTTCCTTGGAAACTTTAATGGTGTTACCCTCAATATTGAATGATGAGAATTCTTGGCTTAGTTTTTTGATATTAGCCTGCGAACCCAGAATTATAAGTACAGTCTTATCATCGTTCAAGCACAGGCCATGAGTGGCCATCCATGCTTGGATGATGAGGTAAACTTTATTCACTAAACCCATGTCCTTACCCTAATCCCCGGAAAGTGGGAAGAAAATCTGAGTATCATCTGCATAGTTAGTGTAGGTGATACCTAGCTGGTCCAGATCGTCGAACAGTGGCTTAGTGAAGATGTTGTAAAGGGTGGGCGAGACGCAGGACCCTTGGCGAACACCGCATAGGATGGGTGTAGGGTCGGCAGCTGCTGAAGGGGAGAAGACTCATGTTTCTCTCGCTCAGGAAGGACTCAATCCACTTGATGGCACCCGTGGAGAAGTGGGCTGCAGAGTCAAGGTGCGGGCATAAGACCTTGTGGTTGACCAGATCAAATGCGGCAGAGAGGTCAAGTAGGAGCAAGAGTACTGTCCTTCCTTTGTCTCTCAGCTCGTCTATTTGGGACTTTAGGTCAATTAGGGCTGTCTCTGTTCCGTGTAGTGGACGGAAACCAGATTGTCTGTTGCCTAGAAGTTTATGCAATTCCAAGTGTTTTTGAATTTGAATGTAAGCAGCTTTATCCAATATTTTTAGTAGAAATGGGACCGTGGTAATGGGCCGTTAGTTAGTGGGAATAAGCGGATCTAGTGACTGTTTCTTGAGGAGGGGTAACGCCCAAGATTGTTTGAGGTTAGCAGGTATGGTACCTGTAGCAAATGAGGCATTTATCAGTTTAGTTATGAATGGGGAGAGTTGTCTGGCAGCATCTTTTATTAGCTGTGCTGGGTAAATATCGCCTTTACAGTTCGAGGGCTTCAAAGATAGGATAATTTTTTCTACCTCTAGGGTAGACATTTGAGCAAAATGGAAGGTAGTATTGTGTGCCGATAGTGACTCGTTAGGCGAGAGGGTGTTAGGCGGGTGCTGTAAGTTCAGAGCTTCTTTTTTTTGTTGAATTTTATTCTGGAGTGTGTCAATTTTATTCGCTAGGGCATGTAGGATGTCTGTACACCAGGATTTGTCCTTAGTGCAGACATCAGGAATAACAATTGGGGACTCTAATTCTTTGAGTATGCAAAAGAGTTCTTTCATACTTGTATTTGAGTTAGCAATACGCTCGTCGTATGAATTGCGTTTTGCCAGGCAGATTTCCTTCTTGTAGTGTGAGGATAGTGAGGTTAATTTGGCTTTATTCTCGCTAGAGGGGCAAAGTCTCCAATTAGTTTCACTTTTATTCTTTAATGTGCGGAAGTCTTTAAGTTGTGGAGTGAACCATTTGTTTAAGTGGGCTATTGGTTTGCTAGGCCTAGGTTTGATAGGGGTAATTTTATCCAGTGTGGTGAGCATAATGTTGTTGAATTCCTGAACTAGGCTACTAGGGTCAAGATTTTCAGGCAGTGCGTTAAGTGTGGGCAGAATGACAGGGATAACTTTCTCTACCGTGATACTTTTTTTACTTCTGGTTAAGCATTGTGGCGCTAGTGGTTGAGCCAGTGCGGTAGGTCTTAAAGTGGATAGGTGAAAGGAGATCAGAGAATGGTCTGTCCATGCCAATGGCAGGATGGATGAGATAGTGGCTGAGCAGTTAAGGTCCGCTATCCAGTCCAATATTCTCCCTTTTAAGGTGGGTGGGTTTATTGACTTTTTGGGTGAGGCCTAGTGCTTTGATCGTATTGGTTATTTCAGTCGCGTTTTTATCCATTTGGTCATTAAAGCCTAGGTTAAAGTCACCTAATAGGAGTAGTTGCGTGGTGGGTTTAAGGTTATTCATAATTATATTCTGCAGGTCTTCCTCAAAGGTACCAAGAGGGCCAAGTGGTCTATATATAAGGTGTATAGTAAGGGATTGCGAGTTATTTATCTGAATTTTGGCAGTGATGGTTTCACATGATTGTGATAGCTGGGTAGGGACTAGTCTGAGGCCGAGAACAGTTTTAAAGATAATAGCAATACCGCCACCTCGGGCATTATCTCGGTCTTGTCTGACTATGGTGTAGCCATCAGGGATAGCTAGCATAAGGGCAGGTCCTGCTGCATTATGGAGCCAAGTTTCCGTAATTGCGAGGAAATCCAGGTTCCCTTCAGTGATTAGGTCGGCAATATCGATGGCGTGTGCGACTAGTGATCTTGCATTGAGAAGCGCTCCTTTGAGAGGGGGGGCCTCGGGTGTTTTGTTGACTCGGGTAAGTTTGTTGGAGATATTGCAGACTTTAGTCTTATAGTTATTGAGCCGAAGGGTATTCGCGTCCGAGATGGACATTGGAGGAGGCAATTTAGAGTGGCTAGGCGGTCTTAGGTTAGGTTTGTAATTAGTTTTGAGGTTGGTGGCCGGAAGGGCTCTTCTCAGTGGTTCATATAATTTGGCTCGTCTGGCGCGAAGTCTGTTATTTCTATTGGACGTGGCACATGGTAAAGAGGCGTAGGGTATTGTCTCTCGGGCCTTGTAGTGTATGGAGAGATTTGGTTGCACAGTATTTGAAGGGGTTAGTAGGCTAAGGTCTTAAGTAGGTACTGGTGACTGACCAATGTATTCTTGGCTACTAGAGTCCACCTGTATGGCAACAGACATGGTACAGAGCAGTATTGCTAAGTTTAGCATCCTTCCAATTCCAGTATCAGGATGGTATAGTATCAGAGGTGGAGGATTCCGTTACCGGTAAATGGAGCAGATAGGTGGGTAGAACTGGGAGTGTCTAGCGTGATATGGTCAGCAACATTAGGCGAAGCATAGCATGAGGCACGTTAATGTTAGCTAGTGACCATAAGGTACAGCACAGTCAAAATGTGGTCTACTGGTGACCATAAGGCACAACACAGTTAAAAAGTGGTCTACTAGTGACCATAAGGCACGACACAGTTAAATGTGGTCTACTAGTGACCATAAGGCACAACACAGTTAAATGTGGTCTACTAGTGACCATTCTACTAGTGACCATAAGGCACAACACAGTTAAATGTGGTCTACTAGTGACCATAAGGCACAACACAGTTAAAATGTGGTCTACTAGTGACCATTCTACTAGTGACCATAAGGCACAACACTGTTGAATGTGGTCTACTAGTGACCATAAGGCACGACACAGTTAAATGTGGTCTACTAGTGACCATAAGGCACAACACAGTTAAATGTGGTCTACTAGTGACCATAAGGCACGACACAGTTGAATGTGGTCTACTAGTGACCATAAGGCACAACACAGTTAAATGTGGTCTACTAGTGACCATAAGGCACAGCGTAGTCACAATGTAGTCTGCTAGTGGTAAGTTCATAATACAATACAATAGTCACGTGAGGCTGGTGCCGCTACTATGAGCTCAGTGGTCTAACAGGGCGCCTGTATGTACAAGGGAAGCACTGCTGAGGCGTTCGTGGGCTCTAGGGCCAGTGGCAATCGGGTGTCTGGGTGGCAGTCAGAGGGTAGGGTTAGCGCAAATAGTATGCTGTTGGTTAGCTTACCCGTGGTCTTCAGGAGCTGGTTCGTGATGGCGCGCGATGGGCTTTCATGCTGGAGCTAACCTGTGTGGGCCAGGGGGACAGGCAGACGGCAGCTCCAGCAGGTAACAGGCAGGGAACAGGAGGTAGCCTCGTCTCCTGGACCTTGCTGACGTGGGCCGGCTTCGCCTGCCGGCTCACGGGATAGGCTCTTAAGGGGAGCCTGGGGACCAATCGGCAGCCTGCTGCGATCGTATGGGCAGGAAATGGCTATGCCTCTCGGCGGGCGGCCATCTTGGAGGAGCCTTCCTCCTCGTGTCGGGTAATGGAGTTACCTGGACACAGGTAGGGAGTCCTGCCAATGTAGGCTAGCGGAGCCTCATGCAGGGAAACAAAGTGCTATTCAGCACAAAAGGATAATTGTGACACGAAGCCGTCGGAAGTGCAGTCAAAATTGACTATAATATTGTATAGACAAGTCGCCATTTGCTGATAGTGTGGTATCCTCGAATCAGTTTATGAAGTGCAATATGGGAAATGTGTTAATACAATACGATTAATTAAGGAGAACGAGTTTTGGTCATACTTGTGCTCTGGCAAATCAATAGTGTTATCTGATTGTGCTTACAGCCTATGGAAATTAGCCATGGCTAAGATTAATAAATCAAACAATGTATTTTTGTATTCGAGATTTATAGTTGATATTATGATGGCTTTTTTGATGCTTATTCTATTATGGTTTTAAGTGCAATAGAAATTATTAATCGTGTTTTAGTCATTGTATGTAATAATGATTGAGTAATTGTATTTAAGTCAATGGGTCTCATTACGACCCTGGCGGCCGTGGTATGAACGGTGCCAGTAAGGTACCGGCACCGTTCATACTGGGCCGCCACATTACGAGTTTGCTCGCGGGTGGCGGTATGCACGTCTGGTCTGGCCAGACGTGCATACCGGCACCCGCGAGCAGACCAGGATGCCAACAACGGACCCGTCATTAACAGGTCCGTTGTTAGCATCTTCCCCATTCCCATTGAGCCCTATAGCGGCTCAAATGGGAATGGGGACGTACCGGGTCTGGGTCCCGGAATTGGGAATTACTGGGCCCGCAAAAGTCAGAATGGCCCGGTAATTCCCTTTTATCGGGACCCGGACCCGAGTTTGGAGGTAGCCATGCCGGTATTGACGGCATGGCTACCTCCAAACTCGTAATGAGGCCCAATGTTTGTGTATTTTGTATTGTATTTTGTAAGGTGGTTAAAGTTAGGAATGCTGTGTGTTTTTTACCATTGATACAGCACTTTATGATGATTTGCACTATGAGATAGATATATATTTTTTTTAATTTGATTTTTATTGGCATTTTCATAATCGGAACAAAACATGGAGCAAAATACTCCAACTTCCCCCAACCCTCCCCACCAAGGTTCGAGAGTAGTCCAATGTTGCAGCGCTTTCCCAGATGATCTAATCCCGCCGTCCTGCCCCTAGTGAGCCCCTGGAGCGTGAGCTGAGCAAAATTGTTATGCCCCTTCATGTGTCTGCTTCCCTGGGGGCATCTGTTATGCCCAGGAGCCTCATGCTCCGAGGGCACCCTCGCTGCCTTGCACCATCCACCAGATATGACAATAGGGATACCCAGTCCGACCTGAATCTTAGGTGCTCCCCTTGAATTGAGTACGTAAGCCACTCGAGTGCCAACAGGTTCCACATCTTTGCCACCCATTCATGGTCCTGTAGAGGGTCCCTTGCTTTCCATCTACGAGCTAGAACCATTGCAGTGGCCATCATCATTATTGCGTAGAGTTTACGGCCCACCTTAGTCTTAATTGATCCAGCGTCCCCCCCAGGCCCATTATCGCAAGACCTTTATTACTCCTGTGTTTAAGGTCCAGAACTTGGCTGAGTGCCTCCCAAATCCCCGCCCAATATTTCTCGATTTTAGGACACTCCCACCATATGTGCTCCCAAGTACCCACTGCGCCGCATTCTCTACAGCAAAGGCGGGAGGTCCCGTGGTCCATTCTGTGAAGTTTGGAGGGGGTCAAGTGCCACTGGGTGAGCAGCTTCAGCCACATCTCCTTATTTGAAGGGATCGTGTTAGCTTGGGTATCTGCTTCCATAGCCAAGTCCAGTCATTTTCCTCAATTGCGGACCCAGTGTCTAATTCCCAATTCTTCATCTAGGGCCCTAGTGGAGGATCCTCTCCTGCCTTCATATGCCTATATAATGCAGTGATCAAGTGCTTGTCCCCCGATTCCCTGCTAAGATACCTTTCAAAGGGGGTTAGTTAGCAGTTTGCGGCTTGATTTAGGGTGGGGTGGCTGAGCCAGTGCCTAAGTTGGCAGTAACGAAACCTTTCCCTTACGCCCAGCGTGAAATCTGTTTTACACTGATGAAACTGCTTTACCTGACCCCCCCTGAACATATCCTGTATCATCCTGCATCCCCCCTGGTGCCAAGCTTGAAATGCAGTAGTGTTGTGTCCCGGTGTGAGCTGCGGGGGTGTAGGGCGATCGGTGTGTCATTAGATGGGCCTGCTGCACCGCCCCGTCCCAGGTTCGGGCCACCAGGGCTAGGATTTCACTACTGTACATCTGAATCGGCCTGTCCTGTTTCGACTTCCACAGGACCCCTTCAAGATCTTCCCCCAGCACCGCCCTGTCCATGGGCCTCCATACTTTCCCCTGATCGTCTCTTTGCCTATCCCGGAGCAACTTCAGCTGAGCCGCCCTGTAATACCCCCTGAAGTCGTGTTGACCCATGCCACCCCGCTCCGTAGGGGCTCTCATCACCCTGGCCGTTACCCTTGGGGGCTTATTGGCCCACACGAACCTGCTAGTAATTTTGATCAAGGACCTGAAAAAGGCTGGGGGAACATGCACCGGCAAGGCAGTGAAGCAGTATAAGAGCTTTGGGCGTACGGTCATTTTTAGGGTATTAATACGTCCTATCCAAGAAACAGCTAGGGGGCCCCAGTCTATCATCTTGCTCTTTAATTTCTCCGGTAGGGGCGGGTAGTTAGCATGGTACAATTGTTCTGCCCCTGTAGACCGTTTTATTCCCAAGTAGGTGATAGAGTGCTCCACCCATCTATAGGGGGAGGTGGCCTTCAAGGAGTGGACTGCTGATGTCGGCACTGTGAGGTTGAGGATTTCTGTTTTAGAGGCGTTTATTTTCAGGCCCGCCACGCTACCAAAGTGGGCTAGCTCGGCTTCTACTGCAGGTATGGCAGTACTCTGGAGGGTCAGGGAGAGTATCATATCATCAGTGAAAGCTGCAATTTAATGCGATTCCCCCGCAAAGGGGAGTCCGGTTATGAGCTGATTGGATCGAACCGCTTCGAGGAAAGGTTCCAAATGGAGGGCGTACAGTATCAGAGAGAGTGGGCACCCCTGTTTAGTGCCCCTCTCGACATACACAGGGTCCGATAATTGCCAATTCACAGCTAATCTGAGGGTTGGATTTCTGTAATTGGCTCTGATCCTGTCCATAAATTTGGGGCCAAAACCCACCCTAAGCATGGTTGCAAAGAGGAATCCCCACTCCACCCGATCAAACGCCTTCTCTGCGTCAATTGCCATAAGGAGAACAGGGATTCCTCTCTTGCAAGCCTTCTCAATCAAGTGGGCCAGCCTCCTGATGTTGTCGCTCGTCTGCCTGCCTTTGACAAATCCCAATTGGTCTGGGTGGACCAGTTTAGGGACAAGATGGTCTAGTCTTTTTGCTCGGATCTTGGCGTATAATTTAGAGTCTACGTTGATTAAAGCTATGGGACGGTAGGAAGTGCATTTGGTTGGGTCCATGCCCTTTTTGTGAATGGGGACAACTTTCGCCTTCTCCATTGATCTCGTAATTGTGCTGTCCCCCCTTATTTGGTTAAAGAGCATGGTTAGGATAGGAGTAAGTGTTCCCTTAAGCAATTTATAGAATTCCGCCACATAGCCGTCCGGGCCCGGCGATTTAATATTAGGCAGGGATCTAATTGCGTCCCTAAACTCATACTCGGTGATATCCATTTCCAGTGTTTACATCTCTTCTTTCGTTATGCGGGGTAAATTAACCCTATCTAAGTAATTTAGTTGGGAGGACTGCGCAGGGGTATCAGATGTATACCGGACGGAGTAGAATCAGGAGAATTCCCTTGAGATGTCCTTTTTTTTGGTGGTGGTACTCCCTCCACCCACCTTAATTTTTAATATTGTCTTCTCTTTCTGCTCCTTTCTGAGCATTCTCGAGAGCAACCAGTCTGCCTTGTTAGCTTTAATATAAAATTTCTGCCTGAGATATAATAAACTCTGTTCAGCAGCTCGAGTCTGGATCAGGTCCAGCTGGCCCTGGACTGCCCTATACTCCATTTTGGTAGCTTGGGTCTGATTCCCATTTTAGCCATTATCCCCCTAAGTGCTTCCTCTAGTCATGCCTCCTCTATTCTCAGTTCCCTGTCCCTTCTCGCTTTAATCGCTATTATTGCCCCTCTCAGGGTAGCCTTAAAGGCGTCCCACCTAACCTGGAGTGTCGTGTCCCCTGCGGAGTTCTCAGCGAAGAAGCGTTCTATTTCCTCCTCGATCTCTCGGCCAGTACTTGATCTTTAAAAAGGGAAATCGGGTAGCGCCATTTCCACAGCCCCGGGAGTCTGCCCTTCGCTTTCAGGGATATAGTCAAGGGGGTATGGTCAGACAGTGTTGTGGAGCCCATGGAGATATCTAGAGCCCTCCCCAGAAGGATGGCTGAAAGCCAGATGTAATATTTTCTTGAATGGGTCCGGTGTGCATGCAAGTAAACGGTATACCCCTCTGCGTCCCTCCGTATCTCTCGCCACATATCGACTAGGGCCAGGTTGCTGATTTTCCCCTTCAGCTCATGTGTTGGTCTCCCCTGTGGGCCTGCCCCTCCTGCGGTTCTATCTTTCGGGGTCCCACACGATATTAAAATCGGCAGTAAGAATGATGGAGAACTTGGCGAACTTCTCAAGTTTTCCTAAAGCGCTTTGAAGAAAGAGATCTTGTGCCGTATTTGGGGCATATAAAGTCGCCACCGTGAGAGGCTGTTTGTTGCCCTCCAGAGATACCACCAAAAACCTTCTTTGGTCGTCTGTCACCTTCCCAGTGATATGTAGATCCAGCCCGGCCAATAGAACCCCTGCTTTCTTTTCAGATTGAGTCGCTTGTATTGACCTGGAGTAGCCCCAAAGTTTGTCCCTTCACCGATCTGATGATCGAATATGAGTTTCTTGGAGTGTGATGATGTCCGGCCCTTTCGCGCCTGATAAAGCTCTCTAATTTCTTGCGTTTAATCGGTGAGTTTAGGCCATTTACATTGAGGGAGAAGATCCTCATTACTCTTTGGCTAGATGTAGTGGGTCATATGAAAATAATATAGATCTCGAGACACCCAGATTAGCAACCAGCCCTCCTCCCTTGGGCTCCCCCTTTCGGCTTGTGCTGTAAGATCCTTTCCTTTGCTTCTGGTACACTGGCTCTCCCGAACCCCCCATTCCTCTTTAAGCCCCCCCCTTCCCTCTGGCAGTGTGGAACAACTGGCCTCAGCCCCCCTCGAATCAGAACCTTGAGAGTCGTCCCATTGAATGCCCCGCAGATGTTCCAACGCTGGATATCCCAATCCCATTCCAAGAACTGAGTCTCCATCCCCCCCTCCCAAGACCCATTTAGGTGTTTCTGAAAGACATGACCATGCCAATCCGTTTTTCTGCTTCCATGCCCTCCCCAGGCATCCTTTTCCTGCCGCACCCTGTGCCTAACTTCGCTCCCGGTGATGGTCTATTCAGTTCTGAGATTCCTGTCCCTTCCTTGGTGACGGACCTTTTTTAGGAGCGATTGGGCGTCTTTTTCCTTGACTTCATTGATCGGGCCGTGGACCATTCCCACGCTCTATGGCCGGCCCGCTGGGATGAAGGCGGAGTGGATGGTGGCGGAGCGTCCTCTTCCAAAACCAACAAGGTGAGACCCTGTTCGCATGTAGTAACCTTCTGAGCTTTCCCTCGCCATTCGAAGGTCAGGCCGAAGAGATGTAGGCATCTCTAGCGAATATCTTGGGCTCTTAAATGGGAGAGTACAGGTCCCATTCTTTAGTGTTTATTTAAAGTTGCTTGCGCCAAGTCCTGATATAACGCTATCTCCGCCCCATTATACGTGAGTCAGCCAGCCTTCCGTGCTGCTGAGAGGATTCGCTCTTTCACTGTGTAGCTGTGCAATGCCACTAGGACATCTCTGGGTCTAGCACCTGGCTCTGCTCGTTTGGGACCCACTCTATGTATCCTATCAAAACGATGTCCTCCATCCCTGGTGCTTCCAGGAGGTCCGCAAAAATGTCCTTCACGGTTTGGGGGAGGTCTTGGTCCTGGGTATCCTCCGGAAGGGCCTTAATACGAATGTTTGAGCGCCTAGACCTATTTTCTAAATCTTCCACCTGGATTTCCAGGTTGTGCGTGGCTGTCGCCAATGTGTCCAGGATTGAGTCCGTCTTCTTTGCGTCCTCGGCTAAGTCCTGAATCGCCCTCTCAGTTGTGTCAACCCTTTCCTCTATCTTGCTGATGTCCCTCTTGATCTCCTGGAGGCCTTCTGCCAAGTCCTCCCTGAGGGCGTCCATCTGCTTCTGGCTAGCTGCGTAATCTTGTACACTATGTCGGCCAAGAGATGTTTCAGCACCGATTGAGTGACTGGCTGTTCAGGCACCTCCTGTGTGTGCTCACGATGGGTGAGATTTATTCCAGTGACCAGGAGCGAGTGTTGCTTGTTCCTGGAGGAGTAGAGTCCTGAGCTGTGCTCCGTAGCCCTTCGCTGTGATTGAGTGCGTGGCGTGCCCAAAGGGGGGGGGCAAATCCAGATGTATAGGCCGTGGGCCTCCTGGGGAAGGCAAAGTCACTTGGTTATGGGGGGAGGCTCCTCTGAGGGGGGGATGAGACCGCTCACCATCCCGCACCCTCTGTCCTCAAGGGGCCTCAGGAGGTGTTGCAGCCTGTGCAGTAAGGGATCCCAGCACCAAGGAGAGACTCAGCCAAAGAGTGCAAGGTGCATCCAGCGTGGGGAGACGAGGATCGGGCGAAGGGGGAGCTCCTCTGCAATATAAGGAGGAAGGCCAGAGGGAGCTAGGCCGCTGCCCGCACCCCGCTGGGGCGGGGCCGCGCGTACCTTGGTGGCGGCTGCGGGTCTCCTGCTTCCTCCGTTCGGTTCTTCTACTCCTTCCCCTTGATGGGCGTCCCTCCGGGGCGAGGTATTCTTGGGCTGTGCACCGCGGGGTAATCTGCACATCCCGCGGAGCACTTCCTTTGAACCGGCAAGTTCTGAGACCCGATCTCCGGCAATGTAGGAGCTGTGGGCAGTGGAGCGCGGCAGTTCCTGCCTGCAGGTCGCTTCCGCTGTTCAGCGCCATCCAGGCACCGGGGAGATGCTGGAGCGCGAGGCGGTCGCTCCCCATCTCCAGGCAACACAGCTCCTCTGTGTGACAGGCGGCAGCAGGAGTCACAAGCGTGGCACCAGACCAGGCACCGCACAGTCGATGGAGGCACCACACACCGAGCCGAAAGCCTGCCTCAGTTACGCACCTTCAGGTCGCTGGAGGCTCAAGGAGGTGAGAGCCCGAAGGAGTTCTGTCCGTGCCTCCACGGCACTAAGGGGTCAATGCGGGCCGTTCCTGCGTGTGGGGAGGGCTTTGGCGATCTGCAAGACTTTTAGCAGGGCCTCGGGCCGGGAGCTCGGTGGCCGCTGTGTTCACGGCATGGTGGCCATCTTGGAATCCTGCAATATGAGATTTTTTGATACTATTCATTTATCTACAGTATAATTTGACATTTTAGCAATTTGTGCTGTGTGTTTTTACTGTTGATACAGCACTTTATGATTTGTATCATGAACATTTTTTTGAGTATGGTTCATTTTCGAATAGTACAATTTGAGAGGAATACTATTATCAACCCTGACTGCAGCAGGGCAGATGCAATTGGGCTTAGTTTAAAATGTACACTAGCCTACTATTGTATTCTCTCTTTAAATAGATTTACCACTTCAGTTTTATGGTGTACCAAAGCCGGATGATTTTAATATGGATTTCTATTAGTTTTATGATCTATTATGTGTTATTGTGATTGTTTATATCATTGTGTGTAATTGATGAATAAAATATGAATATGTAATTTCTCACTCACCGAGCCTATCCCCTTTTGTTTGCACATCGGAGTCGAATTTTTCAGTTTATTCTTTCTATACCAGTATTTGCCTGTGTGACCACGCGCTTTGATCTTTTGATTTCATATGCTCCCCAGGTCCACAATGAAGGGGATACCCATCCTTTGGTTTCTATAATGTTGAATTTCAACCATATAACACTAATAACAAAAATATCACCACCATTCGGCTTAATGTTTAGTAGCTTACTAATATTCGGTGGTGAGCTGTTGCAAAGTTGAATTCATACCAAAATGAAGTTTCCGGTAACTATGCGATTACGTTTTTAAATGGCTCTTATCCTTTGTGATTATTTTCATTGTTATGTGTTGATGAGTCTTTGTTCCAATTCTTGTGCTCTGTCAAATAGCCCTAATTCCGCATCGATTCCCAGTCGTTTTGCATAAGCATCAGACAAGAATGTTTTAAGGGCTCTTATTTCTTACACAAGTATATCGAGCACCAGATCATGAGACTTGGGCAGTGAGGGGAATCGCTCTTGGTTCTTTTAATAGTGCCTCCCGGCAAACCATGTGTGTCTTTCTGTACTTAGGATTTCAATGAAAGAACTTCTTCTGATGAAAAGGCACGCTTCTGGAAATACAGAAACCACTTGTTAATATACAGAAATACTGATGTGTACATGTGCACGGGCTGTGGATGCCACAGTACTGTTTTTCAGTGGTATGGTATTCTGCTGAAAGATGTGACTACATACTGTCGTTTTCGGTATAATGAGCAAGTATTTCAGATACTCCTTTAAACAGTAACATTGTGATTAGAACAGATCTACAATGGCACACAGATTCAGTAAGAAACAAAGGCCACCACGTTATTAACTTTTAATGAGTCTAAATGCATTTAGTTTACTTTTCTTTTGCTATTTTGGTACATAGACAAATGTGGTTTGTTTGTTTTGAAGGTCCCAGATTTTAAAATAGAGCAATGGTAACTGCTCCTGCTGAAGACCAGCCTGTTTTGACGATACACATTGTACATCCATGCTGTGAGTCCTAAGTGATTTCTCATTGGAAAGGCATAACGTGTGTCTACATCGGTATGGCTCATTATGAGCATGAAGGTACTATCACTCAAAATATCACACATTATAGTGCTTACTCGATCCTGCAGCGTTGGTTCACTATACATAGCCGATGCTCCTCTTATTGAACCCAGCTGCACTTGCTTTACATCAGTAGGATGAAAGATTGAGTCAGCCACCATTCAAGTGACATCTGTCACATACAGGTTTCTGAAGCAGGTAAGTAATCTATTCTTTAGTGAGTCCTGGATAACCTCTGAAGTGAGTGCTGGCTTCCAGCCCATTATCTACGTGGCTGCAGCAGCAGCGAGTATTGTTGTATAGTTGATAGTAAAGAGATGCAAATTGCATGCCCAATTAGTATTTGGTTGGGCCTCTTGTTTGGGAAAATCTGCTTGCTATTGCGATGCAAAGCCCTTTCTAACATTCACTTCTTCAGGAAGGAATCGTGTATTATGCTAACTACACAGGTGCATTTTCATTTGATGATTATGAGAATTAGTCTTCAATTTTTATCACAAAGCATGATGGTCTAGCTTGCATGAGGTTTTAACAGGTAGTCCTCCATGGACTCCTGGTTGATTGCTAAAATGTTATGCTCAGGTAAGGGACCATCTCTTAACAATATAGTAAATGATGGTTGTACATTTTGGACATGTTCTTATGGTAATATAAATATGCTATACAGCTGACATCGATATGTGCGCCCAATTTTATTTTAAGGGGCTAATGCATTCATAAAGTCCAGATCCTGAAACGCTCGACATTATTTCCCCAGAATAATTTGAAAGGAGAAATCTAGGGGGAAAATAGTTTGTATATCACAATCGTTCCAAATACGTAGGCTACCGATACTGATGCCGTAATGGAATGACTGAGTTTGACATATTCCCTATTTAAAAAAAGTGGACCTTGATATTATTTGGCAGCAACATTTACATAGTGTAATTGATGCATGTCTTCTTTTCCACATTTTGTTTAGATTCTAAACAATGGCTGAAATTCGATCAAAGTTGATGAAACATGAAGAAAAACATCTGTGCCAGCTCTTCGGAAATGCGCGCTTGTGTCTTCTGTATAAGGGAAGTAACCATGGTTTCACTGCTCAAGCATTTCATTGGAAATGTGATGGACAAGGGCCTACTTTAGTAATTGGCTACAACGCTTCAGGGTGTATTTTTGGCGGATTTTCAGGTATCGGTTTTAAGTCACAGCAAAGGTTGTTAAGAGATGAAAAAGCGTTCCTCTTCCGCTTAAAAGAATCCACCATTCTAAAAATTCCTGTAAAAAATCCAGATGCTGCGATTTATGATCATTCAAGCTATGGGCCAAACTTTGGAAATGGATCTTTGCATTTTCTAACCAATGGCGTGCAAATCACAACATCTGTTACAAATGACTATGAATTTGAAGCTAGTGATCTGCATGGGAATGACATTTACCTCACGGACCTTGAAGTTTATCGCGTAGAAGGTTAGTAGTACCTTTGAGGCAAATCATGAATTCATGATATTCTTAAATTCCAAAGACTAATTTTTCATTTCTTGAATCCATAGGTATTGGAGATCTGATGGATTCCCCCTGGAGGAACATTTCTTGGACAGCTGAGTGAGTATGTTTTTAATGTATTTGATCAAATTATGCACAATGAAATGCGGAACACTCTTCTTTTAAAATAATTATAAAACATGAAACAGCTTATTTTGGTACTTTCATTTTCTCATTATGCTCTACTCATGTCTGATCATGTATGTATGTATGCTGTACACATATTCCTGAACACAGGGAGAGGGTAACCAAGGAAAGGGATTTCGTAGAACGTCGTGTCCCAGTCATGTTCAGACACTTTGATAAACCCTATGAATTTGTAATCAATGACATATTAACAGATAATGACATTTCTAAAAGCCTTTTGATGCCTTAATGTGCAGCTCTGTGGTGCTAGTGATGGTTGGGCTAAATGCTAGTAATATACAGCGACTGACATATTTGTGTAAATGCTGTGGGCATCAAAGACACTTTCTTCTGATAAGAATCAAGAATGTTGCAGTTAGACTAGAGCACCCTCAGAAGCTGAGAAGCAAACCTGGGAT
Source organism: Ambystoma mexicanum (assembly GCA_002915635.3). Classification (NCBI taxonomy): domain Eukaryota; kingdom Metazoa; phylum Chordata; class Amphibia; order Caudata; family Ambystomatidae; genus Ambystoma; species Ambystoma mexicanum. The sequence continues at coordinate 943,528,787 of CM010928.2, read as the reverse complement.
GTGAATAGTAATCACCCCCTCGTCAGGGGTGCATACATGGCCGGTAACGGCCCACAGTCCTAGCAGAGGCCCTTGCGTCGAGCTGGCGGGCCTTTACCGGCCATGTACCCTCCAAAACCCCTGATTCAGGGATGATTGCTATAATATCATTGGTTTAGATTCTGTTTTTACATCTGCTGGAGAAAAGAGAGAAAATGGCACCGGAAAACCCAAAACCCAGGAGCCCTGGCCCGTATCACTATCACTTGTGGCTCAAATAATTGTGAATCGTATGCCTATGAAAGCTGTTCTTGATTCAAAGTTAAAACAGTTCTCAAGATATGCATGGTTAACTTGTGCTATGTATGTGCAACAGACACAATTGCAATGAGTACAGGATGGTGGCACTATATAATGTTTTAACATTAAACGCCCTCCATTTGTATGTGTAGAACAGGATGTGCCAATGAGTGTATAATTGTGATGCTGGAAATGCATCGGAGGGACAGGTCCTCCGTATCCTTGTCCTTTAGTCCGTGTATCATATATGTTCTGTCTTGTTTTCTGCGTAGGAGTTCATGTGGGACTCCTGGCGGTGCGGCTCTTCCTCTTTCTTGGTCGTGGTGAACAGACCCTCGGGATACACTTATGGCACCCATGAGTGAGAGTACAACCCTGTACTCCTAGTGTATGTTTTTGGGCACTTGTGTGTGGCCCACAGAGCAGTGTATGGGCTGGTGACAGCTCCATGCTGACTTTGACAGGTGCTCTGAATATCCTCCATTTTGGGATACCCAGGCCCTGCCATTGGAATCACTTGATTCCTGATAGGAGACAAGATGGCCCCTGTGTCCTTTCTATCGCCTGTTACCTTGTCTTCCCGAAGTCCGGGGAAGCCCTGACTCTGTCCCTTCCCCCTGACTGGCTGTTGGGTGGAAGTTTCATATATGGTATTATAGGGACGTCCAGGCCAGACTGGCTGGAGCCTTTCCAATGACTGTATGTTGTGGGTACGCCCCCGGGGTGGGACCTGGGTGAATGGAGTGTGTGATGAATATACACTTCCTGTTATGGGTGTCTAGTTTCTGGTGTAGAACACAATGAATGAGACAGCCCTGCCCGAAACTGGTATGAATGCAGTGTGGAGTGCTGAATGGCACAGTACTTGTCCGAATCCACATTCCGTGTTGTGAGTGTCTGGATGGAGAAGAAGGGCCTGAATGCACTGTGAGCCTAATTGGCTGCCTGCCTGAATGCCCTTCTGAATGATTGGTTGCCTGAGTGTAACCCAGCAGAGTGAATGAGAGACCAAACAGTATATCTGGGGGCCTCTCACTGATGAAAATGGTTCAGAAGCTGAAGTTGATACTTGATGCTTAACCTTGAAGCCCGCTGGAAGAAGAAGACTTACTGCTGCTGTCCTTTGCTAATCTGAAAGCTGCGTGACTGTCAAGAAACTGATCCAAGAGGGGACCTGGCTAGGAGACCTCTTCCCGAACTACGAGGGATCATCGCTCCCTGGAAGTCAGTCCTTGAAAGGCTGCCGATCGGAGACTGGGACCGCCGCGGAATCACAAAGCGAAGTGCCCGGACATTGAATTAGTCGATGACGACCCTCATCGACCGGAGCCGCAACACTCCATTGCCTAAGACATTTGAAACAAGGACTCCCTTGCTCAGCACAGACGACCGCTTTGTCCTGCCAGAGAAAGTCAAGGCCACCGACGACTGAGGAGAGTCCACCGGTGGTGTTTTCCGCCACCCGAAGACCACAGAGATGCTGACGACCCTTGCTGGGCCAAAGTTCTTCATTGACTCTTTGCGGCGACTAACTCTCGTTGTCGAGGTGCACCGCACACCTCAGCTTGCAGGATGTTTTCGACTGATAGTCAAGGAGCACCGCAAGAACCGAAGCTGCTGCCACAACGACAATGTTCACCCTTTTTCTTCACTGACTCGACGACCCGTGGCTCCTGCCTTTAAAGGGAGTGCACTCTAGAAGGGCGTGTCGATGACTCATCGGAGAACTCTACCAAACCAGGTACTTTGGGGTCGTGGAACCTTTTAGAAGGAATCAAAACTATATTGAGCATAATTTGACTGGGCTTGTCCAATAAGCTTTATTTACAGGTTGCCCAGGTGGGGGGATCCTCGCACAGAGCCGTCTCAAGGTAGTGGGATAGACTGTTCTGCCATTGCTTGATTTAACTTGCATTCTTTCTGTGTCTACCGTTGATTCATCTTATAATCTGATTCGTATACCATATGAACTGTTAGCAGTTGATGCATTTCAAAGGAATCAATAGTTAAGAGTGGTGCCACGTAGACCTGTATATATTTGCCATTATAGTACTGCCAGAGTACAAAATATGTGATTGTGTACATAACATAACCCCTATTTATATAAAGACTGTGTTTTCACTAACAGTGTGTGGACATTCCATTGTGGGTGCTTTGGGACTACACTGTATTTAATAACCAGCCCGCATCACCTCCTGAGAGCGTAAGCCTTGATTGCTCGTCATCGTTTACCAAATAGAGAATCTTGGCTGGGGTGCTCTGTGCCTCTACTCTGCCATATAGAGAGCAGGAGTACAGATACCCCCTCCAGTCTTTACAATAATGTCACGATACATGAGTGAGAAAACTACCTATACAAGTGCCATGCTCACTGACTGGTTGGTAGTTCACTGAACTCTGATTGGCTCCAATTTCTGATGTACAGCTGGAGGGCAGAAGAAGGGACCCATGGACTCATACACCAACATCCCCACCAAAGCCTTGTGAACCACAAATTCGTCACCTACTGAACAACAAGCTTCGACCTCCACTGATATGCGAGGTGACCAGCTATTGGCGGTGATGCAGATCGGCTTTATGGAGGTTAATATGAAACTCAATGACATCATATCTATTGGTTCGCTAAAATCCAAACTGGAGAAGGAGAGCCGGCGTATATACGAGACAGAAGCTAGGATTGGTGAAACACAAGCATGACCGCGACATAACGCAACTGAAATTGGAGGTCAACAAGATCCTCAGTAAGTATCATGATCTAGAATCTTGTTCAAGACGGAATAATATCCGTATAATTGGAATACCGGGGGCGGCATGCAAGGCTCCATGCAAACATTTATTGAAACTTACTAAAACATTATTTGATCCTATGAAGTTCTCCCCACAATTTCTAGTGGAACGGGCCCATCGGGTGTTGGCTCCAGTTCCTAAACTGGGGGCTGCCCCCCGTTCCATTATAGCGAGATTGCTCAACTACCTAGACAGGGATCTTGTATTACGCATTTCCAGGGAACAGGGCAAACTACGCTATGAATCTCAAGAAATCCATATTTATCCAGACTTTGCAGCCAATGTACAGGCTCTATGTAAATCCTATGACTCTGTCAAGAGGTTACTGCGAATTAGACCAGTACCGTATGCCCTAATATTCCGAGTCAAGCTCAGGATCCAACATGGTGGTCAAGCACATTTCTTTAAGAATCCTTCTGAGGCCATGGCTTACGTGGAAGCAACAATCCCTCTTCCCGGCAGTGAACGGGATCGGAACTGTAGCCCTCGTCTGCAAAACAACTATTTGGATGCTGAAGCTAGCGATTGAACATCACTGAAGCCGACCCGGGACCACCCTCCAAGCATATGCATACTGGTATGCAACATTAGTATATACCGGTCCGGCCGCTTACATGTCAATGAGCTATGTAGCTACGTCCCTGCTTGCGATGCACCCTAGGAAATTTCCACAGTTCTATTGGGGACACATCGTCACATTGGGGAAAGAAGATGAGGGTGGGGGAGGGAAGGTACATCGAGGTTGCGTGACTGGTGAATGGGACTACCAAATGTTGGAAATGTTAAACAGGTATAACGTTATGTTTATAGGTTTAAAAAGAAGTGCAGCCATACGGCCAAATAAACACAGGAATGGCGCTACTGTTAAACACGCACACAAGACGTGGTCATTATATAAAACAAAATCGAAACGATAGGTGACGAGATCCCCTTCTTATCATGAAATGTCCTGGGGTTGAATAACCCTATTAAGGTTAGAAAAGTATTGGCATACATAAACCGCCGTTCCCCAAAGGAAGTGATGCTACAAGAAACTCATGCCCATTTGGAACTTAATAAGGAATTTGCACCCAAGTGGGGGAACCAGAGGGGCTATACCGATTATTTGACCCAGGCTAGAGGGGTGATGACACTCATACATCGTTCATTACAGTTTCAAGAGATTAGACGAAGCATTGATCCACTGGGGAGATATGTGATCCTATGGGGTAAAATCTTGGCCATAGACATACTACTAGCCAACACATATGGCCCCAATCTTGATGATCCCGAATTCTACAGACAAGTAATGGAGATTATGTTGGGGGGGAAGTCATTCCCCGGTTATCTGGGGAGGAGATTTTAACACAATCCTGGATTGTGTTCTAGACCGGTTAAGGGATAGCCAGCGCAGTCTAACTAACGCAGGCCACACGATAAGACAGATCATGTCACAAATAAATTTGGTAGATGTCTGGAGGGCATTGTAACCCAATTACACGTGAATACACTTATTATTCGTCGGTCCATGGTGCACTCTCCAGGTTTGACTATTGGCTAATCTCTGTGGGGCTGATGACGCAAGTACAAAAGTGCATGATATACCCTAGAACTATTTCTGATCACTCTTCAGTGACACTATCAATAAAGTGGGAAGAACCCAGGACCCCCTGTACATTCTGGAGAATGTCTCCCTCATGTTTACTAGATACAAACTTCCTCGAAGTATCATATGGTAAGATTGAAGACTTCTTCCAGAGAAATGAAGGATCAGTGACTCATTACTCCACTGTATGGGAAACATTTAAAGTGTGGCTATGTGGAGAAAGGATGTCAATGACTTCTGGTGGCTTGAAAACAATCAGGAAAGAATTGGGAATGGTGGAAAGAAATTGGAGGCAACTTGAAAATGAATATGGCATCACACAGAACAAAGCACTGCTGGGTCTCATTAAGGGTAATTTATTGAAATGTAGAGATCTGGCTGACAGAGAAGTTCAATTAATATACCAACCCTCCCAGGCTCGACCATACAGGGAAGCAGACAAGACTGGGTCGCTACTGTGGCAATATGCCACGAGACTGCGGGCTAATACCGCCCCAGGTAATGCCCCCGGGGCTGTAGTTACAGGCCCGAGCGTAGCCAAGGCCTTAACAAAGCCCTGGGGGCATTACCTCGGGCGATATTGGCCCGAAGTTGAGGGGCTTATTGCCATTAGTACCCCGGCCCGGGGTACTAATTGCTTTTTTTTCTGTTCCGAAACACGTTTCGGAACAGAAAAAAAAAAAAATCAAAAAATGGCAGCTGGAAAAGGGAAAACATAGTACGTTTTCCCTTTCCATGGCGGCTATCGGCGAGCGGGTGCGCTGGGAACACTCTGTTCCCAGCGCGTCCACTCCCGAGAAAAGAAGAAAAAAATAGGTAAGTGGGGTGGGGAAGGAAGAAAAAAAAAGCGTACCGCGGTCTCGGCGGGGGACGATGGAAGCCTCCAGCCGTGTGGAGGCTTGGAGCGGGGATGGCCCCGCCCGAGTCTCCATACGGCTGGAGGTTTCCATCGTCCCCCGCCGGAGACTGCTGGATAGAAGGTAAGTGGGGTGGGCTGGGGTGGGAGGAGGAGGAGGAGGGAAAGGGGAAACAAAAAAAAAAATGTCTTACCGAGTCCCCGGCGGGGGACGAGGGAAGCCTCCAGCCATGGGGAGGCTCGGAGCGGGGATTGCCCCGTTTCGAGCCTCCTCATTGGCTGAGGGGCTGCCACGCCCCTCGCCGGGAACAGAGAATCCGGCACGCACGGCGTAAAAGGGAATACCGTGTGGTATAGCTCGCAAATGAGCCAATCACCACGCTGTATTCCCGTTGCGGCTCGTGCGTGCCGGGTACTAATTGGCGGGAGTAATCCTAGGGGAAAAAACACATCACTGGAATTGGAGGACATTCAGGTGACATACTGACCACACACAAAGAAATAAATAGGGAATTATGCTGATATTATGAAGCATTGTATGCCAATACAGATGAATGTACTGACAGTGACCTGTTAAATTACTTAGAAGAGGTTCCATTACCATGCCTTTCTACCGAAATACGAATGATACTTAACCGGCCACTTACACTCGAAAAGATTATGGAAGCAATAGTGGCCTTGTCAACTGGCAAAGCCCAAGGTCCGGATGGGATTGGAATCAAACTCTATAAGGAGCTTAGGCTGATACTAGGTCCTAGATTATTGACTGGGAGGAATCCCTGCAAGCCAGCCAACTACCACCCACACTCTGAGGCTGTAATTACGGTTCTATTAAAACCTAACAGACCTCAGTCTGACATGGCCTTGTATAGACCGCTGTCACTGATCAGCACAGATACAAAAATGTTTGCAATAATTCTATCCACATGCCTCTTACCATATATGTCATCGTTAGTGCACCCGGATCAGTCTGGATTTATCCCGGGACTCTCAACTGCATTTAAACTACGTAGATTATTTGACATACTATCGCAGATAAACCCTAAAGCTAAGGCGGTAGCGGCCTCGCTTGACGCAGAAAAGGCGTTCGATTCGGTCTTCTGGCAATTTCATTTTATGGTATTGTGCTGCATGCAGCTGGTAGACAACTTTATAGAATACATACTGCTATTACATACTAAACCATCTGCCAGAGTCCGTACCGCTTTCGCCCGCCTTCTACCTGCAACGTGGCACAAGGCAAGGCTGCCCATTATCCCCACTGTTATTTGCACTAACCATGGAACCCCTGGCACGAATAACGCGAGACAGACACATACACAGGGGCCTCCGCATTGCGGGTCCACCGCAAATAATATCCCTGTATGCGAATGATGACTTCTATAGATACGCAACCCAGAAAGCAACATAGCCCCGGTTATGGATACCGAATTAATGAAGCAAAGTCCTAACTATTCCCACTTACCGATGCCACGCGGATCCCGACAGACCTGTTGGGTTTCCGTTGGGTCTCGCAAGAATTAAAATTGGTCTCCTGCACATGCCGCTCTTTATTATTCGACAATCATGAAGCATACTTAGACACACTGGCAACTAAGTTGCAACTATGGGCAACATTTCCTATGTCACTGATGGCAGGCTCTCATTGTTCAAGATGATTGTGGTCCCCAAATTGCTATAATACTTCTGCAATATTCCAGTGTGGCCAGGCCGCGCATTTTTTAGCGATCCAATATATATGGGGTATGGAACACCACGAATGAAATGGGAGAGGATGACTGAACCGTTAGAACAAGGTGGACTAGCGGCACCAGAGCTTTATTATCTGGTATCACAAGCGCAATTTGCAGGTCATTGGTATTTTACCGATGATACACTAATACATCAGGCTTTAGAAGCATACAGCGCCTCACCCACGAACTTAAAATCAATCATTCTGGCTGATCAACATGGAGACTTGTGCTTGTTCGACCCGGTGCGCACAACCGTGAATGCATGGGCATGCCTGGGCAAGATTATTTAGGAGAATGGGTGTACTATTTCCATACTGCAGACTGGTTCTATTATGGAACTGCCCAGGACTTCCCCCGACATACGATAAGGATATCAAAAGTATGTGGGAAGCTGCGGGAGAGATGACCCTACGAGACATGTTTCCGGGTGGGACATTTGTTACACACAAGGAATTCATGGCTAAGCTGGGCAATAACCCTATTGCATCACTCCAATATTTTAGCATGAGGTCGCCATGTACACATAACCACACCTGGGGCGGAAATATTTCATTTTTTTCATGGGAGACTGGCTCAATGCATATTTGCGCAAGCTAGTCTGCCATGAGAAATTTAAAAAAACAGGATGACCCCACATAGTAAATAGAAAATGGACTTAGACCGTTTTCTAATTCTTTGGTAGGTGCAGAGGACAAGAGGGAGTGCCAGGACAGAAGCTTCTGCTCTGGACCATCAGGTAAGTGTGTAGGGAGGGAGGGACAAAAGTGAAAGATTACAGATGTCTTCGGGGTGGGGGTGTGGGGAGGCAAAAAGAGTCCCCACAATCAAGATGCGGTACCCAGGCAAGAGCCTTGGGTGACTGTAGAAACATGGACAGTACACTGTGTTCTAGCCAGTGTTTCCAGTAACCTAATTGGTTGAGCACACTTTCCCAGGCACGAATAATAGATTAGCCATGGTCAAAGTTAATACTAGAGCCCTGTTGACATTTGCAGCTAGCAACCTTATCCTGCTGTTCGATACTGAAGAAAAATTGACATCCATGGCTTTTCTTGAAGTGATCAAATAACAAAGCACACAACCCTTATCAAGTTCATCTCTACCTGATTGAGATACGTCAACGCCTACAGCTCCTACATGGATCATTAACTGCTCTCATCTCCTACAATCCTAGCTTAACATTCAATAACATTGCATCTTCTACTATTTACCTCTCAAAGGCTAACTCTCGGCTTGCTGTCATTATACACCTTCTTAAAGAACCCCAGGAATGCATGAACATTATAAACAGTCAGCCCAATTCTGCACAAAGGAGATGTGTAAAACAGGGCAGAGACTACATAGTAAGTCAAAAGTCACCTGGCTACGGCAGATGATTACATACATGGGTCTGGGAAGTATACAAGTGAGATCAGGGATAACGAATGTTCATTTTAAAGTCAACATTAATAAAACGAACCACCCAAAATGTCTAGGTTTTATAGAAACATGGTTCCCAGACAGTTTACGGCTTATCAGCATAGACTACCCTCTGGTCTCTAAAATGCAATACAGTAATAAACTCAATAAGTTATGTAGAGGTATTGCCCTTATCTATCCTGACAAACTTTAGTGTAAAAACATTGAGGGTGCTATATGCCAATCATTTATGTGTCTACTCAATAAATGCATCTTTTATTAATATATAGCTAGTATCATTCTTGTAGCTTACAAACCACTGGGCAATGTCACAGAGCCGCCGTATCAATGAGAGATGCACAAAGCAGAACTTTCCTTTTCAGAAATGCAGGATTTTTGTGGTTAGATTCCAACTTAGGCCAACTAAAAAATGCAACATAATTGCAGGAAAGGTTCTTTGCAAGTTCCAACAAGGCAAAGTGTCGATGTTATACAGAAAAGGTCTCTGGTTCAACATAAAGTCGTTTAGTCAGTTTTTCTTCCTCGAAGCAATTGTAATTTTCCCAATTACTCACATCTTTCTTGATTCCATTAGTGTGGATCTTCTGTTTGTTCTGGTCTCTTGGTGGTCTGGTAGACCTCTCGTCTTGGTTTCAGTCCCAAGTACCGTAGCAGTGGCTGAAGGGAGGGTGGGATCCAACAAGCTAAAACCCCAGCGTTTTCACCTGGATTGAGGCCACTTGATCTGGCAGTCGGATTTTGTTTGATATTTAAAAGCCTTCACCTGGTCTGAGGGGCCTGGATGTAGTTCCCAATATCCCATCCTACTCTAGCTCCTCAAAGAGTGTGGAGGATCTTGTATCTTAGGGAGCTTTCCCTATTGTTTCCACTCTTTCCTCTCCATTGTATTTTCCTTTCTACATCTCTTTCCCATGCTTAGTACTCTGCCACATGTTGCTTTTATCAGGGTGATAGCAGGGGTGCTCCCTTCCAGTCTTTACTTCAGCTCCTCCTTAACGGTACATAAGGACAAAACAAAACAAATCGATATGCTTCTAATAAACCATGAGAGTTGTTCAGTATTGTTTATTTTCTGCAGTCCTAAGTCTATGACAAGTAATATGGTACCCTCAACTGAACTGGCTAACAGGTTTAAGAATGTCTTCATTGCAATTTTTATTTTATTTTTTTATTGTGAATTGGTTTGCCAAAAGCCTTACACAAATAAAACATAAATACAAAAATAGAATGTAAACATTTGAAAAAATACATTTTAAAATACATATTAAGACCCTCCATTTTTTCTAAAATAGACTCAATTTCATTCAAAAAACGAACTGAAGCAACAGTCAAAGACAAGTTGTCTTCCCACATAAATCTTGCCCACAACAATTCCTTAGAATGGTCAGATAAAAAGCAATCCAGTTATTTAACAAAAGAGGTAGATCTTATCACATTCAGAAATTGGTAGTCCAGGATCCAGTGTTCAAGCCTTTCAGTTCCGTTTGACTATGTACAAAAACAGCAAGCCGACACTGCATCCTTAGATTGAGTGGCGGATCAGTTTTTCAGTCTCTCTTTTGTGAGGAGTTGATTCAGTTTAAATCTCATGTACATTTTACGACTCTTTGGACAAGGGAAACATTATAGATTGACATATGACCTCTCCTATGGGAAAACCTAGCATATTCGCAATATGGGGAATAACTGGATAAAGCTTCCACAGTCAGTCTCCAGTCATCCCGGAAGAGTTTATGCTTCACCACATCAGGATTAGATATTAATTCCTACTCAGAGGAGCCGATTTTCTCCAAGTTTTGCATGTCAGCTCTAAATCAAGTGACAGTCTGTGTGGAACAATCAGTCATTGGGCCTCATTACGACCCAGGCGGTAATCCTCCGTCATTACCGCCATGGCGTAATGAGCGTTTACGCCGTGGTCCGATGGCGTAAAGAGCGCCACATTACGACCCATCGCGCACGAGCATTACGCCATGGCAGTAATGCAATTAACGCCATGGCGGAAAAGGCCCCTACCGGCATCGTAAAGCGAGCAAGGTGCACTTCCGCCACCGTAAGTAGCGGCACCGTAATTAGCGGCCACCGTAATTAGCGGCCACCGTAATTTGCGGTGGCCGTAAAAAGCAGAACCGGAAATAGCGTCATCGCGCCGGAACGGGAAACAGCACGTCGGCCATCTTTAAAAACACAATCCATTGCCATCCTACCGAACAACACCAGATCCAACCCTGACACCTGTCCCAACCAATCACCCACCCATCCAACTACCAAAAATGCCTAAAGCTGTTAAGAAGGCATGTGACCGCCAGCGCCAGGAAAGATTCAGCCGGGAGGAACTCTGCATGCTTGCGGAGACCTGCAAGACAACGCAGGTGTCGTTTTCTCCCCGGAAATGACCAGGACAGCGATGCGGAAAGAAGCCATCTGGGCCCTGGTGGCCGAGCGCGTCAGCGCGGTGGGGACCGTACCCCGCACCCCACAGCAGTGCAGGAAGCGCTGGGATGACCTACGCATACGGGTCAGAGCCGTCATCTCTGCGAACCGCAACCTTGCCCTGGGTACCGGTGGAGGGTCGGAATCCCCACTAAAACTCCAACCGTGGGAGGAGATTTGTGCAACCACGATTGGCATGGAATCCATTGAAGGCGTCGGAGGGATGGAAAGGGGAGCTCCGACATCAGGCGATGAAGGTAGGTGCCTCAAACAAGACATGCCATAGTCACTGCAGTCCATTCATGTGTAGCACAAGGTTGCCCTAGAGTGTAAATGCAACACATTTCAACACTGCCCATAGCCACATGCGAGCACCACCCTGTATACACTGCTGGCACCCGCATACCTGCATCCACATTCCACACTAAAAGGAGACAACCTGCATGGCCCTGCCTGAAATCTGCCTCATCCTACTGACCAGAATAATGTCAATCATTGTCATTCCAAAGTCCGCAGACCCATCAATAACGCCCTCCCTCCTTTGCTCCACCACAGGCACAGATTCACACCCCGAGGACCAGGACACCCCTGCGACGAAGAGAGCCAAGAAGGCCAATAATACCGTCCCGCACCCTCAACCTCAGCTGCAGTGAGGCAGACCCCACAACAAGCAGGACCCACTGCAAGCATACCGGACGTCCACCGGCAAGCACCCCTGTAGGCAGCAGGCCAGCAGCAGCTGCTCCACCTCTACCGACATTGCCTGCCACAGAAGGCACGGGGTCAGCGGCCAGCAGCAACATGGGGAGACAGCTGCAATAGCTGCATGTTCAGACTCAGACATTGAGGAGCACGAAGTCAGAAGCCCCACTGACCTACTACATTCCCCTGTTTGTCAGACGCCAGCCCCATGAGGATCACACACAGGGGCACACAGAGGTAGAGGAGTGGCCTTCTACCCCATGCCCAGTCCTCAGTCCACAGGAGGGGAGCAGCCCTCCATCACACCACCAGCACTGGCCATGGGCCAGCAGGGGCAGCAGTCCCTCGAGGACATCACAGAACGGCAGCAACAACTGTCCACGATGCTGACTGAGCATGCCGCGGAATGTGTGGGGGCTAGGGCAACCATTGAACAGGCCACGGAGACCCTAAGGGCCGAAGTAGCGCAGAGCACTGCCACCCTGAGGGATGCCATGCAGGCCATGTCCAGGGACATCTGTGCTGAACTTGCCGGCTTGCGTCGTGCGCTCACTGAGCTCACCCACACCCTACAGGACGTGCATGCACGGGGGGCAGGCAGGGACATCCTCCACTGCCAGTTCTGCACAGAGCAGCCCCGTGCGACGTTCCGGACGTAACCTGCGCTCCACAGCCAGGGGTGCCCCGGGGCCGGGAGAGGGGGCTTGTGACGGCCTGTGGACACTGTCACAGGCATCTGTTGACACCTACATGGGGTGTGTTGGGGTGTGCAGGGGGGAGTGTGGGGGTGTGCAGGGGGGTGGGAGGGGGTGTGTTGGGTGTGCAGGGGGAGGTGGGGGGGTGTGTTGGGTGTGCAGGGGGAGGTGGGAGGGGGTGTGACACGACAGTTTCATAGTTTAAATACACTTTTTTCTTTCCCAAAATGAAATGTGTGGACATTTTCATTGCGTATGTGTGCTTTATTGGTGTACAGTCCACAGTGTGCATGTCCCAGAGACACACAGTGCCCCAAGTGCAGTCTCCATGTGATTCACACCAGCCGTGTGTGCTAGAAGCAGTGGTCGATGATACTTTGGCGCATTGCACGCCCCTCCTGTGCATCGCCTCCTCCATGGGGTGCCGCCCATCTGCACCCTCCTCATCCTCATCCTCATCGTCAGGTGGTTGCAGTTCTGCGTCAGGGGGCAGGGGCACATTCCGTCTGACGCACATATTGTGTAGCATGACACATGCCATGACGATCTTTGCCACCTTCTCATGGTGGTACAGGAGTGCCCACCAGACCTGCTGAGGCTTCGGAACCGTGCCTTCAATAGGCCGAATGTCTGCTCTATGACCACACGAGTACGTGTATGTGCACGGTTGAAGTCCTCCTCGTGCTGGTTCTGCGGGTTCCGGACTGGTGTAAGGAGCCACCTCTTCAGGGATAGCCTGCATCACCTGTATGTAGGCGAGAATGTATGTGTCAGTCATGTCGTCTGATCAAGAACATGATGTGCCACATGGCTTGCATCCAACTGTTACTTTGGCTCACTTCTACATGCACTAATTGATTCACACAATGCAACCAGTATATGCTCATGGCTCCCATGGCCTGTTTTGCATGCCATCACCCAATGTATGCAGAGGGGTTGAGTGCATTGTGAGTGCCCATCCTCTGTCTCCGTTCTCTGTGTTACTCACAGCCAGGTGGAGTATGCATCATCCCCCCCCCTTTCAGCCAGGTGGAGTATGCATCATCCCCCCCCCTTTCAGCCAGGTGGAGTATGCATCATCCCCCCCCCTTTCAGCCAGGTGGAGTATGCATCATTCCCCCCCTTCAGCCAGGTGGAGTATGCATCATCCCCCCCCCCTTTCAGCCAGGTGGAGTATGCATCGGTACGTCATTCACCTGCCCACTTCCATGACATTGGACTCACCGAGTAGCCAGGATCTTGGCCTGCATGTCGCTCCATGTAGCGTGGTATTGTGGAGTTCCTCAGGACCATAGAATCATGGGTTGATCCGGGGAATCGGGCACAACAATGTGTGATGATCTTGTTGGAGTCACAGACCATTTGCACGTTGATTGAGTGGAACTGTTTCCGGTTGCGGTACGGTACCTCCATGGCACGTGGAACCACCAATTCCACATGGGTGCAGTCGATGGCACCAATGCAACCGGGTATGCCGGCTAGTGCATGGAAACCCACTTTGGTGTTTGCAATCTCCTGGGCAGTCCGTGGTAATGAGATGTGGTCGTCTGTGTGCTTGAGGAGGGCATCGAGCACTTGGATGAGTGTTCGTGAGAATAATGGTTGTGAAATGCCATGCAAGTGCCCCACTGTGTGCTGGTAGGTGCCTGTGGCCAGGAAGTGGAGTACAGACACTACCTTCAGTAGGGGGGGTGGCGGTTGGAGTTTCTATCATGCTGACGATGTCGTTGTGTGTATCATGTCTACGATGGCGGTGATGGTGTCCCGGTCCAAACGGTACAGGGTGTGGATCTGCTCAGCAGTGAGGTTGAATGGATTGGCTCTGATGCGTGGGATTGGGGGCTGCCTGCGTGGTGGCACTGGCTGTGCTGGTGGGGCTTGCTGGGCCTGCCTTGCCTCCTTCTCCTCCTGCGTCTCCTCTGTGCTGCCTGTTGTTGTTGTTGCTGTGTGTAGCACATGCATTGCTATCAGGTCCTCCAGCCCCAACATTGCTAGTCGTATTGGTATCATTGTGGAGTGTGACTGGGTGTGGGAAGGGGTGGGGTGTGCTCTTTTTGTACTTCCTGAGTCTGTATTGCCTTCACCTGTGCTGTTTCTGTGCACCTGTGGCAGCTGCATTCACTTTACATGGCCCTTTACGGTTGGTTCGCGATGGCGTTATTAGCACCATGGCGGTAAGGTACTTAACAGGCTGGGTGATGGCGTTAGGTGCATGTCCGCTTGGGTCAGCATTTGCGTACCTTTCCGCCATGGCGCTAAGTACGGTGTGGGTGGTCGCGTGCGTGCACCCTTAGCGCAGTTAGCGGCAGCGTTAACTACGATGCCGCTAATGGCATCGTAGTTAACGGTCACGGGTCATGATCGGACCTGGCGGAAAACGGTGGCGGTAACCATTTACCGCCATCGTTTTTCACTTAGCGCCAGGGTCGTAATGAGGCCCCTTATCTGTTTCAGATCAACGTACAATGAATTTTGCGGCGGGGAGAGGAACCTATTGTCAAGGGTTTTGACCCATGTTGAATCAATAGACTGGGTAGATGTGGGGATGAGCTGTCGCCGCCCAAATTCACGCCAGAATCGAGGAGAACTGCGCAGTTGGCACAAGACCACTCCAAAGATACAACCTTCTTGTGGGGGGTTCCACATCACCACTCTACTGTAAGGATGCCATCAAAACAATGTTAAGCAAGGGTCCTATACTATCAAGCAAAAGACCAATCTATTGAAATGCAGTAATTCAAGACAGATCCCAAAAATGGATGCAATACCAGTACTCACCACTATCAGAAAGCCAGCGTTTTAAAACCACCAGACTTTTGTGTAAAACTGAACAGAGGAACCCAAACCAGGCCAAGGAAAGACTTGCTAAGAGGTGGATACAATGTAAAACTATATTCTGAAATGACTTGAAGGAAGTAATTATTTAATGTACATGTAAAAATTGTAAGTTTTGATTTAAACTGGGAACTAAAGTGACATTTAGCTGAATTCTGCCTGACAACAACCCCCGACAGGAGTTGAAACTTGATCAAACTGCATTCCCAGGCCTGGCTGCCTCCTGCTTCCCCACCAAAAGGAGATGACACCTCTCTGATTAGATTAGGGGAGGGGCACCTGCAGGAGGTTGAACAAAGCCTTGTCCTGGACTCAGGCAAATGTTATATTGGGGGGGCCGTAAAGTGGCTTCCTCTTGGGAGAAGTGGGGGCAGAAGTGCCTCTGGGTGCCACCCGAGCTGGAGGCGGGGACAGACAGAAGCTTCCCCCATTTGCTTTGGAACCTAAACCACACCCATCTGAGCCAGAGCATAATTTAAAAAAAAGATGGATAATTCATAGTACGGACTTGTCAGAATTATATAAGTAATATCATTATTCTGGTGATTTTTCTCTGCACATTTTAAGAGGTGTTCGGACCCTGTGGTGTATTCTGGGGGGTTGCTAGCAGAACATAGGGTCTTACTCCCAATGTCTGCATGTTAAAAATCTGACACTTCATCAATTAATGTCCATACTCCTTGCGCACATGGGTGTAATTTTTGGTAAATGTCCGATATTGGTAAACCAGTCAAAAAGCGCAAAATGTTGTCATTTTTTAATGCAAGCCCCAGGAAGATCAGAGGCGGACAAGCATGGAGCCATAAGGAATATATAATGTGTACATGTAATTTCAACAAATTGTGTATCTGGGAAATATGTATTTGAATCAAATATAGATTTGTGGGCAAATTGACCAGGGAGGATCTCTGACCCATAAACAGACCTCATTATGATGACAATCCATTTCCTTCCCCCAATCATGGGAGAGGGGAGAATTGGGCCAATGACAAGTAGAGAGGGGCAGGCTCAGTTATGCCACGCACACACCCACTTCCAAAACACATAAAAAGAGACTGCTGGGACAGGTAGAGACATTCATTTTCCGACATCCCATCCAGACAGAGACCAGAACCAGAGACCCATAGACTACAGAACTTTGAACCTAGAAGGCCCACTGCAAGCAAAAGTATTCTCAGCAGGCCTTCAGAATCCAGCAAACCTAACCAAACTATTCAACAGCCGGGCGAGCTGTTTGAATTCTTTGCCAAGAACTTTTGCCGGAACCGCAGACCAGACCCAGACCGCTGTGAGCAGAACCAGAGATCCGGATCGCTGTGAGCAGAACCGGTGCCTGATTGACCCGCCGAGCAGAGTGAACTGCCGCTGGACGTGTTGACCAGATCCGTGATGAGGCCTATTTCAAATTTATATTGTGAGTACCCAGAAGAACTGTGCAGAACCATTCTCTTCGTTAAAATAATCTAATTCAAACTATTTTAGCCTATTAGAACTGCCTCCTAGAATCGTGTCATTCTGTCATGTTTAAAACTGAAAACTGCCATCTGACATTCTGAGCTTTAACATTTCAAACCGAAAAACTACCTTCACAAAATCGGCCGTAACTCCGGAACCGTGCTAGGAGTGAAATTTACTTTACTTCCTACTCCTTATAGTGCCCCCGTAATCGCGCTCGACGCACGTGACTAAATTTGCAGCGATTTGACTTTTTGCACAATTTCAGCCACGTGTAAAAATCAGCAGCTGCTTGCTTTCCTTTGCTAAAATTTGTTTTAACCTGCTGGTTACACATAGAGCATTGCTAAAGTGAGCCTGAACAAATATAAACTAGATATCACCCACCCTGAACCTCTAGAGGGAATTAAAAGCATTTTTAGCACATTTCTCACTTCATTGTCATCACATTCAAAGCATTTTGGGCCCGTGTTTCAAACTTCTACCCGTTTCCTCTAAGCTTGCTGGGGGGCGAACTGAATTTCGTATTGTATTTGATTGCATTCCTGAGAACTGTGTGCTCCTCTTTCCATCGCCTTCCATTTCTTACATTGCATGGGGAGGGGTGAATTGCCAGAGAAAAAGCGATTATCTTATCTTTTGCTAAAATCATATCAAGTTATTTCTGTACTGCATTTTATTCCTCATTGCTTTTCCCTTGAAACCATAAAAGTATTTTTGCTACCTTATCCATCCTATACTAACTCCTCATTGATTGTAAAGAAGTGTGCTAGGGCCAGATTACCTATTGTTCATCAACATTATATCCATAAGTGTGATATCAATTATTAATTTATTATAAAAGTGTGATATATATCTTGTTAATTTTTGAAATAAACCTTTTAATTTGCAAAACAAACCTACTTCTTGGCTCAGTGGGGTCAGGGGGATTCTAAGAGGGGGGTGCTATACAAGGGTTGTCATCCAGAGTACTGAACTGGACATAAAAATACATCAATAAGGGTTTTCCTCAGCATCCCAGACTAGGCATTGACTTAGCTGTAGTGTTGATTGAATATCGCTTACACTATTATATGAAGGAACCTATTATATGAAGACCATTTACGCCAAAGATATCGAGCTTGAAGTGGAACTATATTCAATTTGAGACGTATGATGGGGTTGGGAATCGAAAGAGAAAGGCCCAGTACAGACTTCCAAATTACACCCTGTAGGGAGTCAAGGTATGGACCTACATTCACTGATGCCATGTCCAACCTTATAATAAAGCTGGCTCAATCTTGCTCAGGTAAAAATGTAGGATAGGAAGGAAGGAAAATCTGCAATGTTTTCCATATATCCGTTTCATATGGGCTAACATAGGGGCTAGTCTGTCCTTTAACCCTAGCTTCAACATGATTATAGATGACATATGTGTAAGATTATAGCCAAGATAATGAATGGAAGTGCCCAGCTCAACTCTTTCAGGGTAAGACGTTATTACATCGCCAGGTTTTTTTTCGCAGCTATTTTTGCAGAACATTTTCGGGCGAAAAACTCATAGAAAGATATAGGGGATGGGGGAGGCTGGGTAAGGGCATTTAAGGGGTAGGTGGTGTGGGGTATAGGGACTACAAAATAGGGAAGGGGGCGTTGGGAGGGACCCCCCAAATATAAAAATAAATACATTTTTTTCGGCCTAAGATTTTCATCAAAAAGCTCCACGTGAAAAAGTCTGGCAATCTAAAAACATAGAACCCTCTTTCAGTCCCCAAAGACCACCACATGGGTTTGGGTTTTTTGTTTTTCGAGAAGATTGCCACCTTGGGTGTTGTACCTTTAACCATCAAGCTATTCCTTAAGCAGTATTCATAGAATAGTTTAAGGTTTTTCTTTGGAGGCCTAGCGGAATCATATTGAATAAAATGATATCGTCCACAAAGGCCAACCAGTGAATTTTCAGATGCCCCAATTTTACCGGCACCATATCATTATTCTGCCACAGATCCAATATATCGCCTAGATAGGCATTAAAAAGGGTTGGTGACAAAATGCACCCCTGTCTAAGTCCCACTTTAACAGCAATCGGCCGAGAAACCGCACCTTCAGGATTCAAACGAACTCTCAGCATGGATTTTTGATGTAAAAGAGAAATCTACTGTACCAATTTAGGTGGTATTTTAAATTTAAGCAGTTTATTCCAAAATGTTCTCGTACAACACAATCAAATGCTGATGTCAAGTCTAGCGATGCCATGTATATATTGCTTGGTTATGCTTGACTTTCTACAACAGATGTTTAAGTATAGTTTCATTGAGTGACGTACCCATATTTCATCTAAAACCCACCTGACAGGGCGATAAGATAGGAAGTGAGGTCTCTCAGTAGCAAGGTACCAAAGACCTTGCTTACTGAATCCATCAAGGTAATGGCCTATAATTGCTTGGATCATTCAGAGCTCCCTTTCTGTGAATTGGAATAATAATGGAGTTTGACTAAGAATCCGGTATCATATGTGTTGTATATATATTATCGGAGTAAGGTTTGAGGAAGTGAGCCCATGCAAGGGGGTCCTTTTTCAACAAGAAAGGTGGAGGCAATCAGGACCAGGGGCCCTAGATGGTTTTAACTTCTTTATGACCCATTCAATATAATCCAACTTCCAAGGACAAAGGCCATAGATGACATGTCCCCCAAAAGGATCCACATAATTCTGAAATTTCACGGGAATACTGAATTTCTGCGAAAGGAAAGACACCCAGGTAGATTCCTGCATAACATTGCCAGGACAATGCGATGTATCCCGTTATATTATCAATGAGTTCCCAAAATTGTCTAGAATTCAATTTCATGAGTATTCTGAGCATGGTCTGGTTATCTCTCAAATACAAACTATGTTTTTGTGATTTGACAACGTTACGGTGGTGCTGACGGGCACGCTTCCTCTGAATTATGTATTCGTTAAGTGGAAGGTCCCTTCCCCATAATGGTCTATCTTTCTGCATTTGCCCCTTAGAAGCCTTAATACTGGTGTCAAACTAGTGAGGATACTTGTTTGTGACCTTAATTTCATCTTCAAAAGACACCTTACTAATGCACTCAATAATACAAATGTACAAAGGTTTACCAGCCAATTGCAATGGAACCCAATCCACCAAATCCAAGCCATTCTGGAGCCCCTTGTCTTCTTGGAAGAGAAGATTGATCAATCTATTATCCAATCTCCCATTCCAGCGACAGACTTGACCCTTTTCTATCAGGTTTTATGTCAATTCACATTCTTATAGTTTCACTTCTTAAGGCTCTGAAACCCACTGTCTGGGCCTCATTACAACTTTGCCGGTCCGGAAACAAAGGTGCCGTTAAGCTTACCAGCACCGTTGTTTCCGGACCGGCAAAGAACAGCGGCCACGGTAGGCTGACTTTCACTGAAGCACCGGCACTGTTACTAACGGTGCCGGTGCTTCCGTGGTCCCCTCTCCCATAGAATCCTATGGGACTCTATGGGAATGGGGCACAACATTTTACTGGCGCCTGACTTCCGAAACCAGAGGGGTTGGAATCACCCGCTGTTACCGGCAAGCCAGGAGCTGGTAAAATGTAAAAGTCTGGCGGAAACCTGCCGGTTTTACCGGGCCGGTTACCTCCTGACTTTTAATGAGGCCCTGTCTCTTTGATCATATACCGGCTTGCTTAGTTTACAGATACGCCTCTCACTTTGCCGACTTAATCCTCTACTGTGACCCCATTGCTTAAGAAACCTTCACTTGACTCTGGGATCATGTAGAACCTAGGTGTCATGTAGAGGGCTATGAATTATAAATACCACTAACCTGGATCAGATGGCAGTCCCTTGAAGAATGGGAAACCCCCCTGGAGAGACTGCCTCCCTCCACCTGATAGACAAGGATCAGAGAGATGCAGAGCCCCCAGGGAAACCCTCTGGGGTAGAAAACCTTGCTGTCAGGAATAGAGAGCGTAGTGCCTGTTGGTGATCTTCTAGGCGTACGGGAAACTGGCTGTAGAACCCTCAGGGATGGACTGCAGTCAACGTGTCTAACAATGAGAAAGGACAGATAAGTGATCTGAAGGATTCAGTTTGCAAGACACACAAGGAATGGAATATACCTTTTGGAGAGAACGGGAGGTGGTGGATTCTGGGAGATTTCTAGGAGGAAGATGTGTTTCCTACAGTGAGAAGGGCGTTGATTAAGGGGAGGAATATGCTGTTTGAAAGCACAGTATTAAAGAAAGGTTTTGTCCCGCTCGCCTACCAGATTGAACAATAATGTTGGAGCAATTGGTGGGATTGATCGCCGCGGTACGCAGGAGTGAACACAACACACAGGAGACTGGCCTCAGGCTGTCAGTTATTCCGTAAGGCGAGGTTTGACGTGTTCTGACGAGGAAGGAGATGCAGAGAGGACAGGTTGTAATTGGCTGCTCTTATGCACAAACGAAGGCGGAGGAAAGCCTTTGAAGAGTCTGGGTCTAAAAGGAGCGAACCGGGATGCAGCAATAGCCACAAGGTCTAACAAGGAGTCCTGGGCGAATGATGAAGCGCCATTATCAGGAGTAGACGCCAAGAGCCTCCGTGCTGGGCTGTTGATATTCCGCTTCTGGGGGCTGCAGGGGCGGAGCCTGACTGCCTGCATGCACTGCGTGCCGAGCCAAGGGAGAATGGAGCTACCCGGGAGCCATCTTCTTCTTCTTAATTATCGAATGCGTGGGCGGACCCACGCAGGCGCTTCCCCATCCGGGAGCCAAACGGTATACCGGAATCTCCCACAGCGCCACCATAACAAGCGCTGGTAGTGAAATGTGACACCAGGTGTATTCTTCACACAAATGTGTATTTTATGACTCAGTGTATTTTTTCAATCTATGGCTTTTTCACACAGTATGTTTTGAAGCTAGGTGTATTCCTCACAAAGTGTATGTTTTGAATTTAGATTTTTTTTTCACGCATTGTATGTTTAGAATCTAGGTGCATTGCCACACAATTTGGGCCTCATCAAGACTTGGGCGGTAACGCCGGCGGTTAGCCCTACCGCCGAACCACTAATAGTGCCGGATCACGATTTCGGCGTTAATGGTAATCCCCATTCCCTATTGAGCCCATTCGGGAATTCCCCATTCCCCATTGGACTCAATGGGGAATGGAGAATTTCCCGCCGGCGGTATGAGCGTGAATTTTCGGCGGATTTCCCCCCAGCTAAGAGCTGGGGCGAAATCTGCCGAAGTCCTGATTTGGCAGACCCTTAAATCCGGCGGTAATAGCGCTACCGCCGGATTTAAGGGTTACCGCCAAAGTCGTGATGAGGCCCAATGTATGTTTTGAACTGGGGTATGTTCAGAACATACATGTGTCGAACCTAGGTGTTTTTTTTCACACAGTGCATGTTTTGAACTTATAGGTATTTCTCACAAAGTGTATGTTTGGAAATCTAGGGCTTTGTTTCCACACAGCGTATGTTTGTAGCTAGTTGCATTCTTCAAACAGCCCATGCAGTGAATCTAGGGCTTTGCTCTCACACAGTGTGCACTCTGATCCTAGGTGCACTTTCAAACAGCATAGACTAAAATCTACAAATTACAAACTCATAATGTTTACCGCTGTACTCTGAAATTCTACTGGATTACCCCTTACCGCATGATTTGAGGGCAGTGAATGAGTTCATTTGGATGTCTGCTGGGGCTGCCATTGTATAGCATTTAGATGAACGTGATACAAATGTCCAGGAACCCACTAACAACCCTCAAACATTCTGCTTACTCACCTAAAACAAAAAACATACCTCTACCAAAACAAAACCGAAACAAAACAATAGGCCATCACAAACCACTACAAATACACACCACCAAACGGGACACTAAGCCAACCACACACACTTCTCACACATCCACACACCCAAGCACAACATTACAACCACCAAAGAACTCACACCAGCACACAGTGATCGCTTTTTCCGAACTGAAGCTACAACAGCACATCTAAGCTCTCTTTCGCTTTTCTCTCTTAATCCCACTAACAAATCTCCCCCAGCCCTCCTCCCTTTTTCAGATCCGCCAGAGTGCCAAGAGACCAGGTAAGTGTCAGCATTGTGCGGTACAAGACCAAATGACATTACTATTGAACGTTAGCAGGATAAACCTGGTCGGCAAAAGTCCTTGAGAGGGTGATCACATTGCAATTACAGAATAATGTTGAGGAACTTCATCTGTTAGATTTTTCTCAGTCCCGCTTCTAACTAGCGAATGGGACTGAGACGGCTTTATTAGCGGTATGGCATGACTTTTGTAGATGAGGCACCAGCACACTGCTCGTTATGTTAAATCTGCCAGCAGCGTTTGATACTGTTGAACATGACATCTTACTGCTTTGACTATCAGAAATTGCATGTTGTATCTCAGCAGGCCTTGCCGTTGTTTCATTAATTTCTGAAAAATCGCACTCAGAGTTAATGCTGGTGGCTGTCTATCCAGTCCTCTCTCTGTCCATTTCTGTGTGACTTGGGGCTCCTCCTTAACATATATATTGGTCTCTGATGTCCCTGTTTTCTTAACTTTGGTCTTCATTATCATTCATACACTGACAACACACAGATTTCTCTGTGTGTCAATAATGCTACAGACTCTTTTCAAAACATAACGTCAACTTAATCCATTAAAAACAGCGGTCATCTTATTGGGCCTAAGCATATCCTTAATGATCAACTTGGATTACCATCTCCACCTCGTCTTTTTGGACTTCTGACCTGCGTTTCCCCTAAAGTTAATAATCTCAGATGCTATTGGCAATCTAACCTGGGCCACGAAGTCCAGGTTGGGGAGATGGTCAAGTCTGTCTTTTATATACTATTACAAGCTGTTCTGCCTTATATCTCCTCCACTGATCATCCAACTGTTGTCCGAGCACTGACTTATTTCAAGCTGGACTACGCTTCTGTGATCCTTGCCGGAATCCAGCAGCAACGTTTGTCTCGCCTGCAGGCTGCACAAAACGCAGCAGTCAGATTAATCTTTCATCTACTCCACAATGCCTCAATCTCTCAATTTCATAGATCTCTGCAATGGCTGACGATGAAACAGTGGATATACTTTAAAAACTTGTGCTTAGTCTTCAAATTCAAATATTTGCACGGCCTTACATTACCTTAACTTTCAAAACGAATTCATGAGTATCAACCACCTTGAACTCTTTGCTGTGCTAGACAATATCTATTGGATGTTCCAAGTACCCACTTTGTGTACCGGGGAGTCAGAAGTTTTTCTATTCTGGGTTCTCGTCTGTGGAACTTTCTTCTGATTAATTTACGCACAATCAATGTTATTTTTGCTTATTTGTAAAACTCGAAAAACCTACCTATTATCTATCTAATTTCATCAACTTTTTCTACTCAGTTTATGACTTGTTATAACACCTTCACCAGATGCAGCAGAGTCTGCCCAGTTTTGGTCACTACGAATATAAATACAAAATACAAATGCCTAATCTCCACTTTTCAAGCCTAAAGTTTGCTTCGACTACTAGCCATTGGCGAGTGATAGTTGACACTTGGCAAGTAAGAAATGTTGTAAGTTGTGCATCTGTAGAATTGAGGTGTGAGTGACTTTTTATATTTGGCCAGTAGCTCGCAGCTTGAACTTTTTACCACTCTCTGTCTCCCGTCCTCCACTATTCTTCTTGCATCACTCCACTTCTCCTTGCCTGATGACTCTTCTACACTATCTTATATTCATATTCTCCCTCTTTTTCTCACCTTTTGTCTCTCTACTCCATCTTCTGATCTTTCCTCTTCTCCTTCCTCTTACCACACTTCTTGCTTATTCTCTATCTTCTCTTGGTTTTCATTCACTTTTGTACTCCCTCTCCTCCTCGATTATTGCCTTCTCTTTGCTCTTCCCCTCCTCCTCATCCTTTGAGGCCCGCTTTCTCCAGCCCTCTTTTGCCCCTCTACAGCTCTACCTCCTGCTCAATCAACACGTTTTTTCAGTACCCTACTCGGTCTCCTCCTTCTGTTTCTGCCTCTGGCATTCTCCTGCACCGCTGTCTTCAAGTACGCATATTCTCCTGAAAACTGCTTGTGTTTTATGTAGAAAGCTGACCCTGCCTCCATGGACTTGTATTCTGAAAATGGATTAATCAAAGTGTTCTAGTTTGTAGCTTTCCTGCTATTCTACTTTCCCCCCTTGCACACAGAGCCATGGTCCAAGCCTTGATAGTGGCTGGTTGCCATCTAGTAATTGTGACAAATCCACAGAATTCATCCCCTATCCTCTAGGGGGAGCCACCCCCTTTGGGACTATGGAGGTTGAGCCTGCTAAACTGAACATCCCCTAGAGGACATGGTAGGCAGGATACCCCAGGGATGACCCCCCTTAGTAGTAGTAGTTGTCATTTATATAGCGCCTTTTCCCATTACTAGGATCTCAACGTGCTTGTGGTGGGTCCGCCATCGGGGACCGCAGTCAAGAGTATGGGAACATTCTCAGAAAATGCTTGGAATGTGTGTGTTCATTTGGACAAGATAAGGAATTAGATGGGCTGGCCAGGCTCCAGTAAGCAACCAGAGATATCAGGCATGTGGACGGGTGCTGAGGGAGGTCTGGAGAGTGTGTGAGTGCAAGAGACTCTTTGTGTCCAGCTGGACCGAATTTTGTCGTAGGTCTTCGCTGTATTCTGATGGCAGAATTGTTGAGACTTAGTCTGGTGGGAGTAGGCGAAAGTGTTATGTGCCCAGCTAGCCCGGATTTGTCATAGGTCGTCGCTGCATTCTGATGCGTGTGTGTGGGTAGCCATGTCTGCAGCAGATGTCCACCGAAGTGGTGTGTTTATACATACCTTGAGGGTCGGATGGAGCTTTGTTATTGACACCACTGTTTGATCAGGTTGTCTGTGTGAGAGAGATCCTTAGGCGCACTAGCTGAGTTGCCATAATTGGTCTTCATAATGCATCTTCTAAGCGCGATAGACCGGTTGCCCTACTGTTTTCTAGGTGCTTGTTTGTCTTTAATTGCAATTTGCTGGCAATCCTCATACATACAAGCGCAGTAGACAGGCTAAAATCATGGGTCTTCAAGGTGTAATGATATGAAGTGAGTGCGAAGGATAGGCTATCCTAATACCGGGTTCCAGGTAAGGGAAGGATGTCTTAAGGCTTAGAATGCCTGTAAGCTTAGGCTGAGATAAGCAGTTAGGCAGGCTGGCTGTGCTACAATACGCCTCCTAAGAGGATAGGCATGTGGAAGGGTGCTGGGTGCTGAGGAGACCGGATTGTGTGTGATGGCAGTGGGTTTGTCTATTTTACTTGTGGACATATCGGTAGTTTATAGACTGTAGATGGAATATGTGCACTTGTGCATTAGTGGTATGTCGGTGTCCCTAAAAGGGGCCGCATTATTACGTCCGGCTTCTGCCTAGTGGAGCTTGACCATATTCCTGATTGGGGCATCTCATTAGGTCTTACTAGGTTCAAATGGGTCGTAGACATGTCCGTAGTGTGTGGATGACTGATGTGAGTTGTGTGATTAGTGGTCTGCAGTTGCCAGTTTGCGAGGGCGGGCCACCGCGATTACAGCCAGCGCAGGTTGGTGGTGTCAGATCATGTACCTGGGTGGAGTATTGCAATGGTGTTGCTAGGGGAATGGAGGTGCCCGGAATGATCTGTGTTATGCTCCACCATGCAGAGGGACAGGTTTGGATACGTATGCGGCTGTGGCTGGATGAATGATGCTGTTGTGATCGTGACTTTTAGAATGCCGCAGGAAATAGGCACGTTTTGAGGTCCTTTCTAAAGGAGAGATAGTCCTCATTGCAGCAGATGTGGAGTGGAAGGCAGTTCCAGATGGAGCGGGCTTGGATATGTGTTATCCTGCATTGTCTTAGGACGCTAATGCCTTTATTGGATATATGGGTATTGCACGAGACAACTCTGTGAATATTCATAGAGAAGTAGCTGCTGTGGTTTCTGGCCCTTTATTCCACCATTACATGAACCACCAGACCAATGAAGTGTTCCGTCCCCCGGCTGGGAAGAACATAAATGTCCTGTGAGACTGAGACAAGCGTGCAGAAGAGCATGAGATTGAGTCGGAAGGCTGCTGACTAACACAGAGGAGGGTATGTCCCTTTTCGAGGCTGAGCCAGGAAACCGTGCCATACGATGGCGTGTAGCACATAGGAGCGAGAAAGCCCACAGAATGCTGCCTCCTCTGACAAGTCCAGGATCTGGAGACGATCAACCCCACCGAAGAGAAAACTTACCGCTGTACCGCTACTCGTGATCTGGCTCTAATATCGCCAGACCGAGTAGCAGTAACGCCATTTGCGATGTCGGTATCCCGGCGGAATTACCGCCAGGATACCTCCAGAATACTGTTGAGGCCCTATGTCTGGGCTGACTCACTGGCTCTGTGTGGCACTCTCGGTCACGTTTGTGCTTTCAGGGCAAGCTTTGCTGCCTGCTTTCCGCTCTGGACTGCTTTTGCATCATCCCGGTCTCCCCCGCGGCTTCGCTTCAGCACGCCTGTCCTTCTCCAGGTCCCAGTAAGTGCAAGGCTGCTTTCCTCGGTTGCCGAACACCCAGGAGTCTTCCACTCACTGCTGGCGTGCCTGCGGCACATCCTGCTCTCGCAGCGTTCCTTTGCTTCCTCGTTGGCGAGCTTCTCTGCTCTGCCACACCAGTTTGTGCTTCCAAGCTCACAAGCCTATTGGAAAGGTACGACGACTTCTCCCAAACAGCAGCAGCTATTTAGAGTTTGTCTTTGGTCTTTAAATGTCCCGTGCACAGGTGCATTCCATAAACAACTAGAACGCTCATTGAGCTTGAGGTTCCTACTGCTCTGCATTGTTCTTTCCTTCTTCCTTGTCCAAGTATTTGGGTGATTGTGGGAGATGGAGTCCATTGATGTTAATGGATACAGATTACTTGTCTGAATGATGGACCAGTTCTATTGGGTGGATAATTACAACTGGGAAAAGTCGTTTTGAAGCTTTCACCTTTTTGGTCAGGGATAGAAATTTGGCATATAGATTTTTGGGAAGCAATGTTTCTTTTTTCCCCTAAAGCGGGGCTTCATGGGCAAAACTGGGGATACCATGTCTCATCCAATGAAGCCCCGACATCTCCCCGGAGGCTGTCTCCTCCCATGTGATCCTCCCTCTTATAGCCACCCCCAGGGTCATGATCAGGTAGCGGCTGCTGTCCTCTGGCCACATCGGAGGAGGTCACAGCCGGGAGATGACTGATGACTCCATTGGATTCATCACACCTGACTGATAGTCATTTAGAATATGGAGTTGTTCGA
The DNA here is from genome assembly GCA_002915635.3 of Ambystoma mexicanum. NCBI lineage: Eukaryota > Metazoa > Chordata > Amphibia > Caudata > Ambystomatidae > Ambystoma > Ambystoma mexicanum. The sequence continues at coordinate 943,500,719 of CM010928.2, read as the reverse complement.
TACTTTTTCCAAGATTTTGCCAGTAAACAGGAGGTTCGTAATGGGCCTGTAGTTGGCCAGGTCATCTGGATCTAGGGTTGTTTTTTTCAAAAGAGGTCGTATGAGACCAGTCTTGAGGGTGTCTGCGAATGATCTTTCTGATGAGGCCAAAATTATAATTTTATTTTTTGTTATTTGGTTAATACAATTAACCTTTAACATTTAAAATCATAGACAAAGATACAATAATACACAAGCAACGTCCACATTTTCTTAAAATATTCTAAAAACAATCACTAATTCATATATACACCATTCTCACGAATAAAAGAAAAATATCTCCTATCAAAAATTCACAATATACATCAATTCCACATATCTCTAACATGGTTTCAAAAAAATTGACTATATAAGGTTTACAAACAGATCAAGACCTTTTCCTCAACCAAAAAGACCATGATTTGCTATTCATACACCCGTTCCGATAGGTTCAACAACCTCAAAACTCCTACTACCGCAATCATGTCCGATGTTACAGCTCCTCCCTATCATCAGTCCCACAAATACTCTAAATCAATCCAGTCCAAGCTGTGAAAAAAATGATTAATAAATGTCAATCGGCTGGATTGAAGCATGGGACATTCAAGTGCCAAATATTTAGTTGTTTCTTACATATTCTCCTTTCTGCAGAATCTACAATTTGTCTTATCAGTTCCAATTGTATTATACCTATAGAGGATTTCTTTAGTTGAAATTAAATTCCATCGGAATCTCAGAAAATCACTCCTAACTGTAGGGGAGGCATGGTGTCACAAGTATGACACTGACACAATGGGTACAATTTGTAAAACCTTTATTGAAATTGTTGGGGTTGGAGAAACTCCTATTTTGCCCTATAACTAAGATGGGTGTAGTCTCGACCATCAAATAATAAATAACGCAGTCCTAGTGGAGTCTGTCAAATCAAAATGGCCTATGCTAACAAAACCTAATGCCTGCCCTATCTCTTGTACCTAAAGATGTAAAAAGGAGAAATGTATGCAAAAGGAAAAATCAGTGTTCAAATGAATAAATGTGCCTGAACCAGCTCTCCTCCCCACGTTAAACCTCACGGAGTAAGGATGTCCCTGTAAGCAGGATGATATGTTTCCAACACAATAAACAGTTCCAAAATGTGGATCGAGGCCGATCTGGCCTTCCCCGTTTAAGTCTCTTTTCTTGACTTACAAAATAATGTTTCAACCAAAAAGTTCACAAAGGTTCCCCTCTGGTGGGCTCAGACCTCTCACGATAAAGTTCAACACAAAAACCTGCATGGGGGCTCCCTTCCCCAAGCTGATTTCACTTCGGGCCTCCCTCTGTGAGGCTCGGACTACTTTCGAATGTGGAAGACTTTCGAATGTGAGTGGCTTTATTTACAGACCACTGTAGGGCCACTTTGTTTCAAAGTTTACAGTTTAACTTTCACTTTCCCCTTTCTAGGAGTTAAACTTCTTTATTTCACTTTTGCTGTTTATATGCTTTATCGCTTAAAACTATTAACTTTTCCCTGAGACTTTCCTATCGCCAGTGTTAGGGAGAATTCTCAGAAATATGCTAATTCCCTCCAGCTTAGAGACCCCCAGCAACTTTGCTGGATTTTGAGGACTTGATTTTTTTAACCTGGAGAGTGTGACCCTTTTTCCCACTCTCTCATGTATTTTATTTTGATTTTGAACACTGTTTCTTTTGGTTGTGGAGTCTGACAAACTCCATAGGCATCATCTTTTACATTGTGTCACACAGCACCTTCAGTGCAGTGGCACAGGGAAGTCTTTCAGATTTCCCAAAGGTTTAAATACCTTCTCTGGGATAAACTACCGTTTCCCATAGCAGTAAAGTGAAATTGACTTTACTTACCATTGTAATTTTCTAGACCCAGCACACACTATCTTACAATGGAGTGCTGGAGGGGTTACTGAGTATCCCCTTAGTCTAGATTCTCATGGAACATTTTTTATGTTACCCTTTCCTCACTGAATGGATGGTGGCAGTGGTTAGTGTGCCTTTACCACAGGCTGCGTTCGAAGCTACAGTAAAGCACACACGGAAGCCATCTTTGTCAAAATGGCGCCGGTCTTCTTTTTTTGCCATTTATTTGTAGAAGGGTCCTTCTTGAGATTTGCTCTGCGTGCCAAACCAGGTTTGGTCTCTTTGTTCATTTCGCGTTTGGCAGGGTTCATGAGTGAAACCCGCCTCTGGCTCCAGAGTGTCTGGGGTAGGCAGGAAGTGAGGGAGGTGCCCGAAACTCCCTGTGCTTAGTCTCCTAGTAGACCCAAATGCACTCTGTTGTGATTGGCCGGCTGACTGTCCGGCAAGGACAGCCACCCTGCTGGGTGACTGACAGCTAGGCTGGAATGAATGGCAGAGAACTGAATAAAAGGCAAGTTTTTGGCTTGGAAGGCAGAGTCGACCACTGGACGAAGGAACCGAAGAAGAACTTGAAGAGGACGCCTGCTGCAACTCCTGGACCATTGGTTTGCCCGGTGAAGCCCTGCTGCAGTGCTCGAACGCCAAGTTCGCAACGACAGAGAAGCCCCTGCAAGGACGACTTCTCCCCTTGAGTTGGTGGGACCAATCAACTCCAAAGTAAGCCACCTGGACATCCATCTCGGAGCTGGTTGAATTTCCACAGAGTTGCTGCTGGAAACCGTATAGCCAGGGAGAGGAACACCACAATTGTGTGTGTTGCTTTTAAGCTGGCCTAGAGCTTTTGGAAGATCCTCCGGACTCCCAGGAAGCAGGACTGACCGAGCTGAGCCCCCTCAACAGAGTGCGGGACCCCAGAAGCAAGGAAAGTCCATCTCGACAGCCAGAAACCGCGGCGTTGCTATTGCGGTAGACACGAGGAGCTGAAACACTGAACAGCCACTGAAAGTGAAGTTTGCCGGTTGCGAGTTTTGACTGTCCAATGCATTGCAGGAGTCCCCCAACGTCCTCCCTCTTGTCCCCACGACTGAGGCCCAGGAACAGTGAAACCTGCAGAACTGCAAAGGAACAGAAGTCATCTGCTGCATCTTTTCTTCATCTTTAAAAGTACTGTAAAAAAATCTAAGAGAACTTACCTCTTACTGTAGAGTGCTTGTAACGTCTACAATTCACAAGTTTAATCAGCTTGTGGCCCTACATTTGATTCTTCTTTTCATCAAAGACTCCTAAGAACTTGTGCAAAGACTTTTCCATTTACTTACCAGAAGTGCATCCTATACAAGACTTTTGCCCATTGACTTTGGCTTAGCCTATTGAATTGAATAACTCTTCTAGGAGAATCTAAAAGTATTTGCCCTGCTTATGAATATTGGTGGTCTCTTGTTATTCTAATAACCTTTGCCTTTTACCAACTTCTAAGAGTATTCTAAATGCCAACAGTAATATATGTCCCCAGCACCCTAGTTATTAAAGTCCCCCGTGATGAGTGTTGGGTCTGTGGGCCATCCCAAAAGGGTCTTTACTGATTTAGAAACTAAGAGTGTTCAGTATTGAAGTGTACTTGTGTGTTACTATTATATTTGCTCCCCTCTGAAGAAGGCTGTATAACTGACTGATAAATTAATAATTGTTTATGCAAGAACCCTTCAGTGTAAGAGTTTATTTGAATACTTGTAACTGTGAATCTTGGTGTACCTCCAGTACAGCTCACATTTCCCCTCTTGAGATAAGCCTGGTTGCTCAACACGCTACCAAAACTGTGTAGTACAAGCTTATACCAAAGGTTGGGTTGCCTATACCTGTAGTCAGAGTTTTGTGTAGTGTTCCCAGGGGGTACTGCATTCAAACTTTGCCTTGTATTCAAATAGGTACAAAAAAATTTCTATTAAACGTACCACATCTTACTCCACCAATAGGAATATTGATATATATCATATAAAAAAGGATAAGATGGTAGACTTTCTCTACTCACACCCCTCTCTCACACCCCTCAATTAGAAACCTCTGATAGATTTTCCAGGCACTACAAGTCTTGACAACATAGACTGCGTGCAACATTCCAAATTTAAAAAAAATTCTTGTTTATTCAAATTATTTAAATTAAAACATAAAACACTACCCTCACCTAGCACAGTGTAAATACTAACACTAAAACCTACAGAATCTAAAAAGCTAGGCTTCAAATTAAACACATACCCAAGACACAAACGAATTCATATAACAAAATACAAAAAGAACCTGAATGTGTCAATAAAAAACATATAATCCCAACAAGTTTCTGTTCTTCAATGCCCCTTTCGGGCGAACATTCTTCAGGGGAAACTTTAAAACATCCACTATTCTCCTCAACACCGTGTTGAATGGGTAGTTTCAGGCAAACAAAGCCTGTAAAGGAAAAAGACAGAGGAAACTAATGAGTCCCAAAGGGGAGGGGGTATTACAAAATGTAAATGGGGGGTCAGCTCAAAACTGATGCCAACTCCACACAGGTCTAAAAATGAAACCACTTAGATTTACCTTAAAATGGTAACCGGCTCCTGGTATGGTGGAGTTTGACATCCTGTCCCCTTGGCCATGTGGGAGTGCACCCCCCACAATTCTATTGCCTGCCGGAACTCCTCGTTGAGAGGGATCTTGTCCACAAAACTCCCAGAAACTTGCATCCAATGTGCATCCTTAGAATTCCTGTTGGGTTTGCATCTTAAGCTTGAGAGACAGACAAGTAGATTCAGGACGGCATCATGTCCAGCAACGACTTGATGGCCCGCACCATGGCTGTCTTCGCCAACGGCAGTTGCTGCACCTTTCTTGAATGGCTGGTAGCCTCTCCTCTGAGGGTGACGCCAGGCAAGCCACCGTGTTGTCTGGCGTTGAGGAACTGTGCATTCTGTGATGATGTTAAGCTGGACTTCGGATAGTTCACGGAGAACACCAGCTAGCCAGACGGTCTCCTTCATGTGCTTGTCGCCCTGATCGCGAGAGCGGTTGCATATCAGCCAATCGTCCAGGTACGGGTATACGTGAATGCCCTGCAGATGCAGATGGGCTTCCACATTGGCCAGGCATTTTGTAAACACTTTTGGGGCCGATTTCAAGCTGAATGCTAGGGCCTTGAACTGGTAGTGTTGGCCTTGCACCACGAACCATAGGAACCTATTTTTTTTTAACTTTATTTATTCCATCATCAAGTATTTAGCACAATTGCACACACTTACATACATTAGGTGCAAGGAGGGTACATAAGTAGACAGCAACAGTTATTGTTATGGACAAATCAGATCGGGAGACCCAATGCTATCAATTTCAGAATTAGTTTTGCTCAGATATAGTCTGAACGGAGCCCAAATGTCCTTAGGGCGGCATGTAGAGGGTACAATCAAGACATATGTTTCCTCGCATTCATTGACATAAGTTAATTTGTGCAAACAGTCCTCAAGTCTGGGTGCACACTTAGACTTCCAGCATTTTAATATGCACTTTTTCGCCACTGCAGATGCAACATTAAACAATCTCTTTGTAGTCTCGACAACCTTCCCAATATCCCCCAACAAGTACTTTAATGGAGCAAGAGAAGATGGAATGTTTGCTATGTCCTCTTTCGCCTCAGCAACCTTACCCCAAAACAATATGATCCGGGGGCATGACCAGTAGATATGAAAAGCGTCCGCTTGCAGGCTCCCGCACTTCAAGCAGTCGCCTGTGCAGTCTGGATTGAACTTGGCCATTCTGGCGGGGGTGTAATGTAACTGGTACAAGACCTTAAATTGGATCAATCGCAATCCCGCATTCAGAGACACTGACTTAGTCAGCTGACAATATTTGCTCCATTTGTCATCCCCTATTGTGGCTCCCACCTGCCTTTCCCACACTTCTTTAATGGTATTGTGAGGGGAAACATGTGACTGTATTAACCTGTATAATCTGGACACTCCACATCTTGTTTCATCATTTGACATCATTGCACTGATACAATTATGTGTCTCCGGATCCACCGGAAATGAGGGCCATCTCCCCCAGAAAGCGTCTCGCATCCAGTGGTATTGGAGAAGTCTCAATTGGCACCCTCCCAGCGTATCAATACATTCTACCTTAGATACAAATCGTCCCTCCGGGTACATATCACCTATTTTCATCTGCCCGGGGGGGGGCCCATGTTTTCTGTAACATGTTATTAAATGTGGGGGAAATGCCCTGATAGCACCACAATGTAGTCTCTCGGTTGTAAGGAACCTCAACTCCAATCTTTCTAAAAATTCTGGTCCAGGCATTAACGGTTTAAACCATGGGTCAAAGGCGCAAGAGTCGTATCTTGCACTAAACATTACCGAGCAGACATCTGTAGAGGACGCCCCATACCTTTCAAGGGGTACGTGTAAAGCTGTGCACTCAGTGTCATACCAGTACCGTGCGAACTGGCCTGTGATTTTAAGTAATATAGTTCGAAGTCTGGTGCTGCTAATCTTCCAAATGCATACGGATCTGAAAGTTTTTGCCAACTGATCCTTGCCACCCTGTATCCCCAAACAAACATGGAGGATAATGATTTAAGTTTCGAAAAAAAGTGTTGTGCCGGCCATATGGGGATATTACCAAAGAAATACAATAACTTTGTGAGTACTATCATCTTTAAAAGGGCTATTCGTCCATATAGTGAAATTGGGAGTTTTGTCCATAACAGTAGCTTGGTAGACAGCTGTTGTAAATAAGTTTCATAATTGTCTGTATATAACAATTATCGGTTACCGACACCATGGTGCCAAGGTACCGGAAATGAATCAGCGACCATTTTAACCCCCTTAAATCAGATGGCTGGATAGTAGTTGGTGTAATGGGAAAGAGTTCAGACTTAGCATCATTTATTCTGTATCCTGAGTAACGGGAGAATGTATATCATACATTATAAGGGCCAGGTTACTTTCTGGGTCACAAACATACAAAAGAGTATCGTCCGTGTATAACGAGATAATCTAGGGAGGGCCGTTTATTCTTACTCCTCTATGTCTGTGTATCTTCCTAACCAATGCCACCATTAGTTTAATTGTGAGGGTGAACAATAAAGGAGAAAAGGGGCAGCCCTGTCTGGTGCCCCGTCCGAGGGAGAATAACGTAGGCAATGTTTGGTTTGTTAAGACTCTCGCCCCTGGGTTAGAATACAGCACCTGTACGGAACTCAAACAGTATGGACCTACACCAAATCGTCGCAGTACCAAAAATAAATAGCTCCATGAGACAGAATCAACAGTCTTTTCGGCGTCCAGGGCTGCCACTGTCGCCTTTGCTTGTGGATTCACCTGTGCCATTACACCGAATAGGCGACGCAAGTTCAGAGCCGTAGATCTCGTGGGTATGAAGCCCGACTGGTCCGGATGCACCAGTTGGGGCATTGGGGGAAGGAGCCTTATGGCGAGGAGTTTCGAAAATATCTTAGAATCCGTATTAATTAATGACAATGCCCTAGAAGAGGCCACATCATGGGAGGGTCTGTGTGGTTTGAGCAGTACTGTTATAATAGCCTCGCGCATTGGGTGTGCGAGTGCCTTGCTCCATGGATTCCTCCTATACTTTTAACAGCATGGGAGCAAGTTCTTGATGGAACTCCTTATAAAGTTCTATCCACAGCCCATCCGACCCGGCTTTCCCTGAAGCCAAGGACTTTATGGCTCCAACAATTTCATCTAGTGTTATGGGTTGTTCCAGGGTGAGCATAGTCTCTTCGAAAGTGTGGGAAGCTCTATTGACATCAATATCGGGAGAGCTCTGCCTCGGGGACCTCATCTTGGTTAGAATATAGGGTAGAGTAAAAACTTGCATAATGTTTAATGTTATATCTTTTTCAGCTCTTTCATTAAGTTATCCGGACCTTGAATGCTGGTAATAGGGTTACAATGATTCTCGATTTTCACTAGGTTAGCTAATAATTTGCGAGCTTTGTCTGCTTCCCACATCGTGCCTAGTGGGGACAGCCATATACAGGACCTCCTTATCTGTTGTTATCCCTGTATCCGTGCCAGTCTCCTCTCTGTGTGTAATAACTATAGTTGTTTTCCTGCTCTCCGAGTTGGTTTCTACCTGACCTAATGCTGATCTGATATCATTCAGGGATCCGGAGGTTTTGGCCATTATAATGCCCCTTACCCACACTTTGAATGTCTTCCAAACGACTGAGTGAGAGCGGACCGAGTCCACGTTGAAGCTGAAAAACTCACTGATTTATACGTGTAGGGCATCAGTTACGCTGGGATCTCTAAGGAGAGAGGGAGGCATCCTCCAACATGGAGTCTGTACCGGGGAGTCCATGATCTCCAGGGTCATGGAAACAGGAGAGTGGTCGGACAAGGTACGCAATTCTGAACCATAGTGGTCATCCGGGGATAATAGCCAGAGATCTATACGGGACTCTGAGTCCTGGACAGAGGAGTAGTATCGGAATTCCTTGCTTAGTGGATGAAGTGTTCGCCAGATATCTGTGAGGGGGAGAGGCAATAAGATTTGATTTAGTGTTTGTGCTGCTCCAGTGGCCACACGTGGGACCCCGGAGGATCTGTCCGTATTCATAATGGTATTAAAGTCCCCTCCCCACAACACCCATGTCTCATCTAGAGGAATCAGCATTTTGGCAATGGTATGATAGAACCTAGGATCATCCAAGTTAGGCCCGTATTGAGTGACTAGCCATTGAACCCCATATTAGTACATATCGGCCCTGAGCGTCCACAACACTCCTAGAAAACCGGAAACCTAGCGAGGGGTGAATAAGGGTGAGAACCCCTTGTGCTTGTGTAGAGTATTCCGTATAATACCTCAATGGGCCCCAGTTTTGTGCAAAGGATTCATTCACCTTCCTCAATGCGTGTGTCTCCTGCAGCATCAGTACCATGGCCCATGTTGTGAGACATATGAACAGACTTCCTTGCCTTAGTTGGATTATGAAGGCCACGGACATTCCAGGTCAACAATTTAATTCGTACCCTCCACCCTTGGACAATCAGCTGCTATCCTTGGTAAACACTGTGGATAAATGCTTTGCGTTTACACTAGTGATTGTACGATTGCTTTTAACTTGACCATTACTTTGACACCTTTTAACTTCATCAGCCAACCTTCCCCTCACCACCCTCCCCAACATTTTCATGCTATTCACTAGTATACTAGCATCTTGTTGTCCTAACTTCACCCAACGTAGCTGGGTAACGTTTCCCTTCAACTTAAACTTTGTCTCATACCCACCCTTGTCCCTCCCACCACCCGCACCATCTACCCCAACTGGATGATGTACCCCAATGTAACTCGTGGAACTTTCCCGAGGCACGTTAACTGAAGCTACTTCAATTGGGCTGCCAGCTGCGTGCCATTGCTCGGGCGAGTCAATACTTTACATATTTGTGCTCGTTAGCTTCTTTATATCATAGTGCAGAACATTAAGGATACCATGGGTTTAATATCTGTCACCCGGATCCTCTCTCTGGTTCTCAGGTCTAGGATTTCTGTTCTGGTCTGCATCTCGGAGTTGAGGTGGGATCGGGATGTAAGATTCCAAGTAGTTCATGGCCTCGGTTGGGTTCTCAAAAAAGTGTACCCTGCCTCTGTGCTAAATCCGGAGTTTTGCTGGAAATATCAATGCATATTGAACCCGTTGCAGTCTCAGTTGTCTGGGTCGTAAGTTCTTCCTTGGGCCTGTACTCCCGCAGCAAAGTCCGGATAGATGTGGACATTGCTTGCTTCATATCTTAACGCTCCTTGTTCCCTCGATAGCCTCAGGATCAGGTCTCTGTCCTTGTAGTTCAACAGTCTTGCTATAATAGTATGGGGGGTGGTCCCCTGTTTGGGGACTGGAGCAAGGGTACAGTGTGCCCGTTCCAACAGGAAATGTTCAGAAAATGTGGCGGTAGTAAACAGGGATCTAAGTAATGACTCAACAAATATTTCCATTTGGCCTTTGCAGGCCGATTCCAGGATTCTAACAATGCGTACATTATTCCTCCTAGATCTTGATTCCAAGTTGTCACGTTTGCCTTTCATCTTGGATAGTTCTCCCTTCAGGTACGTTATGTCCCTTCATGCTGGTCGGTCTTGTCTTCTGTTGCGCTGATTCTGGCTTGGGCCTCAGTTATCTGTCCGCTCTCCTTCTCCAGCTTAGATTTGAGTGACCCTATCGTTGCAAACTATGTCATCTAATTTGACATTTATCAACATGAAGCCGGCCTGCACAGTTGTCAATAGTTGGTCCTCCTAGGCGTTATCTACCATTGGTGAGGTATCGCACCTGGGACGTTGATGTGCCCGCCGCTAGAGTCTGTGAGCTGGTGAAGGAGTCCCTCTGGCCTTTCTTTTTCTCACCTGCGCCTTTTGTCATTTTCTCCCAAATTTCTGTTACAGAGATGTTCACTACCAGTTGGCTATGTATATTTTATGATTTCTTGCTGGTCACAATGAGGGTACTGCAGAGTATCTTATTGGGTACTGTGTCCGATGCTGTAGACTCCTGATCTCTCTCTCCCTTGTTAGTGTCGTTAATTATGTTTCGATCATTGACCATGAGAGTCACGTCTACCGATTTGCAGTTGGAGAATTAGCTGAGGATAAGAACTTTTGCGTCAACACATGGGAATGTTTCACTAGTAGATGGTTGAGAAAAAGGGAGGATACCCACTATTGCCGGATTTCAAATTCTGAACCATGCGCCTGCCCAGCAACAGTGTTCTGAGGGATCTATTTATTATTTGCTGTGCCCCCGTGGGGGTATATATTGTATCAGGAGCATAGGGCTCAGCAGTGCTCCGCTCACGGTTTGTTTACTGTTGTGTCCACAGTGTTGGGCCGTTACGACCCATCACGTTCGTTGCTTCCACTGGTGTTAATTGGGTTTGCCACGTGTAATGATGCTATTGTTTGTTACATCACCCCAGGAATTGTCTATATGTAGCCAGCAGGAGCTGTATTCAATGGTGAGGTGCAGTGTGGAAGTCTCTCCTTCACGTCAATATGTGCAGCAGGTTACAGGGTGCCTACGGTAAACATGCCACCAGGGGCGTCTTTCCCACATTCACTCCGGGGATGCGCCATCCCCCTGCACACTAATAAGAGCGCAGAGTCACTTTAGCCAGTAAGGTGCGCACAGTGCGCTGTATTGAATCAACTGCTTCAGGTTGGATTGAATATCCCTCCGTCTCTTGAGGTGAGGGGTGTGGTGGGTGGTCCCGCGGGAGCGGATATGCAGGAGGTTCACACTTTACTTAATGAGGGTGTGGTGGTTACCCTCGCTGTGCTGTACGACGAGCATGGGTTTATTAACCAGTGCAACCCATTATTTGTTTGTGTCTCCACTCTGTTGTATGTTTATTTTTCCTCGGTCACAGGGCTCCCGAAGTGGCAGAGGGGAGATCCGCGGCTACGCCAGAGGTTAAGGATCGATACGGTATCCGACGGAGAGCAACAGTAAAGGCTGCACAGTCACAGACCTGTGTGTTCAAGAACACGGCCATGCTCCTCTGCCACACAACAAGCACCAACCTGCATATGTCCTGTAACTGCAATCACGGGCGTCTCCCGGCCCTCCAGGGAAAGGATCCAGTATGCTGGATCCACTGCTTGTCCGTACCAGACCCCAGGATTCCTCATTTTACAGATGAGTCATCGGCAAATCAGGACCGTGCTGGGGGAAACGGAGCACTCTGGTCTGTGGTGTCTCAGCACCGCTGCTGCAATGCCCAGGTATAATTATTTCTGGCTTATTTCCTCGGTACAGCTGCCGAAGAACGTGGCTTCCAGTCCTTCAAAAGGGTGCGTAGATGGTAGCCCCTGGCCCAGGCAGGCAGCCGAAGCCACACAATCACGTCTGCCAGCAGCCCGCCACGCCTGGAAGGTGAATCTGGGTTTCTGCTGCGCCTCACGTCAGCATATTTATTTTACAATTTCCCACAGCGTCATAACATCTCCGAGGCTCGGAACGGCAGTCGTCTCTTGATGGTTTCTACCTTACCCACCTTCAGTTTGTAAGTCGCGAGAGGCACAGTTTAGGATTTATTTTCATAATGATTTTGCCCAATATGGAGCACCTCAGCTAAGCAGCAATCTCCAGTGCTGCTCAACAGCCCCCCCGAACTGTTGGAATTTTTTATGTTTCCTGTGATGGGACAAGGAAGTACGCGTCTTCTAGGTCCAGCGACGTCAAGAAATCCCCTTTCGCCAGTTGGCCGAGCATGTGCTGCAACTTGACCATCCTACATTTTTTGGGACTTCAGGTACTTGTTCAGACGGCGCAGGTTCAGGATGGGTCTCCTACCCCCTGTCTTCTTTCTTACCAGAAAGTATCTGGAATAGACTCTGGAGCCTGGGAGTTGTTGGGGAACGAGCTCTATCGCCCCTTTCCGTAACTGGCTTGCACTTCTTCCAGGAGATGAGTGATGTGAAGCTACTGACGGGGACCCGGTGGAATACGTAGCCACCTGCGTTGGAACTCCAAAGTGTTACCCTGGGTGAGAGCGTCCAGCACCCATCTGTCAGTGGTGATCTTTCTCCACTCGGTGACAAACCTTGTCAGCTGGCCTCCCAAAGGGGTGCACGAGTGGGGGGGGGCAACGTCTTGACTGGCTCAGGCTTGCTTGGGCCCCGGCGACCTGCCCTGCGGGTTGACGCTGACTTCCGCTACCGTAGGCCTGGGAGCAACCTCTGTAGGCCTCCTGCATGGAGGATCAGGGAGGTTGTCTGTATGAGGTGGAGAATCCCTTGGATGATCTGCTCAATTTACCCCTGGAGGAGCAAAAAAAGAAGACGAGCGATGCTGTTGGAACGTGCCGTTTCTGTATCTGTCTTTATGGCTTGAAGGGATTCGTCGACCACCTTCCCGAACAGATTTTCCCTGTCAAAGGGCATGTCCAGCACCTTTGCATGAACGTCCTGATGAAAGTTTGTGGCCTTCAACCATCCCTGCCTGTCATGATCTCTGCTTCCAAAAGGTCAGGGTTTTCCCAACTCCCTTGGAAGCAGATCCATAACCCAGGTTCCGAGTGCCAACCAGTCCCAATTGGGACCTTTTGGACCCAGTCCTGGCGCCAGTGGCACCAGGCTCGTAAATATGCCCAGTCCCAGCGCTGGAAGCGCCGGGCTCATAATGATTGGGTGGACTTACCTGCAGCAGAACCATGCTGCTTACTTGCCTGCCAGTGTGTCTCTGATCCTCTTCTGTTTGGAACTACTTTTCCTGTGTGGGTGGGCAGGAGCCACTCCTAGATTCAGAACACTGGAACTCTTCTGGAAAGCAGGAACTCTTTTCTTACCTAGGCGTGGCTGTGGAAGGAGACACCTAAGCACTACTGGAGGCTATTTAAACACACCCAATGGATGAATCTTGCTTTGCGTTATTCTGCATCCTCAGCAGCAGAACGCTCATCGTGTCTTCTGCATCTGATCCTGGGCCTAAGGAAAAAGGCTTACCATTCTGAATCCATTCTTCAGCAACACCTATAAAGACAAGAAAGAACAGGTTAGCATTACGGTCTTCAGTGACAGCTCTTCACTTACCTGGTCCATCGGCTGTCACCAACGCCTCGCGCTGCATTCCGGCATCTGAAAGACAAAGGCTTACCTACTCTTCGTGCGCTCCGGAGGTCTTCACACTGCATTCCGGCATCTGAAAGGCAAAAGCTTACCAACTCTTGCACGCTCCGGAGGCCTTCGGCGCTGCATCCCGCATCTGAAAGACAAAACAAGGTGCGTTTAAAGACATTGGGAACTTTAATACTCACGTGCCATTACTCCTTTCCACATCTAACCCAGTGGGTATTCCGGCACCCTGCAGCCGCCCCGAACTTGTACCTGCAAAATAAAAAGACAGTTAGAGCGCATCGTGAAGCAGGCAACAAGCGCTTACTTACGTGCTTCCAGGCGCTTCGAATTCATCACACGGGCTCCATCTTCAACTCACTTCAGCCCGCCATCCGCCATCGCCGGAACCCTGCAAAACAAGAGACATCATTACTAAAGACTTTAAAGACATTAGAATTACTCAAAACTTACCGTTCATGCAGTGAACGACGGACAGCAGTCGTCTGAAGTCAAGAGGCCTGCTCCCCTTATCCAGTGAAGAAACTGGTTACAGCACCCTGCCTCGAGGCAGATGGAGAGCACGGCGTTCACTTACCTAAGGTGAGAGTGTTAACCTTTGGGGTTCTACAGGAGAAGAGAAAGGGAAGAAGAGAGAGACATTCAATAACCCAGTTCATTAATCCCACATTTTCTATCTGCAAACATCTTACCCTTCGAGCCAGACATACAGTGCACAGAGGTCCAGCCCAAAGGGCCAGCTGTGTGTTACACATCACCTTTGAAGATACGGTATACGCCCAGTCAAGACCGGCGCCTCTACGGGAATCAGGTGAGCGTTACACTGCCGACAAACGGAGACTGTTTCCCATCTCCGGGAAACCTGTGTGCGGCGATGTGCACTGCCACCGTAATAGCATGGTCCAACGCCACCTCCCCTTCCTGAAAGAGGGAGAGAGCTTCCATTTTCTTGTCGTCGCAGAGGAATTCTAGAATCATGTCCACCTTGTACCAAAGCTCTGGATCGTATCGGGCCAAGATGGCAAGGGCATTAGCCGCCTTGATTGCGGATGCTGCTCTGTAAATGCTGTCCGGACATTTGGTCGAAAGACATTTGGTCGAAAGACATTTGGTCGACGTAATTTGGTCGAAAACCAAATGGTCGAATTTTTTATTTATTTATATATATATTTTTTAGGTTGTAGTTTAGAGAAAAAAAGGGTTTTTTTAGAAAAAAATGGGGTTGGTTTCGACCAAATGTCCTGTCGACGAATTTTTTTCGACGAAATGTCTGGCAACCCTGTAAATTACTCTCTTGCCCATGTCAACCAACTTCTTCCCCTCATTGTCCGGGGGAACTGATGACGATGAAGCTGGGTTAGCCGAGCGTTTCCTTGTGGCAACCGACACTACTGAGTCCAGCGACGGTTGTGACCTCAAGCACTTTGGCGCGGAGTCCCGCACCCTATATTTCTTCTCCAACCTGTCTCGCTTGGTTGGAACCGTGAATGGGTTCTTCATGAGGCCTAGGCCTTCCTCCAAATGACGTCCAGAAAGGGCACCACCCTGATCGTCTTCCTCTTGGACTCTCGTTGCTGAATCAAGAAGCCTTCTTTCTGGTTTTCCTCGGGCACCAGCTGGAACAGCTCAGAGGTGCTGGAGATCGAGTGGAATGATCCCACCTTTTCTGGTGGAGAGGAGCTGAGGGACATCAAGGTGCGGTGATTCATCATCTGCCGGGACGAAGTGCTCATCTTTGTCGCTTCCTGTGGCCATGTCTATACCAGTGTCCATGTCCGGGTCCGCTGGTGGAGTCGGGGCCCGATGTGGTGGAGGAGGCTGATGTGGAGGCGTCGGATGACGCTTTCTCTTCTTACATGTAGGCTGGTCAGGGGCCTGCGGCACCACAGGTGTCGGTGCTGGAGCAACCTCTGCTGGATCTCCGTCACCAGGATGTGGAGAGTAGACAGGATGCCCATGCATATGTCCCTTGGCTGCGAAGGGAACAATGGAACGCTAGGCCCTGCGCCGTCATCGTCCTCGTGGACCATATGGATGGACTCTTGGTCGTCGTCGTCCATAAATGAGATGTCCATTGGTTGAACGCCAACCATGGAGTTCTGTTTTGGGGACTCCTTACCCCCCCCCTCACCCCCTTTTTCCTCCCTGATGGTTTTGAACCGGGGTCTGGACTGGTGCCCTACCCCCTCGACCCCCCCACCCTCCACCCGTTAGGCAAGATTTGTAGTAGTACCCTTTGGGTGCACTACAACAACCTTGATCTCCCAGCAATAGGAGCCCAACCTTTGGTATAAGTCTGTACTACACAGGTTGGTAGCGTGATTGAGCAGCCAGGCCTATCTCTAGAGGGGTCAATGTGAGCAATAGTAGAGATACACAGTGACAAGTATCCAAATAAACTCTTACACACAAGGTTTCTTGATTAAACAGTTTCAAAAAAGGTAGCAGGCGCTCCTCTCCAGAAGGAACATGGCATGATAACCTGTTCTGAGATGAGAGTTGGCAGCACTGATTGATTAAAGAGTTATTCCTTTATTTAACAGTCAGTTTGAATAAGCCTTCTTCAGAAGGGGCAATATAATAGTAACACCCAAATACACTTGAAGAATACACACTCTTAGTTTCTCTAAATCAGCAAATACCCATTTGGGATGGCACACACACACTTCCTGCACCCTCAGGTGACTTAAATAGCCAGGACACTGTGGACATTAACATCACTGTTGCATTCAGAGCAGTACTTAGAAGTATAGCAATGAAAAAGGGTTATTAGAATAAAACAAGAGATCACACAAATATTCTGAAGCAGGTAAGTACTTTTGAACCCCACAATGCAAAGCAAGTTAACCCTTTCCTTGAAGGAAGTTAAAAATACACCCTCAGAGGAGAGAAGAGTCCTTCAGGGAGCCAGGCCAGGCCAAAGTCAATTGGGCAAAAGTCTAGGTGAGCTGAAGCACTTCTTACAGGTAGGTAAAAGTCTTGCACAATGTTTTAGAAGTCTTTGTAGAAAAGAAGAATCAATGTAGGACCACAAGCTGATTAGGGTTGTGAGGTAAAGAAGCTGTTAGCAACACTACAAGAAGTAACCAAGACAAGGCTCAACTGATATCAAGTAAGGCTACACAAGAGGTAAATTATCTGACTGTACAGTACCTTTGGTTGGAAGAAATGGTTCCAGATGGCTTCTGTTCCTGTGTGGGTCTGCAGATCCTGTTGTTCCTGCGCCTCAGTCGTGGGGACAAGAGGGAGGACCTCTGGGGACTCCTGCAACACAACGGGACGGTCGGCGACAGAAAAGAACAAACTTCTATTCAGCGGCACTTCGCGTTTTAGCTCCTTGCGTCTCAGTAAATAGCCCCACCGCAGACTCTCGGATACCACTCTGGACTTTCCTCACATCTGGGGTCCAGCACTGTGTTGAGGTGGCTCAGGCTTGGTCAGTCCTGCTTGCTAGGAGTCAGGAGGATCTTCCAGCAGCTCGGGTCTGACTTAAAAGTGATGCACTCCAATCTGGTGTTCCTCTCCCTGGCACTTCGATTCCTGCAGCAGCAAGGAAGTACAGCAAGCTCTGAGAGGATGTCCAGACGAGTTCACTTTGGAGTTGATTATTCCCACCAACTCAAGGGGAGAAGTCCTCCTTAAAAGACTTCTCTAGTTGAAATGAATTCAGAGCTTCAGCAGGCAACAACGGTCCAGGAGTTTCAGCAGGCGTCTTCTTCAAGTTCTTCTTCGGATTCCTTCGTCCAGTGGTCGACTCTGCCTTCCAAGCCAAAAAGCCTCGCCTTTTATGCAGGTTTCTCCCATTCATTCCAGCCTAGCTGTCAGTCGCACAGCAGGGTGGCTGTCCTTGCCGGACAGCCAGCCGGCCAATCACCTTTGGGTGCATTCCTACAAACAAGGAGATTAAGCACAGGGAGTTTTGAGCACCT
The DNA here is from genome assembly GCA_002915635.3 of Ambystoma mexicanum. Lineage (NCBI taxonomy): Eukaryota > Metazoa > Chordata > Amphibia > Caudata > Ambystomatidae > Ambystoma > Ambystoma mexicanum. The sequence goes on along the minus strand of CM010928.2, from coordinate 943,483,281 downwards.
CCCTCACTTCCTGCCCCTGCCAGACACTATGGAGCCAGAGGCTGGCTTCACTCGTGAAACCCGCCAAAGACAAAACGAACCAAGGGACCAAACCTGGTTTGACGCGCATAGTAAATCTCAAGAAGGACCTTTACGACAAGAAATGGCAAAAAAAGAAGACCGGGGCCATTTTGACAAAATGGGCAACCATGGTGCTTTACCAAGGCTGCAATTGCAGCCCGCTGTAAAAACACACAATGGTAGTAAAAATGTAAACCACTGCCACCAGCCATTAAAGGGTAACATAAAAATGTTACATGAGAAACTAGACAAAGGGGATACTAATTAACCCCTCCAGCACCCTATTGTAAGATAGTGTGTGCTGGGTCTAGAAAGTTATAAATGTAAGTAAAGTCAATTTCACTTCACTGTTCTTGGAAACAGTAGTTTATCCAAGAGAAGGTATTAAAACCTTTGGGAAATATGAAAGACTTCCCTGTTGCCACTGCACCGAAGGTGCTGTGTGACACAATGTAAAGATGTCAGACTCCATATTTAACAAAGAAACACAGTGTTCAAATCACATTAAAATACACAAGAGAGTGGGGAAAAAAGGGTCTCACTCTCCAGGTTAAAAATTAAAAGTCCTAAAAACCAGCTAAGATGCTGGGGTTTCTAAGATAGAGAGGAATTAGCACATTTCTGAGAATTCTCCCTAACACCCTACCCCCAGGGTGTCTTGCCGCCTTCACTGCCACTTCGGCGGTCGTTTCGTGCCTTGGAGGCAGGGATACCGTTTGGGCTGTAGGAGCCACCCTCAGAGGGTCAGCACCTACCTCCGCTTTGGTCGTCACAGCAAGTGTCAACAAAGTGGTCGACGAGGACTTTTGCTGCGCTGGTTGAGTCTGCTTGGGCTGCGCTGCATTTTTCTCTTCCGCCAACTTGGGCTTATCTGATCCTCCTGTAACTTGGCCGGGTCTCTCCTATAAAAAGCACAAGAAAGACATACTGTGAGCCAACCCTGGTCTACCTTTCGCAGACACCTATGTCAGTGCAACTTCTAGAGAGGTCTTCACCGACATCCTTTGAGGGATTGGTTCCTCCGACGTATTCCATATCTATGACAGGTAATCCCCACAGCTCTGCTGCTTCGGAATATTTTCGGCATCTGCGTCCTGCTGATGTTATAAGTAGGACGCCACAACGCCCGTAGCATCAGTTCTGTTTTTTCCGCGAACGTGTTTGCGTCGGAGATCTTGGCGCGCCTCGGTTCTTCTGTTACTATCGTTCTTCGAACTTGGTTTTGTGAAAGGATATCGTGTCTTCCTCTTCCTCCACCCCGCGGTCAGGTTTCAAGAAGTGTCGGGACTGCGGTTCCAAGATGTCGCTTACAAACCCGCACAACGCCTGCCTCTGGTGCCTCGGTGCGGACCACGCCACGGACGATTGTGACGAGTGCCAGTCGTTAACTTCAAAGGCCTTTTGGAAGAAGAAGCTTTCTGTACGTAGGGTTTCCAAAACCCGTAAACCGAGGTCCACTGGTCTTTCAACTGACGATTCGAGGGGTGACTCTCTGCGTCGTTGGCGTAAGTCCAGGGGGGTCTCGCTCCCGGAGTAGGTTTCGCCATTCCTCTACCTCGTCGAGGCTCTCGCGGAAGCGCCGTCACTGGTCGCCTTCCCCGTCCTCGTTAGAGGACTCTGCCCAATGACGGGTTGCTTGTCCCGGCAAGCATTCTTCTCCTGCGGAATGGGATGCCTTCTGTAAGGAAATTATGGCGATTTTTGAGTTGCAGGGCTCTGGTTCGTCCGCGCCTTCGAAAGAAGCCGGCCGTGACCGTGCTAAGGCCACCGCTCGCACGCCTTTGGGCTCGGGTGGTCGGTGCGATCATCGGGAACCTTTGAGGTCCTGATAGGACAAGGTGGATTGCTCTAGCCATGCCCGCTCCAGGTCCCGGTCCCGGTCCTCGACGCCCTCGAGACCGTCGGAGCCTGTGAGGTCTTCTAAGAAGACGTCAATGCCATCGGCGCCATGTCCGTCGAGAGGTTCCCTCGAGGCTCCGGCTCCGAGGAAGCCATCGACGCCGAGGCCTTTGAAGGACACGCTCGGGGCACCGCCCTCGAGGCCTGTGTCGAAGCTGTCGGCGCCACGCTCGACGTCGACGCCGATTCCATCGACGCCCTCAATGCCTTTCGAGGATGCTTTGTCGGAGGTACCCCGGAGAACGGTGGAAACCCGAAAAAGGTTATGGCCAAGTCCAAAAATGTGTTTGTTCCTTTTTCTGTGCCCCATTCCAACCTCTGGATTATATTTCTGAGGTGGAAGAAGGGTCTGATGAAGGCTTGGTTCCTGATGAGGTACCTGACGACCTATTATCTGGTCATAGCCAGATTGAATACCTGCATCACTCGTTGCACGACGCCAGTGGTCTGGACACATCTCCGGAAGCGGAGTTTGGTAGGCCTGAGCCTGGCACGCACGCCGGGTCTTCGTACCGGCGGCTCATGTCAAGGGTGTCGGAGTACTTGGGGTGGTCTGCGCCACCAGTGGATTTTCTGCAGGATGACCTGATAGATATCTTGGACCAAGGTCCACCAACTGACCGGGTACTGCCATTCCATATGTCCTTGCAAAGAAGGGTGGCCGCGGCTTGGACTGCTCTGGAGATTCTCCCGGCAGTGGGTAAGTCGTTGCCGAAAAAATACCAGCCAGCCAGTGGCGACCCCGGCTACTTGTCCGTGCACCCTACTCCGGAGAGTTTGGTGGTGCAGGCGGCTATGGCCCCAGCTAAACAGGCGTCGTACCCTACCATCCCTCCTGATAGGGACGACAAGCGTTTTGACGATTGGGTGAAGAAAGTGTTTTCTTCAGGGGGTATGGCTTTGAAAGCAGTCAACACCGTGTGTTCCTTGGCACGTTTCTCTCATACTCTGTCGAATTGTGTTTCGTTAGCGGCTGAACATATTCCCGAAGGGGAGGAACGGGATGGCTTTCTTGCCCTTGTACAGGATGGCAAGGATGCCATGTGTGAATCCGTTCAGTCTGGTCTGGACGTGGCAGACTGTGTCAGCCGGTCCATGGCGGCAAGCACCGTGATGCGCAGATTTGCGTGATTGCGGAAGTCGGGGTTTGCTCCTGCTCTTGTCCTTGGCCTCAAGCCCAGGGACCGTATCTCTCCAGGACTGAAATCTCTACACTGGCTCCCAGTGGCTGCGAGGATAAAGTTCAAAACCCTCTGCATTGTCCACAAGGCCTTCTGGGGCCTGGGTCCTAAATACCTTCAAACTCTCTCTTCCCAAATATCTTCCTCCCCGAGCCCTTCGCTCATCCGCCTCCAACTCCCTCATTGGTCAGCCGCTTCTCGAAGCAACGAGCTGGGGGTAGATCTCTCTCCGCGGCAGGGGCCTCCCTCTGGAACAGCCTTCCTGCCTCCCTGAAACTTGAGGAGAACCACCTCCGTTCCGGAAGCACCTCAAAACCTTCCTCTTTGCTTCTGCTTTCTCTCTCCCTCTCCCTGCTGAACAGCTAATTAATTTCTTCACTAAACTGCACTGATCCTGCAACTGGACCACTCTAAACTGCCTTCGGTCCTGGTCCCAGTCACTGATCCCCTGGAACCCCTCTGCACTACGGGACTGTCTCTGTATCCTACAGCCCCCCCTTCCCCAGCAGTTGTTCTGCACTTACCTTGCACTTGCCACTAGCTGGCCCTTTTTATTTATTACTTACGCCACTTACCTCTACGCACTTCCCCCCCTCCCCTTCCCCTTGCACTTTTTCCCCCCTCCCCCACCCCTGCACTTGCGCGATCTGAATGACACCTGGCCTAGTAGGATCGTTTGTTTTGTCTCCCCTTGTTCCTCCCCTCCCTGCCTCGTCGCGCCTTGAAACACCTGTGTATAGGCGCGTTACAAATACCATATCATATCATATCATATCATGTACAAGCTCGACTTCTCAACATGCCCTTTGATGGTGACCATCTTTTTGGCAGCAATGCTGATGAGAGCCTTGAGAGGTTGCAGACCTCGAAGGCTGCAGTGAAGTCGTTGAGCGCTGCAGTTCGCCAACCTCTGCCTTTTCGTCCTAGGGGACAGCAATGGAGGGGAGGTTCCTTTCGATATTACTCGTCCTTTGGTAGATCGAGGGGAGCTGCTAGTCAGAGGCCAACAAAGGAGTACCAGAGGTGGAAAACGGGGTACTCGAGGTGCCAAGGCCGCTCGGGCACTTGCCTCTTTGCCCTCAGGCACTGCCGCAGCCACTTCAGCTCAGTCATGAGGCCATGTCCCATGGTTCGTCGGTTAGGGGAAGGCTGGCGCAGCATCTTGTAGAATGGCGTGCAATTACTTCAGATGTGTGGGTTCTGGAGATCATAGCCCACGGCTACTGTCTTCCTTTCCGGCAGAGGCCTCACGACAATCCACCAGGGAATCTCTCTTTGAAGAGTCCAGATCTGCTCCTTGCGCAGGAAATCAAATCCCTGCTGGAGAAAGGCGCCATAGAACTGGTGCCTGTAGCGGAGAGGAACAAGGGATGGTATTCCCCGTATTTTTTTTATCCCGAAAAAGGACGGAGGATTGAGACCCATCATGGACTTGCGTGGTTTGAACAAGCTCCTCAGGAAGGACAAGTTCAAGATGGTTACTCTCTCTCAACTCCTCCAGGCCCTTCAACTTCAGGACTGGTTGGTGTCTCTCGACCTCAAGGACGCTTATTTTCATGTGCCGATTCATCCCAAGCACAAGAACTAACTGAGGTTCGCGGTTGGCGACTCGCACTTTCAGTTTCGGGTCCTGCCGTTCGGATTGACCTCCGCCCGAGGGTCTTCACCAAGCTCATGGTGGTGGTGGCAGCGTATCTCAGGAAAGGGGGGATTCACGTCTACCCCTACCTGGACGATTGGTTGATCAGGGCGCGCTCTCCCGAGCAAGTCCTGGATCATCTGTCCGTCACCTGCCACTCCCTTCACAGGCTGGGCTTCTCCCTCAACTTAAAGAAGTCCCACTTGACGCCAACACAGCGGCTCCAGTACATCGGAGCAGTGCTCGACACATCCCTGGGGCAGTGTTTCCCTCCCCAGGTGAGGGCTCATCACATTCTACAGATGGTGCACAAGTTTCAACATGCCCAGAGTCTCCCGGCGTTCGAGTCCTTGAGGTTGCTCGGCCTCATGGCATCCTGCATTCTTCTGGTGCCAGAGGCCAGGCTGCGGATGAGATCTCTGCAGTGGTCACAGTCCTCCGGCTGGATGTCGGACCCCGTTCAGGTGCCGCCCTCCGTCGCCGAGGACCTTCTGTGGTGGGCCGTCAAAGGCAATCTGTTGAAGGGGGCTCCATTTTGGCTACCCTGGCCGGAGGTGACGATCGTGACGGATGCATCCCTCACGGGGTGGGGAGCTCATGTCAACTAGTTGACAGTCAGCGGTCTTTGGTCTCTGTCGGAGTCCAGACTCCATATCAATCTGTTGGAGATGAGGGCCGTCAGGCTTGCCCTGAAGGCTCTTGCCGACTGTGCGAGGGAAGAATGTCCTGATTCTGACAGACAACACAGTGGCCATGCACTACCTGAACAAAAAGGGGGGGCAGGGTCACTTCCTCTGTGCATAGAGGTGATGCACCTCTGGTTCTGGGCCATCCAGCAGGAAATTTCGATCTCAGCAGTTCATCTGGCCGGAGACGAAAACGAGACGGCGGACGCTTTGAGCAGGCAGAGCACGATCTCTCACGAGTGGGAGCTGGCTCAGGAGATTCTCCTGGAGATCTTCGCCCTTTGGGGACCCACAAGTGGATCTCTTCGCCACCAGTGTCAACCGGAAGTGCGAAAGGTTCTGCTCGCGGGAATTTTCTCCAAGAGGAGCCTTAGGGGACGCGTTCGTGGTGGAGTGGTCCTTCCCACTGCTGTACGCGTTTCCTCCAGTCCGCGTCCTTCTGCAAGTGCTTCAGAGGTTACAGAGGTTCGGTTCCCGGATGATCCTCATTGCTCTGGCATGGGCCCAGAGAAAGTGGTACCCGGACCTTCTCGACTTGTCCATCTGCCCTCCACGCCGTCTTCCCGACCGAGACAATCTGCTCTCACGGGAGGGGGGTCAGGTTCTCCATCCAGAGGTCAGATCTCTCAACCTTCACGCTTGGCTTCTGAAAGGTTGAGGTATAAGGATTGGGACCTCCCTGAAGACATGATGGAGGTGTTGCTTTCGGCCAGACGGCCCGCAACAAAGTCCCTGTACCGTTGCCATTGGAGAAAGTTCTGCGACTGGTGCAGAGTTAAGAATGTGGATCCTTTTGCATGTGAAATTCCCATGGTTCTGTCTTTTTTGCTTTCTTTGGCCCATAGGGGCTTGCAAGTGGGTACCATTAAAGGTTACCTGGCGGTGCTTTCCATATTTAAGCGCTCGTCTGAAGAGTGTTCCTATTTTAAAATCCCTTTAATTTCTCAGTTTCTGAAAGGGCTCACTTTCCTGGTGCCCGGTTGGGATTTGAACCTTGTTCTCAAGTTTCTAATGGGTGCTCCCATTGAGCCTTTGCACTCTTTTCCTTTGAGACTGTTAACTTTTAAAACTGTATTTTTAGTTGCGGTCACTTCCGCTCGCAGAGTGAGTGAGTGAGTGAGTTACAGGCACTTTCAGTTAAGCCACCCTTCACTGTGTTTCATAAGGACAGGGTTGTTCTTAGAGTTCGTCCTTCCTTTCTTCCGAAGGTGGTGACAGAATTTCATTTAGGCCAGAAGGTTGTTCTTCCGGCATTCTATCATCCTCCACATCCTGGTAAGGAAGAGGAGAGGCTCCATAGGCTTGATCCTAGGAGAGCGTTAAGCTTTATTATTTCACGCATGTCCCGGGTCAGAGTGGACGATCAACTCTTCATTGGTTACGCTGGAAAGCGTTTGGGACAAGCTGTGACGAAACAGACTGTCTCGCTGGATTATTTTGGCCATATCGGAGTGTTACCGCTTGGCGGGTAAGGACCCACCGGCCGGCTTGTGGGCCCATTCTACCAGGGGTAAGGCTGCATCTACTGCCCTACAGAGGGGTGTTCCTATTCGTGACATCTGTGATTGTTAGGGAGAATTCTCTGTTTAGGCTGTATTTCCTAACCTAGTGAGTCCCCCAGCAGCTTTGCTGGATTTTTGGGGTTTATTTCTTTCTCCTGCCAAGAGTGAGACTCTTTTACCCTCACTCTTGGACATGATTTGAGTGTGTTTCTTTGAATCTAGAAGTGTTTAATGGGCTATGGGGTCTTTTACTCCATAGGGCTTCATGTGTTTTGTGATGTGTGTTGCACAGCACCCTCAGTGCAGTGACACAGGGGTGTCGTAGTGACCCCCCAGTATAGACTCCATACCCTGGGACTGACTACTGTCTCCCAGGGCATGTAAAGTCACCATTGACTTTACTAGTCTTAAATTCTGAACAGAACCAGTACAAACCATCATATTGTGGATGTACTGGCTGGGGCAATTCGATTGCCCCAGGGTCTGTTAGTCGAGGGGGCACGTTCCCGTCCCCCTGATCGAGTTTTGGCTGGTGGCAGTGGATACTACTTTTTATATTCAACCGCGAATATTTTCCTATGGGATTTCCCATTGTTTTAGGCTACTATCTTTATTTAATTATTTACGGTAGCCTCGAACATACGCCGGTTTATTTAATTAATATTAATTTCTCCGGTTGGTATTTTTTGCCGAAACTTGATTCTAAAATGGCGTTTGTGTTCTCTTCTGTGACTCCAACCCAAGTCGAGCCCATTGTTCCACTTTTGGCGGCTTCTCCACAGAAGTCCTCCAAAGTGGTGCCACTCTGTCTGGGGTACTTAGGAGGGTGGAGGGGAATTTAGGCACCCTGGACTGAGTTGCCTAGGCAACTCAAGTCGCACTCCATCCTGATTGGCCCAAGTGGTGAGCCGGCCGGCTCACCACTTAGCATGTTTGAGTGACAGCTAGGCTGAGTGAATGGGGGTTTGCTGCATAAAAGCAGGGCTTTGGGGACTGGAGCTTCAGAAGTCTCCACATGACCTAAGAATCCGACGAGGGAGTAGCTGAGCCGACCTGCCACGACACCACCACCGGTGGAGCCCTGCTGGACCGCCTCACCACTTTTCCCAACAACAGAGGAGATCTCCCGCCAGAGAGTCTTCTTCCTTTGACTGGTGGGGTAAACCAGTTTCACCGTCTTTTCGCCTTCCCGACGTACCTCGTGGCCGCCTTGCCCGTGCCAAGCACCCCCGGCAACCGGGATACCACGTTTACCACGGCCGCGAAACAAAGGTACCACCTTTAACCGGAAAACTCTGCGGCTGGTTTCTGCCCTGGTAGTGCAACGACTTCATCTTTCCTCCAAGTCGAAATCTCTCTTCCCCTGGACGACGACGCAACTTGCACCCACTACCAGGAACAACTGCCACCGCTGGAGGATCCTTCCCACTTAAGGTACCGTGTCCCGCCTGGCTTCCCTTGCTACCGACTGTACGGGGTAGATTTAGCCCCCGGCTTTCGAACCTGGGTTAGCCTGGGACACCCTGGCTAAACTTTCCTAAGCCTCTCTAAAACTCTTTTTGAACCCTCTGCAAGACTTCTAAGCCTAGTGTAACTGTGCGATCTTGGGCGCATTTGTGCTCTGCTCTCTCTAAGAGTGGGCCCAGCCTTTGGACTTTGGCTCACCAGTGACTTTTGCTCTTCTGCCTTGCTAACGGTGTTCCTGAACCTTAGAGTGGTGTACCTTTCCATATTCTGTCTTTTTCCCTCCCTTTCTCACAAATTTATTGGAGTGCCATCTAGTTAAGCGCTCACCTCTGTATGAAAATAAGTGGTGTTTTACAGTGACTTATCTGATAAGGAAAAAGGGGTGTATATATTATAATAGTAACTGTGTTTAGAATATTTTTCAATAAGAGTGCTGGAGTGTTTTCAACAGTGTGTTTTTAAATAAATAATTATATACTTTGATACCAAAGCTCTGGTCAGTGTTTGCTTGTATTGTTGTATCTGAGTGCCTATTGTGTATACTTTGCATACTGCCTAACTCTTCTTGAGGGAAGTCTGACTGCTCAGCCACAGCTACCAGGTAAATCTGGGTGGTACAGACTGCTACCAAGTGGGTTTACTGCCAACACCTGTAGTCTTAAATCTTTTGCAGTGGTCCCTAAGGGAACTGCACAGGTTTCTGCCTAACACTGGGTGCAGCGGTGGGATTTGTATTGAGTATACACTTTAGAGTGCTTTAGGATACCTTAGTACAACTAACCACAAAGCTTAGCACTGAAAAAGTAATCTTTCTAACATGTCAACTATGGAAACTTATAGTCAAGAGTCCCTTGCTACAAAAACTGCTGATATTATGTAAGCATAAGAACCTCCTGACTAAAGGCAAGAAAATGGAATTAATAGAAAGGTTGTTAGCTAACCAAAGTCTGGATGATGGTTCTGAGGAACCTACCATGACAGAAAATGTAGATAACAGTATAGAAATTGATATTGATCACAATGTTGATAATCTTGAGGAAGAGGAGGGTGAGGCTGCTGTGACTGTCCCCCCTAGGCCTCTGTCTGCTCTACCTGCTGTACCTACTGGGCCTTTGCCAAGTCCCACACTTAGGTCTCAATATCTCGAATTAGAGAAAATGAAACTTGAACTAGAGTTCAAGAGACTGAATACTCTGGCTGAACAGAGACATCCGGAAATGAATCAAGAATTAAGGCTAAGGGAAATGGAGCTCAAGCATGAGCTAGAAATGAAGAAATTATCTGTCAAAAATGCCTCTCTCTCTGGCTCCTCTAGAAGTTCCAGTCCTAAAAGACCCCGGATGCCTAAAGAATTGGTTGGTATGTATGAGCCTAGGTTGGATGTGTTGGATTGGTTGTCTCTGTTTGAATATAATCATGGGCTCCAGAACATCACAGGAAATGACTTACTCACCTGGTTATTCTCTAGGCTTCCCCCTGTTGCAACTGATGCAGTAATGGAGTTGGGGGAGGAGGATAGGAAAGAGTATGAATGTGTGAAACTAGCTCTGATAGCTAGATTTGGGAAGACCCCTTCCCAGTATCTTAAGAGGTTTAGAACCCTCAAAAAGCATGATGGTACCCCTTGGGCTACCTGGGTGAGTGAAGGGTTGAAAAACTTAGAGGGATGGATTAAGGGTTACAAAGTGAACACTTATGAAGGTATGAAGAATCTTTTCATGTTGGAGTCAATTTGTGATCCCTGTTCTCCTGAGCTCAGACAGCACTTGGCTGATTCAAAGGAATTAGATTCCCGAAAACTAGCTAAGGCTGCTGACTTGTGGGTTGCCAACAGGGCCACTCACAAGGATTCTGGGGTAACTCTGAAAAAGGATGAGGGGAAACAGCCTAAAAGGGACTCCAAAGAGAATTCTAATACTGCAAATTCCAAAGAGTGCCCCAAACAAAACCAGAAGGGTAAGCCACCAGGGAAACCACAGCAGAATAGTGTCTCCTCTGGTGCCAAACCAGAGGGAGGTCAGAACAAGCCTCCATTCCAGAAGGCATTTGGTAAATGCTTTGTTTGTGGCTCTACTGACCATGTGAAAGGAGATCCCAGATGCAAGGGTAAACCTTCAGGGATCCAACTTGCCTCCTTAGCCTTCGCTCCAGAAGAGGAAGTCCCCATGGCAAGTGGAAACTTTCTACTGCTGGCTGATGGAGACTCAGCCAGTGTTTCTTTAGTCTCTCTGGGGTTGTGGGAACAACAGAATGTAGATGTGTACAATTCTATCCCAGATAATACTAAAGAGTATTATAAAGACAGAGTCCAGGTGAATGGTCAGGAGACTCCTGCCATTAGAGACACTGGGCCAGCATAACTGTGGTGGATGAATCATTTTTCAAGGCAAGAGGATGTTGCTAAGGCACCCAAATGCCTCACCAAGTTAGCTGGAGGGCCTGTGCAGATGTGTCCCCAGTTACCAGTTCTCATCCAGTGTAATGACATGGCTGTAAAAATACCTGTCAGTGTACAATGTGAAGTGCCAGGTAGGGTTCTGTTGGGTAATGACCTAAAAGCTCTTGGAGTTGTGTCACATACCTCCAGACCACATAGTAAAAGGTTACAGGAGCTCACAAAACCTGCAAGAGAGAAAACCCTGAGAGGGGTATCTCAGGAGATGATGACAGAGATCACTCCTTTACCACTGGAGCAACTCACTGCAGTAACTACCAGATCAGGAGCAAAGGGGCAACCCAAGACTCCTAGGAAAAAGTCAGCAGCAAGCACTCCAGTGCTTCCAACAGTTACACCTGTAACTCCACCTCCAGCTGAGGCTGAGAGGGTGGTACAACCCTGTATGGTTGAACTAGACTCTGAAGAAGAGCTAGTGGGAGGCCAAGAACTTATTGGCGATCTAGACCCTGAGGACCATCCTGAGCTGCAGTCTTTACTGGCAGAAGGTGGGCCCAGCAGGGCAGCTTTCCGTAAGGGACAAAGAGAATGTCCAACTCTGGAGGGTCTCCGCCAACAGGCAGCTGCTCAGGCTAATGGGCAAGAGCCTGGGAAGTATAGGTTGCACTGGGAAGATGGCCTCTTCTACAGTGAACCAACTGAGTCTGAACCTGGAGACTACAAACGCGTTGTAGTACCTCAAGAAAACGGACAACAGTTCTTGCACTTAGCCCACGAGATTCCTTTGGCTGGTCACTTGAGCTTCAAGAAGACCAAGGAAAGGCTCTCACTCTACTTCTATTGGCCAAAAATGGGGGCAGAAGTAGATAAGTTTTGCAAGAGCTGCCATACCTGCCAAACTTCTGGTAAGGTTGGTGCCAAGAATGTGGTACCCTTAGTGCCTCTCCCAGTTGTGGGAGTCCCATTTGAGAGGGTATGGATTGACATTGTTGGTCCACTTGATCCCCTACCTCCTCAGGCAACAGGTTTATCCTTGTTGTAGTAGACCATGCTACTAGATACCCTGAGGCAATTCCTATGAGGACTGTTACAGGCTGTGGCTAAGGCCCTCCTTGGTATTTTTTACCAGGGTTGGGTTTCCTAAGGAAGTAATATCCGACAGGGGTCAAACTTTATGTCCACTACATGAAATCCATGTGGAAAACCTGTGGAGTTACTTACAAGTTCTCAACCGCCTACCACCCCAAACCAATGGGTTGGTAGAAAGGTTTAACAGAACCATGAAGAGCATGATAGGTGCTTTAGAGGAACCTCTGAAAAGAAAGTGGGACCTTCTACTGCCATGCCTTCTCTTTGCTTATAGAGAAGTCCCTCAGGAGGGAGTAGGTTATTCTCCCTTTGAACTTCTCTATGGCCATCCGGTCAGAGGTCCATTGGCCCTGATTAAGGAGGGGTTGGAAGGTGCTCCTCCCCTCAAGCCAGTCAGAGTGACTGACTATGTGATAGGTCTCCGAAGGAGAATGTCACACATGATGGCAGAAGCTAGTGATAACCTGAAAGCTGGACAAGCTTTGGTCCAGCATTGGCATGATCAAAAGGCTAACATGGTTGAGTTCACTCAAGACCAGCTAGTTTCTCGTTATGCTCCCAACAAGGCAGAGGGCCTTGCAAGACAAATGGATGGGACCTTCAAAGTTGTGGGAAAACTTGGAGAGGTCAACTATCTGGTGGATCTGGGCAGACCCAGGGAAGCTCCTAGAGTCTTCCACACCAACCGACTGAAAGCGTACATTCCAGACCTGAAGTAGGAGCCTTGCTTCTAGCTTCAGCAGCAGAGGAAGAAGAGAGTGAGTCTCTCCCTGATCTCCTCAGAGGTGTACCTTTAGATGAAAAAATTAAGGAGTCAACCTCTCTTCAGATCTGACACCTGAGCAACAAGAGGAGTAAAAATCTATGTTAAATCTGTTTGCCTCCCTGTTCTCACTCATCACCCGGCTTGACCCCTTGGGGACAGCACGAGATACTCACTGGTGACTGTCTGCCAGTCAAAAGCAGAGATACCGAATGTCAGAAAATGTGAGAACCCATATCAAGGGGGAGGTCAAGAAGATGCTTGATCTCGGGGTAATAGAACCCTCTACTACTCCATGGTCTAGCCCAGTTGTGTTAGTACCAAAGGCAGGATCCAAAGACTTGAGATTCTGTGTGGACTATAGAGCTCGTAATGCAGTCACCAAGACTGATGCCCACCTTTACCCAGGACAGATGAGTTGCTGGATAAACTTGGTGCAGCCAAGTACCTCAGCACATTTGACCTTACGTCAGGCTATTGGCAAATAGCCTTGACAGACCATGCCAGGAGAAAACGGCATTTTCCACCCCAGTTGGCTTGTACCAGTTTAAGGTCATGCCTTTTGGATTAAAAAATGCACCTGCTACATTCAAAGGATGGTAAACCAAGTTATGGCTGGGATGGAGGACTTCTGCATGGCATACTTGGATGACATTGCAGTCTTCAGCCACTCCTGTGAAGATCATGTGAACCACCTAGGACATGTTTTGCAGGCTCTTGGACAGGCCAATTTGACTATCAAGGCAAGTAAATGCCAGATAGGTCAAGTAAGGTGGTCTACCTTGGGCATGAGGTAGGAGGTGGAGAAATAAGGCCTTTGCTCAGCAAGATTGAAGCTGTGCAGAAATTGGACAACACCTACTACTCAAACCCAGGTGAGAGCCTTCCTAGGCCTCACTGGGTATTACAGCCATTTAATTGAGAACTATGGGACCATAGCTTCTCCACTGAATGTAATCTCCTCTCCAAAATTCCCTAAAAAGGTCAAATGGAATGAGGAGTGCAATCAGGCCTTTGAAAACTGAAGAAAGCTCTTTGCCAAGCTACAGTATTGAAGCTCCTGACTACCACCAAACTTTCATTGTACAAACTGATGCTTCCAATGTAGGTATAGGTGCAGTTCTAAGCCAACTGGATGAGAAGGGTAGGGAGCACCCCATTTGCTTCATCAGCCGTAAGCTGAAGGATCCTGAGACAAGGTGGGCAACAATAGAAAGAGAATGCTTTGCTATTGTGTGGGCACTGAAGAAGTTTAGGCCATACTTGTATGGTTCTACTTTTGTCATTCAGACTGACCACCAACCCTTGAGATGGTTAATGCAAATGAAGGGGGAAATCCAAAACTATTGAGATGGTCAATCTGCCTGCAAGGGTTTGATTTCACCATTGAGCACAGGTCAGGGTGTCACCATCAAAATGCTGATGGACTCTCTAGGATGTATGTCATCGACTAGAGGTATGAGGTACATGCAGGAGTGGATTAAATCCTCCTGTCCCTTAGTCTGGGGGGGGGCGAGTGTTAGGGAGAATTCTCTGTTTAGGCTGAATTTCCTAACCTAGTGAGTCCCCCAGCAGCTTTGCTGGATTTTTGGGTTTATTTTTTTCTCCTGCCAAGAGTGAGACTCTTTTACCCTCACTCTTGGACATGATTTGAGTGTGTTTCTTTGAATCTAGAAGTGTTTAATGGGCTATGGGGTCTTTTACTCCATAGGGCTTCATGTGTTTTGTGATGTGTGTTACACAGCACCCTCAGTGCAGTGACACAGGGGTGTCATAGTGACCCCCCAGTATAGACTCCATACCCTGGGACTGACTACTGTCTCCCAGGGCACGTAAAGTCACCATTGACTTTACTAGTCTTAAATTCTGAACAGAACCAGTACAAACCATCATATTGTGGACGTACTGGCTGGGGCAATTCGATTGCCCCAGGGTCTGTTAGTCGAGGGGGCACGTCTCCGTCCCCCCTGATCGAGTTTTGGCTGGTGGCAGTGGATACTACTTTTTATATTCAACCGCAAATATTTTCCTATGGGATTTCCAGTTGTTTTAGGCTACTCTCTTTATTTAATTATTTACGGTAGCCTCGAACATACCGCCAGTTTATTTAATTAATATTAATTCTCCGGTCGGTATTTTTTGCCGAAACTTGATTCTAAAATGGCGTTTGTGTTCTCTTCTGTGACTCCAACCCAAGTTGAGCCCTTTGTTCCACTTTTTGGCGGGCTTCTCCACAGAAGCCCTCCAAAGTGGTGCCACTCTGTCTGGGGTACTTAGGAGGGGTGTAGGGGAATTTAGGCACCCTGGACTGAGTTGCCTAGGTAACTCAAGTCGCACTCCATCCTGATTGGCCCAAGTGGTGAGCCGCATGTTTGAGTGACAGCTAGGCTGAGTGAATGGGGGTTTGCTGCATAAAAGCAGGGCTTTGGGGACTGGAACTTCAGAAGTCGCCACAGGACCTAAGAATCCGACGAGGGAGAAGCTGAGCCGACCTGCCACGACACCACCACCGGTGGAGCCCTGCTGGACCGCCTCACCACTTTTCCCAACGACAGAGGAGATCTCCCGCCGGAGAGTCTTCTTCCTTTAACTGGTGGAGATAACCAGTTTCACCGTCTTTTCGCCTTCCCGATGTACCTCGTGGCCGCCTTGCCTGTGCCAAGCACCCCGGCAACCGGGATACCACGTTTTACCACGACCACGAACAAAGGTACCACCTTTAACCGGAAAACTCTGCGGCTGGTTTCTGCCCTGGTAGTGCAACGACCTTCATCTTTCCTCCAAGTCGAGATAGTCTCTTCCCCTGGCGACGACGCAACTTGCACCCACTACCAGGAACAACTGCCACCGCTGGAGGATCCTTCCCACTTAAGGTACCGTGTCCCGCCTGGCTTCCCTTGCTACCGACTGTACGGGGTAGATTTAGCCCCCGGCTTTCAAACCTGGGTTAGCCTGGGACACCCTGGCTAAACTTTCCTAAGCCTCTCAACTCTTTTTGAACCCTCTGCAAGACTTCTAAGCCTAGTGTAACTGTGTGATCTTGGGCGCATTTGTGCTCTGCTCTCTCTAAGAGTGGGCCAGCCTTTGGACTTTGGCTCACCAGTGACTTTTGCTCTTCTGCCTTGCTAACAGTGTTCCTGAACCTTAGAGTGGTGTACCTTTCCATATTCTGTCTTTTTCCCTCCCTTTCTCACAAACTTATTGGAGTGCCATCTACTTAAGCACTCAACTCTGTGTGAAAATAAGCGGTGTTTTACAGTGACTTACCTGATAAGGAAAAAGGGGTGTATATATTATAATAGTAACTGTGTTTAGAATATTTTTCAATAAGAGTGCTGGAGTGTTTTCAACAGTGTGTTTTTAAATAAATAATTATATACTTTGATACCAAAGTATTGTTGTATCTGAGTGCCTATTGTGTATACTTTGCATACTGCCTAACTCTTCTTGAGGGAAGTCTGACTGCTCAGCCACATCTACCAGGTAAATCTGGGTGGTACAGACTGCTACCAAGTGGGTTTACTGCCAACACCTGTAGTCTTAAATCTTTTGCAGTGGTCCCGAAGGGAACTGCACAGGTTTCCGCCTAACAGTGATGTAGCCACCTGGGCTTCAGCACATACTTTTGTACGTCACTACTCCCTCGATTCCATCCGAGGACAGGATCTGGCCTTTGGCAAGGCAGTCCTTTACTCCGCAATTTGATTGGGCATTCTAAATTTGGTTTTCTAAATTCTTTTCCCACCTCCTTGCTTTGGTACTGCTTTGGGAGTCTGTCATAGATATGGAATACGTCTAAGGACCCAATCCCCTCGAAGAACAAGTTACTCTCTTACCTGGTAACGTTCTTTCGATGGGATGGTCCGACGACGTATTCCATATCCCTCCCTCCCTGCCTTCCCCGCTACAGAATTTTTTATGCGATTGCAGCTTACGTTTCCGCAAGGCTTTGTGTGTCTAACTGAGAGAAAGACTGGTGGCACACGTTCTGGGGAAAAGAATACAACTGAGGCTACAGGCGTCGTGCGTCCTACTTATCACATCGGGTGACATCGGCCGTCGGAGGAGGTCCTCGAGGATGGCGCATCAATGTCATCGACGCAGGAGCCGAAAAATTTCCAAAGCAGCACAGCTGTTGTGATTACTGTCATAGATATGGAATACGTCGTCGGACCATCCCATCGAAAGAACGTTACCAGGTAAGAGAGTAACTTGTTCTTCTTGGAACATACCAAGTAGGCGTTTTAGTCCAACCTGGGTCCTGGAGATGAGGACCAAGTCATCGGCGTACATAAGTGATTGTACTTGCAGATTGTTCAATTTCAGAGAGTAAGAAATGACCTTTGACAATGATATTTTAACATTGTATATGAAGTAATTAAACACAGCCGATGCTAGCGAGCATCCCTGTTTTAAGCCCGATGTGTTGGGATTTTTTCTGATAGAAGGCCATCTAAAGTAATGCAAATTTGAACAGATGTAGCATAATGTAATGAGTGGATGATGTCGAATAATGTTGATGGACAGTTGTCTCTTGCAAGCTTTTGGAATAATAGAAGGCGACTCACAGAATCAAAGGCTGCGTTTAAATCCATGAACGCAAAGAAAACTTGTTGCTTGCTCTCATGACATTGGCCTTTATTGCATTGAGAGTCAAAAGGTTGATGTTAGTACCATGCCAGCCATAAAGCCTGTCTGATTTGAATCACAATGGTTGTTGATTCCTGTCCAGCAATTAAATTTGCGAAGTACCAGTTTAGTAAAAAAATTCCTGGGGCATCTAATAATGCAATGGGACGATAATTTGCCGGGACAGACCGATCACCCTTTTTAATATTGGGATTATTATGGAAGACTTCCATGATGGTGGAATGAGACGGGTGTTTAGAATGTCCTGGAAAATTATGAAAACTATATGTGCCCATCTATATGGATGTTTTTGAAACATATAGTTTGATAGTCCATCTGGACCCTTTGCTCTCGAGGAACTTGACTTCTTGATAATATCATAAATTGCTTCTTCTGAGGCTTCTAATTCCCAGGTCGATTTTGACAATGGTTGATGTTTGAAATTTGCGTATTGGGGGTCGGCATACAAGGTTAAAAAATTCTTAACCCACATTTGCTCAGCTACTCCATTTAATTGTGCATCTGCTTGATGGTAGCAGGTATGGTTGTTCAAAAGAGACCACATATCAGCTGAGTTTTTGTTACGCATAGCATAGGCCATTGCTTCGCTATCTTGCTGAAACAGTATAGACTTCCGCTCACAGAGCCAATTCTTATATTTACATTTGGCTGACTTTAATGCTTGCCACTTGTTGACAGAGTCAGAGAGTAGAATTTCCCTTTTTGTCATCCTGTACTCTGCCTTCTTTTTAGAGACAATGGAGTCAAAGACATGGGGATGTCTAACGACATTAGACTGAAGAATGGCTACCGTCTGGGCAAACGAGTGCAGCAATTCTGTATATTCATTACCACGGTACAAAGATGACTTATCCACAATCAGATGCCCAAACTGGTTCAGAGTGCTCACAGTCCATCTCAGGCGTGTGCGAGAGTTATTGACTCCCAAGTTGCTGGTACTGTATCCCTCTCTGCGTGTCGACGTGAAATTAAGCTTAAGCTGAAGGGTCAACATGCAGTGGTCGCTGTTAGGGTGGTCCTTGACACTGAGTTTCTCGGTATGTTGGAATAATTTAAAGTCAACATATATATAGTCAATGATACTACTCGCTTGCCCGCGGTGCCATGTATAATGTGGCGGAATATCCCCCTGTACTGATCCATTCACCATGTGGTAATTAGGTTCATGCATGATCGACGACCATTTGCAGACCCCTTGACTTTGTGGTCCTGCCTTCCAACAATTTAAATTTAAATCACCTAATACAATGGTTTATGTGATCAATGCGTCCAATGAAATAAGATGGACCATGTCATGAAGGCCAGCAAAAAATGTTTCATCAGACATGCTGACAGGATTGCGATATATATTAAC
>CM010928.2:943403464-943464576 GCA_002915635.3 Ambystoma mexicanum | reverse complement strand
GTGACAACGACCGGGCAGTGCGTAGAGCTTTATTGTCTGGGAGCGTAAAGGTCTCCCTGTGCTCTTGGTGGCGGTGCAATAAGTCGATGGGAGGCGTTGCTAGCCTCGATGCAGGTTCTCCTTTTTTTTTTTGCCTGTATGGTACAAGCTTTTTAGAGTATATCTCTATACTTTGTGCACACGTGTCGCAGTGGGTTGAGATAACTCTACAAGGTTTTCTGGGCGTTGGGGTATTGTGCTACTGTATGAGAGTGCTAGTACTCTGTCCATGGTGTCGCTGGGGGTCACCACCCAGCTTGTCAAAGGGTTTGCTGCTTGAATGGAGCCAGGTGCCAAGTTGGAGTGAGATGGCCACGGTGCTTTATTATTTGAGTACGTAAGAGTGTCCACACGCTTTCAGCAATCTGTGGTGGCAGTGCAACGTGTTAACGGATGGTGATGCCAGCTTTGGTGCGGGCTTCCTTTTCTTAAGCGTGGCCTTATGCTGATACAGTGAGCACCGGGGCTATGAGTACTCGAGGGCTCGAGTTTATGATGTTCTGTAAAGTGCTCTTCGCTGTGTTCCGCACTCGCTTGACCTGCCCTGCAGGGTTCTCCCAGGTAGCGTGGAACCGCAAGTCCTTCGCCACGTGTGTCGCCCTGGCCTGCTTGTTAAGGGGCATACAGCGCGACCTGAGCCGGGAGCCTGATTAAGGTGGGATGCGCGCCTCGAGCATATCCGTGGGGGGGAGGGGCGGATGGAGCTACGGAAGTCCGTTCCTCACTTTTATGGGCTTTCAATCGCGCCCCCCCGCACTCCTTACCGGGCATCCCTTGCGTTTCTTCTGCTGCGGCCGGTTTGCGGCTCGTGGCTGCAGGGCACTTCGCTCTCGCCCGCCTCGGGGTGTTCTGATTCCTCGGCTTCGGTTAGTCGGCCGCCATCTTTGTTGTTGGTGTGACGGCTTCGAGCGTTTTTCTTCCGGGACCGCGTTTACTGAGAAGATGCTTACGATTCTTCTCCAGACTTCCTCCGCTTCGTCCCTAATTGTTCATGTTCGGTCCCATGCACTTTTCGCGTTGCGTTTGATCTTTTTTAGGCGAATTTGTTCAGCATTCGTTGTCGCTGGAGAGGGAGACACGGGCTTAGGCTGCCTGCATGTCTGCGCCCGCCTGGTCGGTCTCCAGATCACTTCTTTTAAATAAATGGGGCACAGTCTGCACCGAACAATCTGGATTCGGGGGTTCCTTCATCGAGAGCCATTTAGCAACGTACTGCAATTGGCTCGCTACATAGTAGGCCTCATAGTTGGGGAGCCGTATCCCCCTTTTTCGTAAAAATTTTGCAACTTCCACAGTGCCACCCTGCACCTAGTGCCCCGCCACAAAAATCCTACATATACTATTGAATCTGGCAAAAAACTTCCAGGTATGAAGTGTGGAATGTTCCCAAATAATGCAGAAGTCTGGGCAGGACCACCATCTTAAGCATTGCGCTGCGCCCATCATTGCTAGCGGCAGCTTACCCCAAAATTGCATACTTTTCTCAATTTTTGCTACGGCTACCTCCGTATTGTGTTTATGTTCTTGTTCTACCGTATGATACACATCTATCCCAAGGTACCGAAAGGTATCAACGGCCAAGGGCTTGCAGCACCGGCAGCTGCTCTACAGGGAGTCCCTTATAGCTACCTAACGGGAAAATTACAGACTTCTGAGGGTTCACAGCTATTCCAGACAGCCCCGCATACCGATCCATAACCTCCAAGATGTACTGGAGGTTCTCCTCCGGGTACCTCAGATACAATAGCAAATCATCTGCATACAAGGAGATCAAGTGTCGCTCCCCTCCCACTTGGATGCCTATGGTGTCATACTGTTGTCTGAGATATATAGCCAAAGGCTCCAAAGCCAATATGTATAACATAGGGGACCATGGGCATCCCTGTCTAGTACCTCTGCCTAGCCGCCATCTCTCTGAAATAACAGCTCCCGTCTTAACTCTGGCCAGCGGCTCACTGTATAACATCTTTGCCCATTTTATGTATCTAGGCCCCATCCCATATTCCGCCAGAGCCGCCAGCAGCCATGGCCACTTGACAGAGTCAAAAGCCTTTACCGCGTCCAAGGACACTACTGCCATGTCACCCTCGTTCCCTCCCGCCCATTCAATGACTCGGTGGAGTCGCCTGTGATTATGAGTTATGTTCCTATTTGGAACATAACCCGTCTGATCAGGGTGTATGAGTTTGTCTATGACTCTTCGCAGTCTGCTTGCCAAAACAGCTGTCAGTATCTTGCTGTCTTGATTCAGCATTGATAGTGGTCTGTAGGAGCCACAGCTGTGTCCAGGCTTATTTGGTTTAGAAAGCGGAATTATAACTGCTTCCCTGAGCGACTCTGGCAGCTGTCCCGTCTCAAACGCCTCATTTAGCATATTCAGCATCGGAGGTAGCACTTCTGCTATGCATGCTTTATAAAACTCACTCGGAAGCCCGTCCGCCCCTGGGGTCTTACTAGTAGGCAATTGTCTCACCACCGCTTCTAGCTCCTCCAAAGTGATTGGAGCATCCAACTCTTCCCTCTCTTCAGCACTTATCTTGGGCAAACCTATTTCTTCGAGTGTTTCTTTTATCCTTTCTTGACTATCCTCCTCCACGTCCCCATACAGCTCCCTGTAGTAGGTAGCAAACTCCTGATTAACTCCCTCCTGGGTGTCGGCTACACTGCCATCGTCCCTTGTTATTGTCCTAATGGTGGGTCTGGGGGTTTCGCTCTTATATAGCCATGCCAGGAGCCGTCCTGTTTTGTCCCCACCCGCGTGCTGCCGCTCTATGTATTTCTTATAATTCAGTTTACACAACCTATCCCAACACTCTCCACACGTCTGCTGAAGTTGAAGTACCCGCTCCGCATTTAAACCAGTATCACCACCCTCCTTTTGCGCTTTCTCCAAGCTCCCTTTCGGCTGCATGCAAGTCAGTCAGGATTCCGCCCTGTAAACTTTTAGACTTTGCTATGGCCACGCCTCTCAACACCATTTAAAGGCCTCCCATAACGTGCACGCCGAAACTACACTACCCGTATTCTCCTCAAAATAATTTATGATCTCCTCCCTTATATCTTCTTTGAACACAGGATCTTTAAGCGCTTCCGCTCGGAGCCGCCACGTTGGGATCCTTGCTCTTGGAGGGCAGTATTGCCAGCCGACAACAAGGGCGAGTGGTCCGACAGGACTCTCGCTTTATATTCCGCCTGCACCATTTCCATCATTATGCCTGACGTAGCAAAGATATAGTCTAGTCTAGTAAACAGCTGTTGTGGGCAGAATAGTGAGAGTACTGTTTTTCTTGGGGTGCTTCATTCTCCATACATCTGCCAGGCAAAATCATCTAGCAGCTTTGTAACACACGTGCTGCCGGGGCAGGTTTATCTAACTTTGATCTGATCTGTCCACCCTGGGGTCTAGTACACAGTTAAAATCACCACCCCAGATTACCGCACTTCCCATGCACATGCCAAGGTTAGCACTCAGGGTTTGAAATACGTCGCTGTATTCTGATTGGGTGCGTATGTGTTGACTATACTTATCTCTCTGTTCTCTACCAATCCCTGAGTATGACCATTCTCCCGTCTGTTTCAGCAGTTTCCTGTAACACATGAAAGGGGACATGCGGTGCCACCCAGATAAGGACCCTCTAGCATAAGCCGGTATGTTGAGCCACCACCACTCCTTTCCACTTCCTCATAATATACCCAGTCTCTCTTTCGTCAAATGAGTCTCCTGTAATAGCGCAATGTCTATCTTTTGTCTTCGCAGGTAGAGCATAACCTTATTTCTCTTCAAATAACTGCTTAGACCCCTGACATTCCACATAAGTATCTTAAGGTTCCCCATGGCTTGTTATGGCTCCAACCCCCACCCCGGCCGTGCAATCCACTTCTCGTTTCTGTTCTCGTCTACATAGGCTCGTACCCCAGTTCAAACTTCCCCTAACTACACACACACCAAACACCCCTCCCTCCCCACCTTTCAACACTAAATTCACTCCAAACTCCCCACCTCCCTCCTCTCTCCCCACCCGTCCCTTCCCCAACAACACCCTCCCCAACTGTTGCCCAGCTCCATTCCTGGATCTCAGGCACCCCCACATCTAGCCCTGCCTAGTACAAGTCTATGCCCAGGACTCAGTAGGGTGAAGCCGCCCTAATGGCTGCTTAACTCCTAATTTCCGGGGTAGGTTGCCTCCTTCCTATCGCTCCTATTTGCTAATTTACTGCGCTTTACGTCAATACTATACAGTTACCAGTTGCAATTTACCCACTATATTCCAGTTCATGTCCAGCACCAGGCCCGACTGCTATCCAGTGTCCAGCCGATTTCAATTTCCCAAAATGACCCATATCACCCTCCCACTTACCCCCCCAATGTCCGTGGCACCAGATCTTTAGTTGTCATGCGATCTGCTTCTTGCTCCGGGCAACCCTGCAGGTCCAACCACGTCACCGCATCCTCTGGGGTGTCGAAAAAGAACACTTTGCTCTTGTGTAAGACCTTCAACTTCGCCGGATACAGAAGCATGTATTTGATGCCTGCTGCACGCAGCCTCCTTTTGACGGCCACGTAGCTGTACCTCTGTCTCTGCACCAACATCGTGTAATCCGGGTACGCCGTGACGTTGGTGGATGCTCTCTCTATCGTTCCGCCTTTACGAAAATATTCCAGGATCTTCTCCCTGTGTCTGTAGTTCAAGATCCTCGCAATGATCGGTCTCGATGGAGCCCCAGGTCGTGGTTTCCTCATTAAGGCGCGGTGCGCTCGCTCCACCGTGAACCCCTGCGAAAGCTTGTCTGCTCCAATCCCCTGGAGAATCATGTTCTCTACATAGTTCGTGGGATCCTGGCCCTCTTCTCCCTCAGGCAGGCCAACCACCCAACTGTCACGGCAAAGAAGGGTTCCGAGCGTGGTCTTATAAATATGTTGCGTGCTTCACCATCCACTCCTTTCGTCTTTATGTTCTGTGCCAAGTGTCCCTGTGTGTGCAAGGAATGTTGGGCCGCTTTGATGCTTGTCGTACACTGTCGTGCACACAGTCTGCTCGTACTCACAGTGACCCGTAGCGCCTCAACTCGTGTTTCTGCTTATTGTCCAGGCCCCGGGTGGGGCAACCCTCAGGCGCGTGATGTGGTCAGTCCAGGCACCACTGTGCTGGGATTCGCTGCTGTTATCCCGCCAGGCAGCCCTGATTGCCGAATGTTGCTTGCGCACTCCATGCACACCTGCGCTCAATCAATGCCCAATCTCCCCTATGGAAGCTGTAATCCGTTACGCTTAGCCTGTGTAGTAATGCCTCAGTGCGTTGATCTTTGCGTCCCGTGCGCAGGCGTAACAGCGCTGCCCATAACACACGGGACCACACCATCCGCAGTGCACGTGCGTTTGCTATGTGTGCGCTGTGGCTTCCAGGTCCATTTACCCACTGCTTCTGGTGCTACCGGCAGTCTGTTGTTGCCTGCCCTCTTCACTGCAGTTTGTCCATCATCTTTGCCGCCGGCCACTCATACCCGCCTGCACTTTCAATGTGCTGGGTCGCCTGTCGTGGGGGACTACAAGTATCAATCACACGAGGCCATACTCCAAGCCACTCCCTTGTCCACAGCTGGGGAGTCCGTGTTGTTTAAGTGACTTGCATCCCCTTTACATTTGTATGCCTCTATGCCGCTCTTACTGCCGTATCATGATCCAAGCTTGCTACTTTGTTCGCGTAGAACCCATCGGCTATGAGGGGGATATCACTCCATTCTGCACGGCTGTGTTTCACAACGTCCGCGTGTCTTCATGACACGCTGTCAGGCAACGGCAGTGGCCTCTATCTGCTGCACAGTGCGGTCCCGTATGTCCACCGTCCGCCACGTCCGCCGCCTGGGGGGCAGCGCGCCTCACCCACTCGTGTTCGCAGTTCTCTGCCGGTCGTGCAGCCACCCTCTCACCAGCTGCCACTGCGGCACATGAGGGCCGCTCCGTCCGCCCGGTATGTCGGCTTCCAGTTGTGCGCTTTCAGTAAGGCTCCGGGCGCCTTGCAATCCGCTTCAGTGCATTCCAAACGAGCCGATCAGTGCTCACGGAGGCTCCTTTGTTGTGGGCTCGCCGCCATCTTGCGGGTAGCTCTTTGTCCTCTATCAGCCATTACAAGCCAAATAACTCCAGATATTGCCAATCGATTGTCAAGGGAGTAACCGCGTTGGATTTCGCTTACTTTCCGATTGCAGCCATCTGCTTTTTTATTGCTGGAATAAGTGTTTTTGAGGCATGCACCCATCCGGATCAGTTTTCGGATCAGGAGCTCACGGAGCAAGCAGCCTATTCCATGGCTGCTAGGCCACGCCCCCCTGACACGCAAATCCTCATCACGTTGTCAGGCTCATACGATTAAGATGCTAAACTGCTGAATGAAATTTACCAAAAGATTCAGGCATGGATGGCCACCCATGGCCTCTGCCTGAATCACGATAAGACTGAGCTACTGCTCATTGGCACACAGCCACGGCTAAACAAACTTGACAGCCAATACAACGCCTTCAACATTGATGGTAATAACATCAAGGTATCTAAATATGTTAAGAGACTAGGCATCTACCTGGATTCCACCCTCTCCCTCACAAAACAAGTAAATGCCACAGCCTCAGCTACGGCATACACAACCAAATTGATTAATGCTTGCAAGCCTTTCTTGTCCACCAACAGCTGCATCACCTTAGCCAGGGCACTTTTATCAAAGCTGGACTATTGCAATGCTCTGTATCTAGGCACCAATAAACGAAATCTGAAGAAATTACAAGTACTCCAAAATAATGCACTCAGAAAGGCCCTCAACATCCCGTGAGCCAACCACATATCTCAGCAAGACGGAACGCCCTTTGGTCCCCGTGCAAGACAGAATAGATTTCAAAACTCTAGCGATCAAGCACAAATGCCTCTCGAACTCTACCCCAAATACTTGGTCGACAAATTCAGCAGAAGCCAATCAATCAGGCCCACAAGGTCTCAACACACACACTGTCTAACATTCCTAGATATAAATTACAAAAAGCCGGTGGGATCAGCTTCCCAGTTCTTGCAGCCAAGCTCTGGAACTCACTGCCCACCCTTAGCACTAAGAGCTGAACCATCATTCTGGAAACTTAGGAAAATTTAAAAAGCTGGCTCTTTTCCCAGCAGGACTAAGGTTGCTAAGCTCCCTGCCACCACTGTCACATTTGTTTTCCGGATAGATGCCTAGATCTGTAACACTAGGCTTTGGCATATATTGTCTATGTTCAAACTATTTATGTAACTCAAGTAACGATTTGTCTGGCACGTGGCTTGATCAGTAAATAAACGCTACTGTCAACGGTATTCTCACTGTATGACACCCAAAAAGCACCTAGATACCTTTGGGTTTGCGGCGCTCTATAAATAAATAAACAACCAGGCGCAGGAAAGCAGGTTCCAGGATTTGTCCCTATTGCACGGCGACAGCAGGGCACAGATGCCACGGTCGGAATCCCCCTTCTATCTCGGGTCCTGTTGAAGCTGAAACACCAAACTTGCTGAAGGGACTCTTGCAGGACAAGCTGGGGTTCCCCAAGTCTAGAGCCAGAACGAGCGAGAAGGCATGGCAGTAGAAGGTCGACTTTCTTCTAAGGGATTCTTCTAAAGCACCTATCATGCTCTTCATAGTTCTATTAAACCTCCCCACCAACCCATTGGTTTGGGGATGGTAGGCTGTTGAGAACATGTAGGTCACTCCAGAGTTTTTCCACATGGCGTGCATGTAGTGGGACATAAAATTGGTCCCCCGGTCTGAGAACCTCCTTAGGAAAACCAACCCTGGTAAAAATACTGAGGAGGGCCTTAGCCGCTGCTTGAGCAGTAGCAGTCCTCATAGGTATGGCTTCAGGATACCTGGTAGCATAGTCTACCACAACCAATATAAATCGGTTGCCTGAAGATGTGGAAGGGTCTAGGGGACAAACAATGTCAATCCCTACCCTCTCAAACAGAATTCCCGGAGGCCACCAGGGGGCTCAGGCAGGATGGACGCCTGAGCTTCGAGCTCCGCACCCAGCCCCGGGTAAACTGCGGTCCACCAGCGGAACGAGGGTCCCATGAACCACGCGACCCCCACCAAGAGGAGCGGGAACCTGTAGCCCACCTGGACCCAACTCCGGTCCCGATCCGACGCTCCTGACGCGGAGCTTTACGGGCCGAATGACACCAGCAACCCCTCCCCCACGGCCTGTGCGAAGCAACGTAGGAGCAACGAGGGAGGGTGCGGCGGCCGCACACACACGGGCCGTGCCACACACGAGAGGGCCTGGGCTGCGGGCCGCAGCGCCCCCCCCGGACACTTAACGCGGCCTACCGCGGTCATCGCACGACCCAGGGGCTGACCCGAGGAAGGCCATCCGCCGCCCAGGGAGCTGCGACATCGTAGGGGGGCCGACGCAGGAGCGCGCCCCCCCCCTCCATCGCGGCACACATCAAGGCGGCCCGGGCGCCTGGGCCCACGCCTGGCGCTCCTGACACTCGAGGCGGGGCATCCGGGACGCCGCCGACGCGGCCTGTCATAGGGGGGCCCGGACCCCCGGCCCGTCCCACGGCCCCAGGGCCCGGCCGGAGAGGGCCATCTCCCCGCCTTGAGCAACGACACTGCAGGGGGGCGACGTGGAGCGCGCCCCCCTCCCATCGCAGCACACACCAGGGCGGCCCGCCGCCCTGGGCTCTCCACGCCTGGCGCTCCTGACACTTGAGGCGGGCACGGACGCCGCCGACACGGCTCTGTCATAGGAGGCCGGGCCCACCTGCCCATTCCACGGCCAGGGTCCGACCCAAGAGGGCCATCCATCTGCCCACGGAGCATCGACATCGCCCGGGGCCGACGCGGGAGCGCGCCCCCCAACACACTCCCCTCCCCCGCTCTTACCTGAGGAAAGTGCCAAGGGACACCTGCAGCCTCGCGACGAGGACCCTCCCCACTGCGGCTAGGTTTGGGAACAAAGTGAGGCAAGCATAGAGGGCAAGGACCCCTGCTCAGCACCCCTATGACCCCCCTCCACTGGAAGGGCTCTTGGAGTAAACGGGGGTACCAAAGGACGTTATGCACACTTGAAACATTGCTTGAGTTGGGTCCTCAGTACCCTACCTACAACAACTTGGGAACTCCCAGCTGGGATAACCTGGAGATCGCCACCACAGGACAAACTAACGGAGCCAAACAGGG
Source organism: Ambystoma mexicanum (assembly GCA_002915635.3). Lineage (NCBI taxonomy): Eukaryota > Metazoa > Chordata > Amphibia > Caudata > Ambystomatidae > Ambystoma > Ambystoma mexicanum. The sequence continues at coordinate 943,455,337 of CM010928.2, read as the reverse complement.
TAGACACGCTCCGAGCTGCCGATGCCTCGGGGACGCACCCCTCTCCACCTGCACCCAACTGACCCAGACACGGTTGACGACCAGGCGGTGCCCGCTAACAAGTAACCGACACGATCCTTCCATGAGCTGGAAAGAAAACCTCTGAATATCCAATTGTTGCCAACGAGAGTGTCATGGCGACCGGGGCCCGCTACCCCACCCCAGACTGGGGGCCATCCAGAACATATCCAGATGATTCTAGAGGAGATACGCGGGATGAGACTGACATGGTGCCAAATTGGCTGACCTCACGACCAAAGTCACCACCCTAGAGGACCGAATGGAGGGAGTCGAAAACAATCAACTCTCTGTAACACTCCTTGAAACCCAAATGGACATTAGACTCCAAGACATGGAAAGACGAGAGGAAGAACTCCGGCTTAAGGCGACGACATGGAGAACAGGGAGAGAAGGAACAACCTGCGCATTTTTGGCCTGGTGGAGTCCGAGGGCAAAATCCACACAAGGACTGAGGGCAAAGTGCACGACATTGTGAGGATCGCCCTGGGAACAGAGGCTGCGGGCACGATCAACTTGACAGGGTGCACGGCGGGGGGGGCAGAGGCCGCGCTCTGTCTTGGTCCGGCTACAATTATTATAAAGACAAGGCCAAAATTCTAGAGAAAGCGAGAAACCTCGGCAACATACAATATGGCGACTCAAGGGTGTCCATCTTCAAGATCTGTCGCCCCTCACCCTGTCAATTGAGGAGGAAATGTGGCACCCTCACAAGATGGCTTCAGGGAAAAGGGGTTCGATACCGCTGGGACATCCCTTCTACTTGGATTTGAATGGCTAGGGGAGAAGTACCACCTGGTGTCGAGGAGGATATTCGGAGGGCACAGACGACCTGGTTAGCGACCAGGCGGGCCACTCAGGGCGCCCAGGACGGAAGAGCCCGAGACCCCCCCAGGGGTCCTGACAGATTGGTGAACCACAGCGGCAAATCCAAGGTCAAGGGGCCCGGAAGTTCCGGAAAACTAGACATCCGTCGACAAACTCTGAAGACCACTCAAAGTCTATGATAACACCGTTCGATCGGAGGTGGAGGAAATCACAAGGTGAGCATTGACTCGGGGTCCAGGCACTGGAGGTCCTGGGTCCACGAGGTGCCATAACTGGACGCCGCGTTGGCGCTACGGTGCCCGCGACTACAGGGCGGCGAAAGTTTTGTTAAAAAGTTAACTGTTTGGTTGAGTTAGCCCACACGCGAGGTCCAAGTTAATGGTTGGTGGGCTGGAGTGGGGGCTCATTGTTCCCAGAATTTATCTCGGACACTTGTACGAGGTTCTGACGGGGCGATCTATATTGATCTTGAGAATTGGGATTCCCCAACACATGAAAATCCCGGGGCTGGGTTAGAGTCCTTGGTGGTTCGTTGACCAACCCCAACATATGTTGGGGAAGTGACGAACGCCTTATATTTCAGGGGAAGGCTGGGAGGGGGAGGAAACAGGGAGGGGGGCCTGGTAGGGGGAGAGGGAAGAATGGTCAACAGGGCAGACAGAGGGGTAAAGGGGAAGTCAGTTCAAGTCACAGAAACTTGCTTGGCGGCGGGCTCTGAAATTCAGATACTATGAGGTCTAAAGTGCACAACCGAAAAGGCGATAATGATTGAAGGAAGATAGGCACGTTGAATGTCAAGGGCCTTAACTCTCAAATAAGAGGTCCCTTACGAGCAATATGTCCGCAAACAACATCTAACAGTCCTATTCCTACAGAGAACACATTTAAACGAGGAGAAGAGCTCAGAATCAAAGGGAAGGATATTGCTGCAACTACTGGCATCACACGGGACCTCAAAGAAGGAGGGGTGGGCATTCTCCTGGAAGGGCACTCCAACTCACAGGGGTAGAAACCAAGAGAGGATTTGGAGGTCGATTTTAGGTGTTAAAGAGTTTTGCGAGGGACAGCGCGTCACTCTCGCCACCGTATACGCACCCAACTCGGGTCAGGTAGAGTTCCTCACGCGGATCTTCAGTGTCATGGACGAGTGGCAGAGGGGGCCATGATACTGGGCGGGACTTCATCTCATAGCTGACCCCCAACTGGACTGGTGGTCCGCCAGGGAGGGACCCAAGGGTGATCACTAAGGACAACCTGGCCTTGCAAGCCCTCCTGAGGATCACTACTGGTAGACACCTGGCGCAAAGCATACGCCGGCCAAGGCGGTTACACCTCTTCTCTCCCCCACACTGCACCTACACTAGAATCGACCTCCTGCTGACTCAGAGGGGGGGCGGGTGGTAACCCAACCAAGGTTGAGGCCATAACGTGGTCGACCACAAACTGCTCGTGGCCAACTGTCACTGCCCATTGCCCCGAGATCATCCCGATGGCGGTGCAATGACACGCTCCTTAGGGACCCCGTATTCCGTGACTTTATGAAACAAGAAATGCTGGCCTACTTTGAGACAAACGACACCGGGAGACTGACATGTCCATGTATGGGAAGCGGGGAAAGCCACTTTTAGAGGTGTCCTCATAGCAGAGGGCTCGAGGCGCAAAGGGAGAAGGCCTGATCGAGAGCAAACTCCGTGCGGAGTTGAAGGTCTTGCGGACCAGATTGAGCGCCCGGGGGTTGACCGGGATGCACTCCTGGACGAGATGCAGGGCAAAAGACAGGAGCTCCATACGGTTCTCATAGGGGAGGTTGTCAAAAAAATGCGGTACACAAACAGATATACTATGAACGGGGCGACAGGGTAGGCACTCTATTGGCACAAAGGTCACAGGGTGCCAGAGTGGAAAGAGGGATTGCCCAGCTTGGTGATGAGGGAGGCAGAATTCATAGAGACCGCCAGAAAATAACGGAATGTTTTGCTGACTACTACAGCAAACTTTATTCCAGGCAAGTGGGCGAATCACAGGAGGATATTCCTCCTACCTGGCAGAACATCCCCTCCCCAGCTGACCGACGAAGACTTAGAGCCCTTGAGGGGGAAATCTCAGAAGAAGAGGTGGAGGGAGCCATCAAAGACTGAAGGCCGGAAAGGCACCAGGCGAGACGGCTATACAGCAGATTTTACAAACAGACCAATCGATCCTAGTGAAACCCCTGGCTAAAACTGTTCAACCAGATTAGGAGTCGGACACAATCCCACCGACATTCCTGCAGGCCCTCATCACCGTCATACCCAAACCCGCAAAGACCAGACGGACTGTGGGTCTTACAGACCCATCTCACTTCTTAATTTGGACGCCAAGATTTTCGCTAGAATCTTGGCTTCCAGACTGGAAAACTCCCTCCCACGCCTGATACACCCAGACCAGGCGGGATTCATCCTTACAGACAGGGTTCCGATAATTTAAGGAAAACACTCCACATACTTGCCACAACTGAGGCCAGAAACGAGGCACACTCCTATTGGCTCTCGACGCGGAGAAGGCCTTTGACAGGGTCAGTTGGGCCTTCATGAGGGAGGTTCTCACATCTATGGGATGGGCCCAAGGTGGTTGGGATGGATATCTGCGCTTTACTCCTCCCCCTCGGCCAGAGTGGTGGCAAACGGAACGGAATCAAGAGAATTCCGCCTTGAACGTGGTACGAGGCAGGGATGCCCCCTATCCCCGTTAATCTATGCATAGTAATGGAACCATGGGCAATCTCGGTCCGCAACGATATGGCCATCAGGGGAATACAGATGGGGGACATGCATTGCAAAATTTGCCTCTTCGCAGATGACGCCCTGCTTTACGTCACCAGACCGTCCCAAACATCCCCGGTTGCTACAGGGCCTCAACACGATATGGGAGCATCGGGGTATAAAGTCAACCTGGACTAAATCGTGGCATTCATTGGTGGGAATCTATCGGACCCGGAGATGGCCTTTGTGGAGGGACTCCCTTTAAACGGAGTGAGGAGGGTTCCGGTATCTGGGAGTCCAATCACGCGCGACCTTGAAGACCTGTATGCGGCAACTTCCCCCCCTCTGGTCAGCAATCAGGAGAGACATAGAAAGGTGGGCGGAGCGGGTCTCTCGTGGATGGACGCCTCAATCTCATAAAAATGGTGATTCTCCCAAATTCCTGTTTCTCTTCCAGATGCTTCCGTGCAGGTCCCTAGGGCCTTCTTTGAAGAAACAAAACGAGTCCTTCTTAAATTTCCTCTGGCAGGGTAAAAAACACAGAATCTCGTACGAGGTATTGACCAGGGCTAAGGAGGACGGGGGTGGGTTACCCGACCTGGGACATACTACAGGGCATCCCAGTTGAGGATTCTGGTTGATCACTTCTCACCGGAAACGAAAAAACAGTGGTAGCCATGGATAATAGGCCCCTTGCACCTGTCACAATAGAGGAATGGCTCTGGGCCCAAGGAATAAGATCCCCAGAACCGTCCTGAACCATCCGATTCTGAAAGTATGTGGTCCCTATGGAGAGAGGGAGGCTACTACAGATGGCTCACAACATGGCCCTCCCCCTTAAGCGCATTTGGGCCCCTCCTTTCCTGGCCAAAATAGCAGAACCAGCAGCTTACCAGACATGGTTCGAGGCAGGCCTTAGCAGGACTGGCCATATGTGGTGGGGGCTCTTTCCTACCCCTGAGTGACCTTGAGGAGGCCCTGGAATAGGCACGCTTTCCCCTTTCATTATCTTCAGCTCTCAAGGTGTCCTCACTGAGCCATCTTGGGGCGATACCCTCAGGAGGGATCTCACAGACTTTGAAAAAGCTTCTCCTAACCGCGAGGGGCTCCAAGGGGATAATATCCCGCCTCTATAAGCTCTTTCTGTTCTCTGTCCCAGCGACCCGCCGCCAGCACGCACAGAGTGGGTAGGGACCTAGGTGAGGAAATCGATGACGAAAGATGGACGGAGATGTGTAGACGGGCTAATCGATCCACGCCTCCCTCCAGTATCGCCATCAGGCCCTCAAGATACTACACGATGGCACTATCCCCGCAGAGGATAGCTAGGATGAGGCCAGGATATGACCCACACTGCTGGAAATGCAGGACAGAAAGAGGAGACTACCTTCACATGTGGTGGGGATGCCCAGTGGTCCAAAACTATTGGACAAGGTACGGGCCTGGATCAAGGGGTGGATGGGGTTGAGCGACCTTCCTGCCCTTGGCTCCTCCTCTTCGAATTGACATTGGGGAAGCCAAGAGGGCACTCAAGACCATATGCTTCAGGTTATGCTGGTAGCAGCCAGATGTTGCCTGGCACAGAGAATGGAAACATCCGGAAATGCCAGGGGAAAAAACCTGGGTAACCAAGGTACGGGCCATCTACGACATGGAGTTCTCACACACCTGCTTGATGAGTCCAAATCCAGCATCGAGGAAATCTGGCTCCCCTTTTTGACAAATACGGCCGAGCGGTCTAATGCTTAGTGGTGGTGCCGAGGACCCCCCCAAGGACACGGGGCCATGCCCGCAGACCCGATTGTGAACTTTACCCAGTTGGTCCACACGACTTCGACGTGCCAAGCGCACAGTGCATTGACACTTCTGTTTTCTAAAGAGCCCGTCAAGCAAGCAATCAACCAACCTATGAACATTTGAACTGAAGGGGGGTGGAGGGAGGGAAAGGAGGGAGGGAGAAGGGTTGTGTTGCGATTGGTTCTTTCTTGTTAACTCACATCTGCAAATGTAATGTAATTTCGTAATGCACAAATGAAACTTAATAAAATCGATTTTCAAAAAAAAAAGGAATTCCCACCACTGGGAGGGGCACCAAGGGTGCCACGTTCTTGGCTCCACTCTTGCCAGAAGTCTGACAAGTGTGATGGCTTCTACAGAACTTATCTACATCAGACCCCATCTTAGACCAGTAGAAATATAGAGAAATCCTCTCCTTGCTCTTCTTAAAACTTATGTGACAAGCCAAAGGTATCTCATGGGCTAACTGTAGAAACTGGGGTCTCACCACCTGAGGCACTACAAGTCTTCTGTAGTCCCCTGTGGTAGACTCAATAGGCTCACTGTAAAGGAGGCCATTCTCCCAGTACAGCCTGTGCTTCCCTGGTTCTTGCCCATCCAGCTGGGAAGCTGCATGTTGGCAAAATCCTTCAAGAGTAGGACACTCTTTGACCGCTGCTGAAGTCTGCCCTAGAGAGTGCACCTTCTGCAAGCAAGGTCTGCAGCTCAGGATGGTCTTTAGGATCCAGATCTCTAACATAGGGAAGGGCTTCCTGCAGCTCTGTTTCACCAGTAGCTGGTTTGCCACTTTCTGGTTGATCCACCCACTCAGCCTCAGCTGGTGAAGTCGTCACAGGTGTGACTGTGGACTGTCCTCTCAGGGATATCCTTGTCCTTAAAACAGGTGTTGCACCTTTCTTCTTTCGTGAGACCTTGGGTTTCCCCTTTGTACCTTTTCTCGTCCTGTAATTAGAAGCGTGCCCTTCCTGTCGACTGGAAGTTTTAGGAGTTTCTCTAACTTCCCATTGAGAGTCACCCAAAGCTGCCTCTCTGGCCAATCTAGTCTGCTCCTGGTTCCTTTTACAGGGAGGCCTTGTGGTGCTTGATACAACTCCAAGAGTCTTTAAGTCAATCCGCAACAGGACTCAGGCACCTCAATTTGTACACTGACAGGTATTCTTACAGTCATATTGTTGCACTGGATGAGAGCTGGTAGTATTGGAACCATCTGGATTGGGCCTCCAGCAAGTTTAGTAGGACCTTTAGGTGCCTTAGCAACATCCTCAGGCTTGAAAAAGCTTTCATCTACTACTGTAATGCTGGCCCCATTGTCTCTAATGGCAGGGGTTTCCTGTCCATTCACAAGTACACTGTCCTTGTAATATTCTTTGGTATTTTCTGGAATAGAGTTATACACATCTACATTCTCCTGTTCCCACAGACCCAGACCCAGGGATACTAATGAAACACTGGCTGAGACTCCAATGGGGTCATCAGCCAATAATTGAAAGTTACCACTTGCCATTTGAACTTCTCCCTCAGGGATGAAGGCTAAGGAGGCAGTGTGGACCCCTTGCATCTGGGATCCCCTTTCACATGGTTAGTTGATCCACAAGCATAACATTTACCAAATGTTTTCTGGAATGGGGGCTTCTGCTGACCTACCTCTGGTTTAGCACCCAAGGTTTCACTAGACTGACCTGGTTTCCCATAGTGTTTACCCTTTTTCTGTTTGGGGCCCTCTTTTTGGGTGGTTGGAGTTTGAATTCTCTTTTCCATCTTTCTTGTGCTTCTTCCCCTCATCCTTTTTGTGAGTGGCCCCAGAATCCTTGTGAGTGGCTCTGTTGGCAACCCACAAGTCAGCAGCCTTTGCTAACTTTTTGGGATCAATCTCTTTTGAGTCAGCCAAGTACTGTCTCAGCTCAGGAGAGCAAGCATCAAAAATAGACTAACAAAAACAGATTTCTCATTCAAAGGGGTTTGTGATGCTGGAAATGCTTTGGAGGGACCGGGCCTCCCAGTCCTTGTCCTGTAGTCCTTTTTCATATGTGTTCTGTATTGTTTTCTGGCCAGGAATCCATGTGGGACTCCTGGCAGTGCAGCTCTTCCTCTTTTTGATTTTGTGTACAGACCCTTGGGATAATGGCACCCATGGTGGTAGTAAAACCCTGCACCCCTAGTGTATGTTTTTGCGCACCTGTGAGTGGCCGACAGAGCAGGGTATGGGCTGGTGGCAGCTCCATGCTGAATTTGACATGTGCTCCGAGTATGCTCCATTTGGATACCCAGGCCCTGCCATTGGAATCATTTGCTTTCCCGATAGAAGACAAGATGGCCCCTGTGGCCTCTTGCTTTCTATTGCCTGTTACCTTGTTTTTCCAAAGTACTGGGAAGCCCTGACTCTGTCCGTTTCCCCGACTGGCTGTTGGGTGGAAGTTCCATATATTGTATTGTGGGGAAGTCCAGGCCAGATTGGCTGGAGCCTTCCCAATGACTATGTTGTGTGTACACCCTTGGGTGGGACCTGGGTGAATGGAGTGTGTGACCAAAATGCACTTCTTGTTATGGGTGTCTGGTTTCTGGTATGAAATACAATGAATGAGACAGCCCTGCCCGAAACCGGTATGAATGCAGTGTGGAGTGTTGAATGGCTGGGTACTTGTCCTAACACATTCCTTGTTGTGAGTGTCTGGAGGGAGAATTGCCTGAATGCACTGGAGCCTGATTGGCTGCCTGACTGCCTGAATGCCCTTCTGAGTGATCGGTTGCCTGAGTGTGACCCAGCAGAATGAATGAGAGACAGAACAGTATATCTGGGGGCCTCTCTCTGCTAGAATTCGTTCAGAAGCTGAAGTTGATACTTGAGGCTTATCCTTGAAGCCCAGCTGGAAGAAGACGACGTGCTGCTGCATCTGCTTCAACTCGATCCAAAAGCCGTCGAGTTTATCGAGGACTGATCCGAGAGAGGACCTAGTTAGGAGACCTCTGCCCGAGCTACGAGGAACCATCGAGCACCGCTAACCTTCGCCGAAGCTCCCTGGAAGTCAGGCCCTCGACAGGCTGCCAACCGGAGACGCGGACTGCCGAGGAGAACTAAGAGAAGCACCGGACATTCCGTCCACCGTCATCGAACAGGGTTTGCAGGTTTGCTATAACTGCTAATGGGCCCGTCAAGCCGTGTTGCACAGAAGCGGGGACCGCTTGACGCCGTGCCGCCGCCGACCGGAGCTCCATTGATTAAGACACTGTGAATCCAAGGACGCTCTTGCCTGCACCGTCGACCGATTTGTCCCGCCGGAGAAAGTCGAGGCCGCCAACGCACCGAGGAGCATCCGCCGGTGGGTTTCCCGCCACCCAAAGACCGCAGTGACGCCAGATGACTCACCGCCCTTGCTTGGCCAAAGTTCTTCATAGACTCTTTGCGGCAACTAACCATTGTCGTCGAAGTGCACTGCACGCATAGCCTTTGCAGGATGTCCACGACCGATCATCGACGAGCACCACCAGGACCGAAGCTGCTGCCTCGACACCATCAAACCTTTTCATCGACGACTCTGAACGCCAAGGTTCACCTTCTTCGAGGACTATTAGCGATCCGTGGCTGCTGCCTTAAACGGGGCCACTCAAGAAGGATCCATCAACACCTCATCGAAGAACTCTGCTATTCCAGGTACATTGGGTTGGTAGAAAAATTTAGAACGAAATAAGACTCATAGAAACAATATATGGACTGGGCTTGTATTATATCTTTACTTACAGGTTGCCCAGGTGGGGGATCCTCATGCTGTGCCTGGTGGTAGGGGCTCAGTATTCTGCCTATTGTTTTGACCAACCTGCTTTCCTCTTATCCCTATTGTTGGTTCATTATTTTACTGATTTGTATGACATTTAAACTGAGTACAGTTAATGCATTTTAATGGAATCTAAGAAGTAATTGTGGTACCATATAGAAAATGTATATATTTGGCATTGTAGATTAACTTGAGCACAAAGTGTGTTATTGTGTGTGTATATAACGTTGACCCTATTTCTATAAAGAACTGTGTTATCACTAACATAGGCCCTCATTACGAGCATGGCGGTCTGGGAAGTACAGTACCGGTAAGCATGCCGGTACCGTACTTCCCAGACCGCCATACTACGGGCTCTGCTCGCAGGAACTGTTTCAGCTGCCAGGTTTTTCCTGGCGGGTGTAATGACACCCCCGAGCAGAGCACGTCGGACGCACCGGCACAACTCTGAATGTGCCGGTGCATCCGACGTCCCCATCCCCATCCCATCCCCATTCAGCCCTATGGGGCAGAATGGGGATGGGGAGACTCTTGATTCCGGCACCCGAAAATGGGCAATTACCGGGTCCGCCTAACTCGGCGTGACCCGGTTCTTGCCCATTCATGGGTGCCGGAAGAAATGCAACTTCGTCTTTAACGGCACGGCTACCGCCAGAGTTGTAATGAGGGCCATAGTATGTGGACATTCCTTTGTGGGTGCTTGGGGACTGCACTGTACTTAAGAACCAGCCTGCATCTCCTCCTGAGAGCTTAAGCCTTGATTGTTTGTCCACATTTACCAAATAGAGAATCTTGGCTGGGGTGCTCTGTGCCTCTACTCTGCCATATAGAGAGCAGGAGTACACATACCTCCCTCCAGTCTTTACAGCGTTCACTCTGTAATCCTTAACCCAACCATTTAAGTTTTTCAAACATTCACACACCCAGGTAGCCAAGGGCTACCATCAGTCTTTTGAGGGTCCTAAATCTCTTAAGGTACTGGGAAGGAGTTTTCCCAAATTCTGGTCATCAAGGCCAGCTTCACATTCTCATACTCCTGTCTTTCAAGTTCACCCACCTTATTACAGCATCAGTTGCAACCTGGGGAAGCCTAGACAAAAGCCAAGGAATCAGCTGATTCCCTGTGAGACCCTGAATCCCATGATTGTATTCAAAGGCACCCAACCAATCCAAAATATCAAGTTTCACATCGTACATACTCACTGCTTCTTTAGGCAGGCAAGGCCTCTTGAGACTGGGAGACCTAGAGGTCTCTGGGAGGGAAACATTTTCAAGAGACAATCTTTTAATTTTAAGAGCATGCTGCATTTCCAATTCCCTGAGCTTGATGTCCTGATGTTTGGTTTCAGCTTGAGCTTGCAACCTTTTAAATTCCAATTCAAGTCTCATTTTCTCAAGAGACACATATTCTGGACTCAGTGATGGACCTTGTGGGGTCCCAGTGGACATGGTTTGAGGCTGAAGGGGAGGCTTAGGCAAATTATTATTATTTATCTTAATTCTCTTTTAATGTTGTATCTGATTGGTATTGTGTCTTATTTCTCTTTTACTGAAATGTATTTTATACTACTTTTATGGCTTTTAGCCAAAATAAAGATTAAATTGAATATGAATTGTGCCTTTTAGAATATTGACTGATATTGCTGCACATACCTCCAAGCGAAGTAGTCCGCTTCCTTGCTTGTGGTTCTCTCACCAGCTTTGTCAACTGTTGAATAGCTTTGCCCATCTTAGACAGCTGGAATTCTGTCTTCAACATTTACGTCCTGCTGCCACGGTTCTGCCCTATACTTTTCTTTAATCCAGGCTAAAATGCACCCGGCACTTAATTGGTTTGACCTCTGGTTTCCATTGTCCTTGTGTGTTGCTATTTTACTGTACGTTATATATGCCATTAGCTCTCTTCCACAACATTAAAATGCGTAATCTTTTCCCCGTTTCACTGGCTTAACTTGCTCTACCTCCATTCAAAGTGCATGGACACTGTACAGAGCACTTATTAGATATATTCACAGCACATATTCTTCATGCAAAGGCAAATTGTTCCTGAAAACAATATTGAACAAACATGCTCTTTGTTAGGTACTGCACAATGCGCGGAGAAAAGCAAAAGCATCTTTGCACATTAATGCAGTATTCAAAGGTATCATGCATGTTTGGATTGGGCCGGTAACTGCATGCCACTCCAAGTTAAGGACGGAGCGAAGCAAAGGCCATTACCAAGAGTTTAGGGTCATAAACTGCCGCTTCAGCCTGCCACTGAGGGATTATTACCATTAGAACGCCAGAGAAAAATATGGGGTTTTATGGACCATTATTTTTAAGAGAAAGCTCCAAATAAGATGGCCCCCATGGAAATGGTGGCTCTGGCTCAAGAATGAACCCTCTTCAATTTTCACGATGGTGTTGTTGGCCCTTGCGGCACAGAACAGGAATAGGGCGAATGAGGCAGCTGTGAGAAACCTGAGGGCGTCCTTACAGCTAATCCCCTTTGGTCCTCTTCTCAGGTGGCATGGGAAAGGCCATTGCTCTTGAATCCTGACTGCGGGGGTGAAGAAGCAAGGGATGATCACCTGGGTGGAAGGGTGCCTAGGGAGTGGGGGCAAGATTTTCTCAGGTGAGACGCGTTACTCTGCATTTCCCGGTATCAGGTAATGTTATCCTCACAAATAATGTTGCCATATATATGGTGGCCAGGAACGCCCATAGGCGACATTTCTTGTGGAGATAATTTCTGGAGTAAATGGAAGCGGGGGCTGCGGAGGTGTCCCCCACAGGTTCCATGGGTGAATATCGCCGCAAAAAACTGCACCATTCCTGTATGGCAATATTTTTGCAGGGATATTAACACATGGAACCCATTTCCCTTTCAGGAAGAACCCTATATCCCGAGGCAGTTATGGGGTATTGTTATCCCTGTCACACTGACCAGGGACGTGCCCAGGGATACTATGACTGTAGAGCACCAGAAAGAGGGGGACGAAAAAAAGGGTTAAGGAAGAGACATGGTATCCCCTTGTCCTGTTAGGAAACAGCCTTAAACTCCCACATCCTTTGTAGGCTACTGTAATTCAGCTCCCCTCATTTTCCCACATTTTCATCCCTGACAGTACTGGGAAGAGGAAGAGGCGATTTAAGAGTAGTAAACACCAAACACCCTTTTCACCAATCTAGTACTGAGACGAAGAAGATGCCTGCAGAGTACTATGAGGGTCAGACATGTCCCCTCTAATTATGGTCAGGCAAACCCAATTGAGACTGCACACCTGCAACCTGTCAAGTAGTTGCAGTCTATAAATGGAGAGTTAGAAAGCGGTCTAGAGGGGAACAGGGAGGCCGGTGTGGGGAAGACCAGCAGGGGACCCGGACCGTGAAGAGGCAGCCGTGGTGGGACGGAGGAGCAGATCCAGGACACCAGCCGACATCCAGGAGTGGGAGCTCCAGATCCGGGATTCAAGCAGCTGTAAATGCGAGCAAGGAGAGAGGACTACTGAGTAAAAACTCACAATTAAGCACATTGCATCTTGAATTGAACAAAACGGTATGGGCCAAGCAGACAGTGATTAACAGCCAAAGGTAAAGTGCCCATTTGAAAGCAACCTGAATAGGTTTCTCAAAAGAAGCAAGAAAGATGTAAAGTTGCATCTAACGACAAAAGCTAGTAAACAGACTAAGTGAATCTGACTCTGTGCATGGGGCAGCAAAGAAAACCTCTTGTGAACTAAGGAGTCTTGGGGGTCATTACAAGTTAGGAGGTAGCCATGCCGCTATTAGCGGCATGGCTACCCCTTACCGGTACCGGGTCCGGGTCGGTCTCGAATGAGGAATTACTGGGCCATTCCGACCTTGGAGGGCCCGGTAATTCCTCATTCGAGGAACCCTTCCCCATTCCCATTCAAGCCCCCATAGGGCTCAATGGGAATGGGGAGGGTGCTAACAACGGGCCCGTTAATAATGGGCCCGTTGTTAGCACCCTGGTCTGCTCGCGGACCCGCTAAGGGTGCCTGGTAAAAGCAGGCATCCTTAGCGGTTCCCGCAAGCAGACTCGGAATGAGGCGGTAAGGGGTTGACGGCTCCGGCACCTTTACCGGCACCGTTAACCCCTGACCACCTCACTTGTAATGACCCCTTGGGAGTCCTGGTTGTGCGACCCGTGATGGGTGGACCGTGTGGTCCAACAACTGAGTCTAGACCATTGAGACATACATTGTGAAAGCCAAGAACCATTGCAAAACAATATTTATTAAAATGTTTGTATCGTGCCACACGCCCAAAGGCCTCAGGGTGCACAAGAAACAAGACAATAGACAGACAACAGGGCCATCAGGGGCGGTCAGCCGGGGTGGGACTGGGTACTCAGTCAAGGAGAAATGTCTTGGCCTTTTTTTTTTAAGAGGTTTGTAGTTTTGATTTTTCTTAAATCGAGTGCAAAAGATTCCAAATTGTGGGAGCTTAGACATCAAAAACTGTTCCTCCAAATCTAACCAGCCTAAATCTAGGCTGGAAAAGTATGGCTTGATCCTGAGACTTAAGGATGCGAGATGGCTGATGAACCCTCAAACGTTCAATGAGGTATGTAGGGGCCTCGCAAGTCAGCATTTTGTCAGAGACACAATGTTTCACAGGCAGACAGTGCAGCTCCCTCCTTGTGTTAGTGACGTGGTCACTTTGGAGAGGCCCAGAGCAGCTTGCACGGCCCCATTTTGAATAACTTACAATGCTGAGATGTACATTTGGAATACATTTGTATACTACTGAAGGCGAAAGGAGACAATTTCAACAATTATCAACAAGAGCACAACGGTGGGCAAAAGAAATCGCCATGAGGGACCTTGAACTAATAAATCAACAGCATGATAAACTAAACTGCTTGCTGCCAACTTGGGCAGCTAGAAAAACGACGGCAATTATTGACTACATATATCTGTCTTCAGATATTAACAATAAGCTAGTAGGCTTCCAAGTATTCCCTACCTCCAAAAGTGACCACCTAATGCTCAAGATCTCAGTGGCAGGAGGAAATGCGACATATGTGACCACCCCCTCTACTTTGCCGGAAATAACAGGAGCAACACCCAGATTAAGAATCAGCAATAATCAGCTGGCTGCTATTCCACAGATTTTCCAACAAACACAGATGTCAGATAGAACCAAAATAAATTATGAATGGATTCTAATTCCATATCATACGAAACAATCCATGATTGAGAAACCAGTCCATTGTCATTATTACAACCCAGAAATAGCAGCAAAAAAAAAAAATGTGCGGCAAAATATTCGGAACTGGTCAAAGGATCCCACTGTAGAAAATCTCAAAAAGATCAAGAACGCCAAGCAAGCATATAGAAATTGGAACAAAACTAATGCGTCCAAGGTACAACAAGACGATGCAGAAGCCATGCTATCTACTTGGCGCAATAAAAATCTGAGATCCCTCTGGAATTTGCTAAATAGCAATCCAGGACAGCAGCATTTGATGGTAGCCAACATCACAGAAAAGAACTGGATCACACACTTTACGAATCTCTATAAATCTCAAAACCAAGTTGAAACATCTGGATCAATCCATTAGTACAAACACCTGGACTATTACTTGGGAAAAAGAGCATCATAGAGATGGTTAACAATTTAAATGTATCAAGAGCACCCGGTCCCGATGGACTTTCCAATGCTGCCCTCAAACGAGATCCAGAGACTTGGCGAATCTGTTGGATCACATTCTAACCTTGGTCAAAGCATTAAAGATATTACCCACCACTTGGTCCAAAGCGGTACTGATACCGATCTATAAACAGGGCAATAGAGATGATCCGCCAACTTCAGACCCATTGCCCTGTTAGACCCTTTGGGCAAACTATTCGCAAGATATCTCCTTAAAAACTTGTCCGCTTGGGCCAAAGCGACCAACCGCTTCGATTCCAGACAAATAGGATTCACCCCAAAAGTAGGGACGAATGTGAACCTATTCATTCTAAATGTTCTAAAACATGAAGTACTATCATCTAAACACGCCCTCTATGCAGCTTTTATAGATCTGCATATGGCATTTGATGCCATAAATAGGAACATTCTGTGGAAAAAGTTGGCGAGTTGGAAATGCCCTCCAGAGATATTGGAACCCATTAAGCTACTCTACTCCAATACTACAATTTCGATTAGATTAACGAAAGAAGGAACCACCACTGATGAGATAACAACTGGCACGGACTAAAACAGGGCTGTCCGTTGGCAGCAACGCTATATGATCTATACACAGCTGACTATTCTGCCAATATCAAAACATATCTTCTGAACCCACCGAAAATCAATTCAGTGCCGATTTCATATTTGATGTACGCGGATACATCCTTCTCGATAAAACACCCGTAGGGCTACAGGAAAATCTAAGTATGACAGAAACATACATGAAAGAGAATGAACTACAGATCAATACCAAAAAAAAAAACTGTGTCATTGACTACCTATCGAAATACGAAATTTGGAAATAAGATTTCAAATTTACACTGGATAACAAGTCACTGGCCAATGTATCTACTTTCAAATACCTGGGCGTTGTGTTGAACCAACATAAGGCAGAATTAGCCTGGGCAATCATTTAGAGACTAAAATTCAATCGTTAGCTCGACAAGGGGTGATGCTTCATAAGCGTTTTGGCAAATTTTCGCTGAATCCAATTATAGCCTTCTATCGCCAGAAAGTCGTCCCTATAATTATCTATGGGAGTGAAGCTATGATTACATCTACCCTTATAAACTGGCAAAAGCTTGAAGCTTGAAGCTTTATTTTGGCGCAAGATCTTGCATCTCCCCAAGAATTTTCCTATGCCACAAATTCGCTTTGAAGTAGCATTGCAATCATTAGTTCTCTGAAAACAGCTAGATTTCCTACGAAAAATCATAAATGGAGAAGAAACACCTGCTTTACAAATCCTACAGGAAATCCCTCAGGCGATGAATAATACAGTGCTGAAACAGTGGAAGTCACGACTCTTCCTGGCCATGACAAAAGAAGACATTACGGTTGAAATGCTTATCAAACGACCACAACGTGCAAAGGTTAAACTGCAACGTAATGATTGGCAGAAAACATCAGAAGACAAAACGAGGTACAACATGAATTTACTTTCATCATTTGATACACGAGCTCTGAATGAACTGCCCCAGTATCTCACACTTTTTCCTGACCCCACTATCCGGACAATATTCATGAAACTTCGTTTCAACATTCTCCCGACGCGACAAAGACTAGCTCACATTCGCAAAATACCAAAAGATGAACAATTCTGCCGATACTGCAAGGACATAGATGCCATAGAATCCCTTAAACATCTAGTCATGGTATGTCCCGAATTATCTGCCAAGAGAGCCCTTTACGGGGGAGCATTTAACATCGCCCAGCAACAAGAGGAAGGAGATAACAGATGGCTTAAGCTGCTTGAAGGCAAAAACAAAAACTAATCTTCACAATTGTTCAATTCTTGATTGACATTTTAGAATATAATCTAAACTGAAGTGTTCTTCTTGTTTTTGTCTTGTAGTCTGCACCTTTCTTAAACGTTGTTAAACTAATGAAATGTATATGAGAATTCAAATGAAAAGTTTATATATAAACTGTATCATTCTAAATAAAAAAAAAATAATAATAAAAATTGGGAAGTGCCAGTTCCAGTAATCCAGCTGAGTATTTACAAGGGCTGAGGCTAGAAGGGAGATGTTGATTGGGCAATTTATTGATGAAACCACAGGAGGCCCGGATCGAGCGACATGTTGTCTCATTGTCAACTCAGCGTCCAAAATAACGCCAGCGTCTTCACACTCTTAGCCACCAGAATGATGCGCTTTGCGATGTTGAAGCTTTTATAATCAGGGGCAAGTTTTTTAAGGAGCTCGGTCTTGTCGGTGTTGAGGGCCAAAGAGTTGTTGCCATCCAGGCTTGAATGGTGGAATAAATGGGTGTTAATGGCCACAGTGTCTTGTGGGTTCCATGTCATTTCATCGGCAGGCATTCCTACGCCTGCAAGTTAAACGTGTATGAAATAACGAAAACATTCATTTTTTTTTTGGGGGTTCCCCCCCAAACCACTCCTCCCGCACCGTACAGCTTTAAATTGCAGGCGTAGAAATGCCTGGCGATGAAAGGACGTTGTGAGTATATGCCTGACAATTTCATGACGACCTGGGTATCGTCTGCATAGTTGGTATAAAGGACGCCCAGGTCGTCAAGGAGCGGCAGAATGTAGATATTGAAAAGAGTGGGTGAGATACAGGAACCCTGTGGGACCCCGCAAATGATAGATGCCGGTGAGGAACTTGCATCATCGGTGGCTACTCTGGCATTAAACGGGTCCAGGAAAGAAGCAACCCACTGTACTGCCAGCCCGAAACAGCCCAAGACTAACTTGGCCACCAGCATAGCTTGGTCGACCAGGTCAAAGGCGGCGGATAGGTCGAGTAGCATCAGAAGGGCATAATGGCCTTGATCCACAATGCCTGAGAGACTGGATGTTAAGTCAAGCATGGCAGTCCTGGTACCGTGTCTGGCTCTAAAGCCAGACTGCCTCGGTCCAAGGATGTTATTGTCTTAAATGAATTTCTGAAACTGAAGATATGCCACCCCGATCCACGATCTTAAGAAGGAAGGGCACGTTGATGATAGGACAGTAGTTTTTAGTGAGCATGGGGTTGAGAATGTCCTTCAATAAAGGGGTAATCCATGCCTCTTTAAGAAGAAGTGGGACATGCCCTTTGGAGAAGGAGAGGTTGACTAGTTTAGTCACACAAGGACCTAAGACATCCAGGCCGTCAATCAGTAGCCTGGATGGGCAGGTGTCACCCCGGCACGAGGTTAGTTTCATGTCGACTATGATCTGGGTGATTTCAAACTCGGTACTCTTGGCCTGAACAATAACGGCCTTGAAGTTCTTAACCAAATATTTATAGGAGGCCAGGGTCGCTGGAAAGGGACTTTTGCCCATTCTCATTCAGCTGACCTCTTGAGGTGTCTGAGATGGAGGATGACCTGATTAAACCAGCAGTTATTATAGGTTTCAGGTTTTGCGCATCTACTTAAGAGAGGAGCTAGGGAGTCAATGGCCACCTTCAGAGTATCCTTAAGGTGCGAGGCCAGATCCGAGGCACTGTTATAGTCCTCAAGGAGAACAATCTGGAACCAAGGGCACAAGACAGCTTGTAAGGACTGATGCTTTTCCAGTTTCTAGTTTTTATAGTAGGTCTTGGGGTGGCATCTACTCTGGGAGGTGATGTTGGAAGAGTGGTTAGAAAGGTCACCATATGATGCCAGACCATGGATAGGGGGTTATAGACAAGATGTTAATGGGGAGCAGGTGAGATAGTACCCAATCGAGAGTATGCCCCCCCCCCAGCATGGGTGGACCCTTCCACCCGTTGGGGAAGCCCTATAGAATCCGGGACAGCAAGTAGGGAGGAAGCAGATGTATTGGTGGGCGTGTCGGCCCAGAGGTTAAAATCTCCCAGTACAATGATGGGGTAATTAGCTTTAGTGATGTTATTAACAAGAGACAAAAACGGTTCCTCAAAGAGAGGCAAAGATCTTGGAGGTCTATAAATGACCACAATAGTGAGAGAAACATTGTCATTAACTCGCAGTTTTGCCGCTAGGCTCTCACAATCATCGGGAGAACCATGGGATGAAAGGTGGCAGTGCAGCTGGGCTTTGAACAGCAGAAACACTCCCACCTCTTTCCCTGCCACGATCAATCTAAAGAATTTTGTAATTGGGTGGGATGGCTAGTATGGCCTCCGATGGTTTGTCTTCACTAAGCCAAGACTCAGTCACAGCGAGAAAATCATGACTAGAGTTGGTAAGTAAGTCCTCGATTTCAATCCCATGCTGCATAAGGGGACGGGTATTAAGAAGAGAGAAACTTAGTTGAGAGTCAAGAGGTAGTGTCTTTTGGGCAGTGTCTTGCTTTTTGGGGATGTTAAACAATGGTTCCTGGTTACCATTAATAGCTGGGCAAGTGTTGAGAGGACCCTGGCACGAGGTCTGAGTAACCAGAGACGAGACAATGTTGTCCAAAAAATGCCCTGCTCACCCCTCTGGCCTGCCGGCCAGGCCGGAAAAGAAGTGGTAAAGCTATGTCATGGGCAAGGGTCCACGTTAGCGGGGAGTAAGGGAGTGGGACAAACGGGGGCATTAACGGTCATGGGTTCAAGCTGACTGTATTTGGCCATGATTGCCTCGCATTTGTGCTGCAATGTTTCGGGATTGTAATTCATGCATGCGGCTGCTCCAGAACGCGGCTCACAGATTAGGGTGTGTGTATCTTGCATGATTACTCAGGGAGGAGTGAGTACAGTACCTGAGAACAGGCTGGCGTAGTGGAGGAGAGAAACCACTGGCGACAACCGGCCTCTCCAATTGCACCGGCGACATATATAAGAGAGCCGCTGTTGTCGGGAAATGTAGCTCTCGGGAACTACAGAAATCAGGGGCCGTTAAGCTGTGTTTAACAAGCTACAGATAGCGCAGCAGAAAGCGCCATGTAGATCAGGTAGGGGGCAGATCTGGAATGCCCACAAAGTCAAATCTAGGTAAATCTAATAATTGAGCGCATAATTACTTTTCCAATAGCTTGTTCGACAACAAAGATAAATGCAGTCCTTACTGCTTGGACAAAAGGAAATACTTTTACAATTCACACGTTCATAAAATACTCTAACAACAAATAGTAAGACTGCTTACGCATAGCCACACAAGGCCCCGAAAATGCAGGAGAGTATTTATGAACCCGGCGACAACCGGCCTCTCCAAACGCACGAGTGCCAATGCGTCGCCGACCTGTATGAGAGAGCCATTGTTGCCGGAAAATGTAGTTCTCTGGAACAACGGAACACAGGGGACACTACGCAGTGTTTAACAAGCTATGGCTAGCGCAGCAAAAAGCGCAATCTAAAATCAGGTAAGCGGGCAGATCTAGAATTCCCACAAAGTCCCAAGCCAAGGAACAAGTGGCTGAGTCAACGTCTTGGGCAAGGGACCCTGAGACTTAAGGAAATACTAAACTGTCTTTAGAATGAAGCCTTAAAACCGGTTTATTTTGAACTGTGTTGAGTGAAACTTGGGGAAGGGAACGCCGAGGATTGTGTGGAATTTTATTGCCTTGAACTGGAGAAAGGTAATCTTAAGCTTTTGGGGAACTATTTTGCAGTAGTTTTGAGCTGGAAGAAGCTCAGAACTTTATGTTGATCTCTATTTCTTTGTTTATTGACATCCCTACATGTTGTTTAGCTTTAGTTGTGAGGGCAAGGGTAGTTATTGGACACAGACAGATTTTAAAGTTCACTCTGGGACCCCGACTTACCTTAGTTTCGTTCAGGTAGGGAAATCCAACCATTACTTTAATAAATCAGTTTGTTTTAAACTTTGAATATGTTGTCTGTGTCTTGCTTCATGATCCCTTCACACAGCATCAAAGAGGAAAGGCAAGCATACTTCTAGTTTTTTGGAGAAGAGACTGGTGTGGTACATCAGGAGGAGTCAGAGTCGGACAAAGGGGTGGCATTTTAAACACAGGTTTTTAATCAAGATTGAAGTAAAGTAGCCTTACTATCCCTAACTCTAAAAGGGTTGGCCCTATCTAACTACCTAAATAATAGTTTGGGTGCTCATCGTCAGAGTGGTTGTCCAACTAAAGAGTTTGCCTTCTGCCCAACACTATCCTGCTCTGACCCTACCACTAATCAAAAGAAGGTTTTAACAAACAGAAATAGCACCAGGAGAATGACTCCCTTCTCCTGGCAAACTTTAGTCAATCTTAGGCTATTGTTGGGAATCAGGGGCAGAAGTTCCCGGCTCCTCTGCGATTTAGGAAGAGGCAATTGTAGAAGGAGATGCTGTAGGAGAACGAACACACGAACACACACACACACACACACGAACAAACACACACACACGAACACACACACAAACACACGAACACACACACACACACGAACACACGAACACACACACACACACACACACGACACACAAAGTTATAGCGGGCCCGAGACCCCAAAGACACAAACATTTTCAGTGCACTAACAAGCCAATACCCCTAGCCATAAAACTGTAAAGTGGCCAATTGATGAGGAAGATCAGAGAGCAGGGACGGCCTGCCCCACCATCGGTTCGTGTGATTTGTGCTGCGAGGGGTCAGGGGAGAAGGTAACATATGTATTCTGTGGGTGGGAACAATTGTGGAGGCGCTCGACATTCCTGGGAAGGAACAGGGGCTCACGTAGTTCTGAGAAGTTATCACAACCTCGGAGTAGCCGCTTGCTCATGTCCTTGGTACCAGGTGCACCTTTGAGCTATGAAATAATATATTGTGTAACCAAATTGCCAATTAGAGTCTTTGCACTTGATGACAGAAGAAGAAGACCCCTCACGTGGAAGGAGATGGACAGAAGAGGCTCAGACCAATCGCCTGCCATCCCGTATAGAGCAGGTTATATGTGTATTGGGTTGGACCAACCAGTTCCTGGATTTGTAACCTATGTGATGTACGTCACTTGTTGTAAAGACAGGAGGGGGTTATCTGTACGCCTGCCCTCTATATGGAGAGGCACAGAGCAAGCCAAGATTCTCTAAGTGGTAAAACGTGGTGACCAATCAAGGCTTCGCTCTCAGGAGGGTATGCAGCGATAAAATCGCAGCAAAAATGTCGCCTGTCCAAAAAATTGCGGCAAAAATGCTGTGGTTTCACCCGTTAAAGGTGTACCCCATTACACCATTTAAGGGGACCGGTGGTTGTGGGGGTGTCCCCCGCTCCCTTTAAATGGTATAATGGGTCCGGTGGTTGCAGGGGTGTCTGCCGCATCCTTTACATGGATTGCAGCGGCGAAACCGCTGACTTTTTGCCGCAATATTTTGTGTCCACAGCCATTTTTGCCACGATTCTAACACATGGAACCCTCAGGAGGTGATGCGGGCTGGTTCTTAAGTACAGTGTAGTCCCTGAGCACTCACAAAGTAATGTCCACACACTATGTTAGTGAAAACAGTCTTCAGATAAATAAGGTTCATGTTATATACACAATCACAATAACACACTTTTTACTCTGGCAATACTATAATGGCAAATATATACAGGTCTACGTGGTACCACTCTTAATTATCGATTCCTTTTAAATGCATTAACTGCTAACAGTTCAACTAGCATACGAATAAGATTACAAGATGAATCAACGATAGACACAGAAAGAGAGCAAGTTAAATCAAGCAATGGCAGACCATTTATCCCACTACCATGAGACAGTTCTGTGCGAGGATCCCCCCACCTGGCCAACCTGTACATAAAGCGTAATTGACAAGCCCAGTCCAATTATGCTCAATATAGTCTTGAGTCTTTCTAAAAGGTTCTACGACCACAAAGTACCTGGTTTCATAGAGTTCTTCAGTGGGTCGTTGACGGGCCCTTCTTGAGTGCACTCCCTTTCAGGCAGGAGCCACGGGTCATCGAGATTCGGTGAAGAAAAAGGGTGAACACTGTTGTTGCGACAGCACCTTCGGTTCTTGTGGTGCTCGTTGACGATCGGTCGAAAACATCCTGCAAGCTGAGGCGTGCGGTGCACCTCGACGACGAGTGTTCGTTGCCGCAAAGAGTCAATGAAGAACTTTGGCCCTGCAAGGGCGTCAATCATCAGCGGGCTTCGGTTGGCGGGAAACCCACCAGCGGATTCTCCTCGGTCGATCGGCGGCCTGGACTTTCTCCGGCAGGAGGAAAGCGGTCGACGAGGATGAGCAAGGGAGTCCTTTGTTTCAACGTACTCAGGCAAAGGAGCACTGCGGCTCCTGTCGGCGACGGTGATGGACTTCAATGTCCGGCGCGCTTCACTTCGTGGTTCTGCGGCGGTCCCAGTATCCGGTCGACAGCCTTTAGAGGGTTTGACGTCCAAGGAGCTTTGGCAAAGATCAGCTGGTGCACGATGGTCCCTCGTAGCTCGGGGAGAGGTCTCCTAAACAGGTCCTCTCTTGGATCAGTTCCTTGACAGTCACGCAGCTTTCAGATTGGCGAAGGACAGCAGCAGCAATACTTCTTCCAGCAGGCTTCAAGGTTAAGCATCAAGTATCAACTTCACCTTCTGAACGATTTCTAGCAGTGAGAGGCCCCCAGATTTACTGTTGATCTCCCATTCACTGTGCTGGGTTTATAGTCATAGTTTCAAATCAAAGTTTCGAAAAACAAAAGTTTCTAAACAAAAGTTTCGAAAACAAAAGCTGCAACATGCTATGTTTAACATGCAAAGTGCATTTCTTTCAAAACCAATCCGTCGACAATAGTCATGGATTAGTTTCAATTGAAATGCACTTTTACATGTTAAAAATAGCATTTCAATGCTTTTTATTTTTTTGGTAACGTTGAAACGTTAGATGGAGCTGTCCAGTGCTGTAATTTCAGCACTGGACAGCTCCATGTAACGTTTCAAAGTTTTTGTGCATATTTGGCATTTAAATGCTTTTTTTTAACTTTGAAACGTTACATGGAGCTGTCCAGTGCTGTAATGTCAGCACTGGACAGCTCCATTTAACGTTTCAAGGTTTTAGTGTATATTGGGGGAGGGGGTTCCTCCCTTAGCCCCCCCCCAACCTCCACGCCACCCCTCCCACCCAGCAACCCTAACCAATGCCCCAACCCTAACCAAAGTTTCGAAAGGCAAACTCTAATTTTTTTCAAACAAATTGTCATTCGAAAGAATGGCATTTCGAAAGAAAAAATTCAAAAGTTTGCCTTTCGAAATTTTGTATTAGAAAAAATGACTGGACACCGCAACCAATCACTCAGAAGGGCATTCATGCAGTCAAGCAGCCAATCGGGCTCACAGTGCATTCAGGCCATTCTTCTCCATTCAGACACTCACAACACGGAATGTGGATTCGGACAAGCACTCTGCCATTTAGCACTCCACACTGCATTCATACCAGTTTAGGGCAGGGCTGTCTGAGTCATTGTGTCAACCACCAGATACAAGACACCCATAATATGAAATGCGTATTCGTCACACACTCCATTCACCCAGGTCCCACCCCACGGGCGTACCCACAATATACAGTCATTGGGAAGGCTCCAGCCAGTGTGGCCTGGACTTCCCCACAACACCATATATGGAACTTCCAACCAACAGCCAGTCAGGGGGAAGGGACAGAGTCAGGGCTTCCCGGGACTTTGGGAATTCAAGGTAAAAGGCAAAAGAAAGCAAGATGCCACAGGTGCCATCTTGTTTCCTATCAGGAACTCCACGGATTCCAATGGCAGTGCCTGGGTATCCCAAAATGGAGGATACTCAGAGCACCTGTCAAATTCAGCATGGAGCTGCCACCAGCCCAAACCCTGCTCTGTGGGCCACACACAGGTGCCCAAAAACATACACTAGGAGTACGGGGTTGTACCCTACCCATGAGTGCCATAAGGGTATCCCAAGGGTCTGTTCACCACAACCAAAAAGAGGAAGAACCGCACCGCCAGGAGTCCCACATGAACTCCTGTGCGGAAAACAAGACAGAACATACACGATAAAGCAATAAAGGACAAGGATATGGAGGCACTATCCATCCAATGCATTCCAGCGTCACACTTGTGACGCTGGTATCATTAAAACCCATTGCTCATGCTGTTTTTGTCAGAGCACTTTGTGGCAGTTCTTTTTGTGAGAATAAACCTTGTTCTCCTTGCAACAATCTTTTGCAATGGCTTCTGAGTCAACAAAAGGTGAGAAAATTACCAAAAGCGTACCAGCACGTGAACTCAATTTGTCAATTTCTTTACACCTTATTGATACCAGCACTAAATGCAGTTAATGCAGCAGGGCATATTGACCAATGACTTCAGCAGTCCACTGGTTAAATTCAATGACTTTATTCAGCAAATTGATTCATTTCAATTTATATATATGTTTGTCCATTATATTTTCATTTGTGTATACATTCCTCAATAGAGAGGAGACAAACATATTTTTAACTTAACTTGTATGTATATTTTTTCAAATTCATATGTGTAAACATATTTGACATTCTGAAACAAAGATCTACACAATAAATAGATGAAAAAACAATGCATCTTAAAAACAATAAGACATCATACTTCAATGCAATGTGATGTGAAAATGAGTGCAAGCCCACTTACAACATGGGCTAACATTGCAACAAAAGTGAGCTTTAGCTCCAGGTTGCTGACTTGCTGTTCAACTATGTCATAGCACAGCGTTATTCCCACAAGTCCTGAGGGTAAGGCCTAGATAGCAGTCTGTGTTTGGTTGAACAACTTGCAAATGAACCACACAATTTAATCGTTCTGTGAATCTATCTGTGGGGGAGGCTGCTTTTCAACAAGGTATGATGCACTACCCATCGTACTCCTTACTGCGCCAGTTTTATCAGAGCCAGCCTCCCTACATTAATACTAGGAAACTCTTATGATTGTCAAGCGTGTTTTTAAAGTCTCTATTGCACTCAGCTGTCTACGTCTCCAAGCTTTTGAATGGGGGTTATGCTTTCCCCACTATTGCAAAGCAAAGAGCTGGAACATTTGTCTGCTCTCCGATGGATCTTTTGGTGGAGGATTCAGGTGGCCACCTTCTTCAGGACTAGTAATTTAAACTGAGATCTAGAATTGGAATTAATAAAAACAGATGTCAATTAATGTGAGCAGAACATCTACTCTGTGCCCCACTTATTCATCCGCAAGACCGATTGCTTACCTGCCTTCAAATGCCACGCTGCCCCTCTATCTTCGTGTTTTCAGTTTAATGTTTTGTCTAAGAGCATGCATCTGCTCGCCTGATGTCAAATCTAATAGTCATCCATATTGAGACCTGCGTTTGGCTGTAGAATAAATAAATCGGCCGCGAATCGCCGGGTCTAGTGACTTCCTGCATTCCTGCATTCGCTCTAATGGTATAGTGTGCTTCAGCCTTTCACCTAAAAATACACGAAAACATATACAAGTATGAAAAGTACACTGCATGTTAGATGTCCTTTAGACACGGTTTCTATGCTTCAAGTATTAAAGTAACTGAAAGTGCACCGTATTGCTGGCTCGGTAGCGGATTTAATTTTCTTTCCAATATGCGTTTATTGTAGCATTTCCATAAGTTCTGTGGTTATCTGCGTATAAAGCAGAGCAACATGTTTGTATTTTACATTGGTCTCAAAGTTTACTGCAATATTTTTGTGATTCGGTGTGCTCAGGTCCTCTCGGTACACAGCGATGAGTG
The DNA here is from genome assembly GCA_002915635.3 of Ambystoma mexicanum. NCBI lineage: Eukaryota > Metazoa > Chordata > Amphibia > Caudata > Ambystomatidae > Ambystoma > Ambystoma mexicanum. The sequence goes on along the minus strand of CM010928.2, from coordinate 943,428,907 downwards.
AGTTTATCGGCGTTCAGGCGACCCTCTGGGACCGTGTCACGTGATTGCTGATGTGGCCGTTGTTGTGTTTTATCTAATATATAGGCACAGTAGTATCGAGGTATCTTTCTTTCATCTAGTAGATTTATTCGGAGGAGCCCCCGAGTGGGCCTCCTCAACAAAGCCACATCTTCGTGTATGATCCCATCAACATTCTGGAATCATACACGAAGATGTAACCATAGCAACACATAACATTCTCACATCTCCCCACCTAAACAATCAAATACAGTTTGTATACAAACAAAGAAAATATTTTTTTTAACTTTAACTAAAAACACTTAATCTATAAAATGACATAACACTGTATTTTAACAACCAATAAAGGAAATATTTTCTTCCATGTTTCTTGGAATATACAGCCAGTCTTGGAACATGTAACCGTGTTGAACTCTTCAATAATAAACATAGTCTTGCTTGTAATTCCATACTCTTTTCCTACATTTTGATCCTGACTGAACACTGTCATTTCTTTCTTCAATTGAACTTTCCTGTACATTCCTCCCTTGTGATCTTCCTTTGACCAATACTCTGGGTTCATCACAACCAATTTTGAAATTTTCAATTTCAAGCAATCCATCTCCTCCATATCTCATCACTTCCTTCTCCTTTGCCAAAACCACATCATCACATGACCATTTCTTGCCATCTTCTAGTATCACGGACTTTCTTGAGCACTCCATTACTCTCTGAGGAGCGCGAAACTTAGACTCCCCTTTCATCACACGTTTTGGTTCCCTCACTCTCACCATATCACCTTCTCTTATTTACTCTCTTGAACATTCCTCTGCTTGTCATAATAACTTTTATACTTCTCTTGTTTCCTTTCTCTTTGTCAACAATGTCATCCATGTTAATTTTTTACTCTCATTGCTCATCATCCAAGCAGGCCTCAACCTATTGGTGAAAAGTCTCCCTCTCATCAACGTAAATGGCACCTCCTCGGTTATTGAATGTGGCGTGACTTTATAGGTAGTGAGAGCTTCCCTTAAGTGTTTCCTTCCATGGTAACCCATTTACACAAGCTAACTGTATAATCCCTTTAATGAAACGATTCATTCTTTCTAAGCCCATTACCCATTGGGTGGTACAATGCAGTAGTGCTGTGTTTAATAGATCTGTCCTTTAAAAATCCTTGAATCTCAGATGACATGAACTGGCTCCATTATCTGACACAATTTCTTGCGGTCTCCTTCTCTACAAATATTTTATCCAAGAACTTCACAACTTTGACAGCCGACACTGACTCTTCTACTATACCACATTCCACCCATTTGGATGTATAATCAACCAACACCATAAAATAGATCTTCTGAGACTCCAAAGATTCATATGGACCAGCTATATCAATAGCCAATTAGTCAAATGGTAACAGGAATGTTCACAGGTGTAATGGAGTCGCTCGTATGGATTTGCTTTTATCGCTTACAGCACAAGCTGTACAATCTTAACCAGGGTTTCCATATCACTCCACATGTTGGCCACCAGTAAGTCTCTCTTACTCTTCTTTTAGTCAACATTCTACCCACATGGCCCTCATGCGCAATGTCCATGATCCTCTTTCTTAATGCTGTCGGTGGTATTATACGATCTCCTCTATAAACACATACTTCATCACTGGACAATTCATCCTTAAATCTTTCCCAGTGCCTTAACTTGTCATCAGTATCTCTCCAACCAGCTTCAATAGCCTTCCTCAACATCTCCTGTTCGATGTCACTGTCCCTTGCTTCTATCCATTCTTTTTTGAGAAACTAGATGCACTTGAGCTATAATACAATCCATGTTCTGTTCCTCTCTGAGCACTTGTTCATCCTCACAGTCATTTACATCCTCTTCACATGGCCAATCTAGAGAAACAATCCGCAACCACATTGTTTCTTCCCGGAGTGTACTTTATGGTCACATTAAATTGCATAATAATCAAAGTCCATCTTCTTATGCGTGGAGACATCATGTGAGAATTTTCGAGTTCAAAACATGAACAAGAGGCTTATGTCTGTTCTGACATCTACAGGAATTCCCCAAATGAGACTCTTGAAATGTTCTAATATCCACTTCACTCCCAGAGCTTCTTTTTCTATTGTCGAATAACTTCGCTCAGCACCTCTTAATGTCCTTGATGCAAACGCTATTGGAACAACTTCACCATTTTGAACTTTTCTAAAACACCACCTAAACCTACATTGCTTGCATCAACTGCTATCCTTGTTCTGGCACTCGAGTCAAACATTTTCAAAAACCGGTGCTCCTATTAATCATAGTCTTTATCTGTTCAAATTCTTTTTGCATTCTTTCGACCAATCATATTTCATTCCTTTACACATTAAACTCCTCATACTTCAGTGTTATCGGAGTAGTGATCAATAAATTGGAATAATATTCTGTGAGACCCAAAAAACTCCTCAGCTGGTCTTTGTTATTTGGTTCTGGAATTTTGAGAATGGTGTCTACCAACGATTCTTTAGGCATGATGCCCTTGCCATTTATTCGATGTCCCAAATATGTCACTTCATTTTTTTTCACTTACACTTTTCAATTTTGAGTGTCATTCCTTTCTGCTGTAACATTTGCAGAACAGCTAACAATTTTGCATCATGCTCCTCTTGAGACATTCCTGACACCAAGATATCGTCTTGGAAGTAATACACTCCTTGTAGACCATCAAATAGATGATGCATTAACCTCTGGAACACTGCAGCAGCCGAAGCTAATCCAAACGGCATTCTCTTGTACCTAAAAGCTCCCAACGGCGTCACAAAGGATGTCAAATGTCTCGATCCTTCCTCAAGTACCACCTGATGGTATGCTGACGACAAATCCAAAGTCGTGAAATATTTCGCAGGACTCATGGTGGACAACATCTCTCCAATATTCGGTAAAGGATGTCGATCTATCCATATGTTGGCATTTAAATCTCTTAAATCAACACACATCCTAATAGATCCATCTGTTTTTTTAACCAATACAATAGGCGATAACCACTCCGAACTTTCAATTGGTTCAATTACATCTTGCTTGCATAGTTTTTCTAACTCAGCCTTTAATGCATCCTTGGTGCCGATGGTATACTTCTCACTTTATGTACGACTGGTGTCACACCTCTTTTGAGAATGATGCGATGCTCAATCCTTTAAGCCAAACCAATCTTGTCATTGAAGACATTTGGAAACGTTTTTGCTAAACTCTCTGCATCGTCACACACATTCTCAGAAATGCAAAGAATGGGTACACTCTCTCCTGGATGTATCTTGATATTCAATGACGCTTGCTCCCACCATCCTACTATCGAAAAACCATTCTCCGCCACATACAACCTGCAGTAGGTCTTGCGTCCTTCAAATTTCAGTTTCACCCAAACACAACCTATGATATTGATAGGTGTCTTCCATATCCTGTTGCTCTGGTTTTGTCATCTGTAAATCTTCCATCTTCTTCTTTAAAACATTGACATATGTCTGCACATCAACCATAGTATATGGGGAACCTGTATCCACCATCACTTGTAAAGTTATACCATCAATATCCATAGGAACCCAAGATCCTACTCCATCATCTCTTGGTGTGACAGTAAGTATCTGGACTCTATCTTCTGCCATATCTGTTATTGCTACCATATTACCGGGACCAGCAATTTCCTCCACAGCTCTCACGCCTATAGTAGTTGCACCTCTGCTTCTATAAAATCGACCTGTATTTCTACCAAATCTGCCATTATATCTGCCTCTTCCTCTGTTGCTGCGACACATCTTTCCAAAATGTCCTGTATGTCCACACCTAAAACACTCTGCCGAGAATGCCGGACACTCCTTTTCCATGTTTTCATGTTTATTCCATCCACAATATGTACACCTATTACTTTGCTTGAATGCACCTCCTCCATCTTGTCTGTATACACCAGATGCATCTGACCTGACCATTCTCTTAACCATGGCAATCAGTTTTCTTCTGTTGTTTTGCTGTTCATCATTTATCTCTTGGACTGACTTAATTCCAGAATACTCCGGTTTACTTTGAACCTCTCTCATACATTTTCACCCATTTCATTGACCTGGCTATCTCAACAGTCTTTCCAACGTAGGATTCTTCGCCTGCCATAATCGTTGCTGAATGCGCGGGTCAGCCACATGCAACACTATCTGATCACGCAAATATTCATCTGTAACCCCTGTGAATGCACATGTGGCCATTAATCCTCTCAAAGCAGCCAATATGAATCAATACTTTCCTCTTTGCCCTGTTTCCTTGTGAAAAACCTGTATCTTTCAATACAATGTTGGACTTATTACCAAAATGTTTATTCAATTTAGCAACTGCTATATCATACTTTCGTGACCCACTTGATGCTTCACCCCATGTTTCTTCATCCTGCTCCAACTCGGCAATGATCTGAAAATCCTCAATGCTTCAGTACCAATACAGTGTAACAAGGTTGCTTCCTTCTGATCATCGTTAAATTTTGCTCCTCCTATTGCTCTCAAATATACTTGAAAATTGTCTTGCCACTGCTCCCAAGGGCATGTTGGATTCCCAGGAGCCGGTAAGAATTTTATTGGAGCAGCTGTGTTTTGCATGGTAGAGCTTGATGATGATTAGTATGCAATGTCCTACTCATATGTGGTATGTTCCAGTAGGTCTTCTGTACACTCCTTATATTATTATTTTATTTGCTCTTCTTAAACAGTTTTTATATAATGCCTCAAAATGTCACTCAAACTCCTCGAGCATCCGCGAAAATCAAACTCTCAAAATCACACTGTCAGTTTCTCCGTGTAACACTTGGAGCGTTGTTTAACTCCTTTACACACTTGTTGATGTAGATCCAAACAGCTGTACGTCGTAAGCATGAAACTTACAAATCAGCTTTGTTCCTCCTAAAATGGCGGCACGTATCGCACGCACGAAGGTCCTTTCCTCTAACATTGAACGACGGTTGATCTACACTCGCGCGCAGCCCACTGTAGCTCTTGCCAGTGATTTTACTCTTTATAATTCTTCACTTCAATGCCTCTAACCCGTTCCTCACCATACATATTTTCAGCTCCGCTCACCTTTCGTCAACATAAACGTTCGCATTTTAGCTCCGCGACTCCTCTTCGTCAAACAGAAACGTCGCGTGACGCTACACATCTCTCTTTCTAAACGTCCGGGGCTCCCTCCACTTATCTGCGTCCTCGTCGCCAATTGTTGTGTTTTATCTAATATATAGGCACAGTAGTATCGAGGTATCTTTCTTTCATCTAGTAGATTTATTCGGAGGAGCCCCCGAGTGGGCCTCCTCAACAAAGCCACATCTTCGTGTAGGATCCCATCAACATTCTGGAATCATACACGAAGATGTAACCATAGCAACACATAACATTCTCACAGCCGTTGAAATGTATGCTGTCCCCTCCCAGGTCTCGTGCGAAAGTCATGTGCTTAGTGACACGTGGGAGGCGTATCACGGTTTGAATAAAAGGGGACACGGCTTCCCGAAGGGCTTTCCCGAGCAACCAACTGAGTCTCTTGCGTGCATTTATTCAATGTGTGTAAGTGGTTTCCAGGTCATCCCTGAAAAGAACATTGGCGACGAGGGAGAACCTGCGTGTCCACCGGCCGTGCCGGCACATGCTACCTAGAGTGCCCTGTGCTCTGCTTGTGTGCCGGTTCGGTCACAGCGATCGTCGGCCTCCACAATGGGGTCCCGTTGTGCGTGCATGGGCTAGCTTTTCCGGAGTCCCTGGAGCGTTCGCAGGGCTCAGCGCGAGGTGTGTGCACGGGTTTCTGCTGCCGGGCCTGTCCTGGTGATCGCTTGTTTCAGGTGAGGTTTGTTGTTTTAGGACTCAACTGTTGACTACAGTGAAGACTCTTGTGACAGCCGAGCTGGGCCCCACTATGTTGCTGTGGCCCGGAGTACCGAGGGAAGGAGCTAAAGGTGTGCCAATCCCCGCCTGCTGCGGCCCTGGTCAAACGGGTGCTTGCGCGGTTTTGGCACAGGCACACAGGGGGGCACTGGTTAAAGAGGGAGAAATAGACCAATCCAGAAGAAGTGAGGTTGCGTGTAGGCGTCAGCAGACACGACTCCCAAGTACATTTGCTGGCAAGAAGGTGCCGTTAGCCCGCTTACCGCAGTGCTCACCCCTGTGAGTGGTTAATGTGGTATGGCCCAAGAGCCTCACAGTCCGCAGGTTAAAGAGGTACACCCTATAATGGAAAGAGAGAGGATGGACTGGGATCCCAGATTCAGTGGGAACAGGGGAGCTGCAGCGGCAGGCTTTTCAATACACCCCACCCCAAATAACATGCAAAGGCCCAATCAGAGGGGCGAGCAGCGTCCCGGAACCAAGACGACGGGTGGGTGAACCTACATAATCTCTAGGTCCCGTTTCATAGTCACCCGGCACCTGAATTCGACATGAAGGGGAGTCCCACGTCTATGAAGGCCAACTGGGCGCATTGGCTAGAGAGATTAGAGATGTTTTATGAGGCGGTTGAAATAGTAGTTGATGCGAAGAAGACAACCCTGTTATTATTCTTTGTGGGAAGTGATGTCCATAGACTCCATAAGACACTGGCCTGGGGTGCTGGACCTATTAAGAGGCGAAGACGACTCTCACTGAATATTTTGCACCATGGTGAACATTGATTTTAGAAGACTGCCTGAGGCAAGCGACACAAAGCCCAGAGGAATCTCTTGACTCATTCTATCCAAGGCTTTGCCTGTTCGCCACTATCTGTGCATTTGTAGATGAGGAGAGAGAACTCAGCGGCCAGTAATCCAGGTGTGCCGTTCCAACAAGTTACACATCCAAATATTGAAGGAGCCAGGACTGCCCCACCGGGAATGCTGGAGCTCGAAGGGCCCATGAGTTGGCCACGACACGGTCGGCTATGATGGAAGATGCCATGAGGGGGCTAAAGATGGGTGAGGTGTGTTTAGTCCGGGAGCAGAAGAGAATGAGTGGAGTAGGAAGGGGGGTAGGCCTGAAAGCCGGAGCAGAGGAAGTGAGCACTCGGCCATGCTAGTACTGCGGCACGGCGATGCCACATGCCAGAGGGTCCCCAGCAATAGGTTGCAATGTGGGCGATGCCACAAGGTAGGGAAGTTTTTCGCTCTCTGTAAGACCCGGTGGCAATCCATAAGCACCACCAAGACGACATTCTCGGAGAAGGGACGACATTCCGAGGTGGCCGCCCAGGTGACAACCAGCGGGAAGAACAAGGCTGGCCGGGAGTAATGGTCAAGATGAGGACATAGCGGCTATATCGGAGCTGGAGGATGAAGATGTATTCTTCATAGGTGTTGGAACACAGCTGGTCCCATGAGCAGTGCAGGGCTGCATCGAGGAGAAGATTGCAGAACAAAGGAGTGGCACAGCCAAAGGAGAAGGCCAGTGGACAGGGTTCATTGAGGTGGCAGAGAGGTTGGAGCAGCCGCTCGTCATGTTGTGGTTAAAAAGTAGCCGTTCATCATGTTTTGTTTTAAGGTTATTCAATGTTTAATCCTTGTTATAGTTGGCATGGGATGTAATTTATGGTGGCCCTCCCAGGGCTCATGCGAAAGTCATGTGCTTAATGACATGTGGTCACAACAGATGTGTGATGATTTGAATAAAAGAGGGCACAGCTTCCCATGCGGGCATTCCTGAACAACCAACCAAGTCTCTTGCATACATTTATTCAATGTGTGCAAATAGTTCCAGGGCATCCCTGAAAACATAACAGTTGTGAATGCTAGTGTATCCAATGCATTCGTATTCAACCTGGTGGCACCGCGGTCCACCCTGTAGGACTAGATTAGTCCCTAGCTCATACTAAGTGAGGGTCAGCCCATTTTGAGGACAGAGTTGCCTCCACTAAGGCATGCTATTTCATTGTGTCGCTAAACATCAGTCACAGACAATATTCCATGTGGTCATAGATGCGACAAGAAAATCATTGTCTGTAATGTTTTGAATGAGACAGAGTCAACGATAAGGGAAGCAGAAATCTTCATTGAGGCCCGTCAGATTTGTGCCCAATTTGTAAATCCACCAGGACTCTTTAAGAGCATTGGTGGCATTATGAATTGGTTACTACATCGATAGCCCACCAGAACATGTCATCTGGTGTGTGGCGATGCTCATTGTAGTGTGACACTAACAGTGCATTTGCCTCCCTGCATCTATTTCTAGACCAATGCTCTGTTATATACTTCTTCCCACAAGGGCATTGGATGCAATATATAGCATTCAATGTTTTTCAGTTGGACAAGTGCTTCATGTGGTACATGCATCGTATGCAGGCTGACTAAGAAAGTAGTATCTTTTGACATTGCAGGAAACCCATGGACATTGAAGCACATTTCCAACTGCAAAACATCTAATGCTATTAATGCACCCAATGCCCTTGTGGACAGAAGTATATTGGACAGACTTCTAGACCTGTAAACAAGAGAATAATAGAGCATCTGCCACCCTTAGGGGGAATATTGCATAGCAGGCTCACCTCCCTAGCCTCACAGGGAAGGGCTCCCGCTGGGGAGAAGTGACGAGATCCTGTGAATCGTCACAGTGGGTACCGGGTAGAGGCAAGGTAGCAGCGGAGAGAGAGGGGGACATTGTGACCAGCACGGGCTTGCCACAATGCAAGATTATACCGTAGATAAAGCCACAATCCAGGCCATCTGATTGATTGCTTTCCCCCAGTAGGTTTAAATGGATTTCTCTAGTCAAGTTACAGTGTGGCTGGGAAATTCTAACCTTTGGTCAAAAAATGGGAACCACATCCAGTGCAATATATGTTTATGAAAATAAAACTCTGTAAATAAGAAAAGCATTCAGCAACATATAGAAGACAACATATATTTCTGGAATATCTACCTGTATCTGTCGGGAACGTGGCCATCTAATATTTTTGATATATCCTCAATGTCTAATCCTGTTCCAGTTTTCTCTTCCAGTCCCATGGAATCACAGAGAATAAGGGACAATGATGTACTAGATGTTACATCTTTAATGGAGTACGTTCTGTACTATAAAGAGGCAAAAAAGAAATTATAATAAAGTTTTTGAAATTATCCAATTATAGTAGACATTTTCAAAACTACTTTATGTAACATGGGGAAACAATTTACATTTTAAATGTTGGCTGTTCAACTTACAAAAGCAACCATTAAAAAAAGAAATTACAAAGAGTATGGAGTTAAAATGAAATCATACATTACTAATGCCTTTGCAGTTTATAATTTAACAGACATGAATCATTTCTAAAAATCCATCTTTTATCTGTCTTATCTTTACATATGGATGAACGTTATGTAGCAACAATATTCACAACACATGACTGGAAGACACCCACAAATCTTAATTACGGAACACATTCGATTTCAATTACTTTCACGCAAGAATGGACATACCTTGATGGTTGTCTTACTAAGGGTTCTTCCATAGATAAATGCCTGAAACATTCAGACTGGCTCTTTAGAGGGCACTAATCTAATGCCTCTGTCAGTGCCGTTATTTGTTGACGGTGCTGCTTATACTCCATCAGATATTTAGCTAATGTGAACACAGACATATACAAAACCTCCGTTTTGTGCATTGGTGTGGGGCACCATATAAGGCACTTCGCAAGTTCACCTCATGACTTAACCGTAGTGTTCATTCCCATCAGTACAGGCCTATATTTAATGGCTAGTTTTCTAAGTACTGTGCCAATAACCATCTTTGTAATATCCCTCATATACTTTTTTCAGTATGCACAACAGCTTTGTTGTATCCCTGCTTACAGTGAAGAAATATCTGACTTGTGGCAAAGACTTGCTTAACACAAATCCCATCAACACTTGATGGAAAGATACACCATATTGTAGGTGGAGAAAAGCACTGTATGGGGTCCATTAATGCATTCAAACCCAATTTCGGGGTTGATTGGCCATATCCATGAAAAGCAACTATCCCCATTTAACAATGGGAGAGCCTACACCCATTCAGAGCTAAACATTGTTATCATCGCCAAGCCTGATGACAACATGTGATCTACAGTTATCCATGATTTTATGTGGTACAGCAATAAGATTCTGAATCAATCATCGACCGCTATATAAAGTGGCCTAATAATTCAATAAAAGATTTAGGAAGGAGATTGATGATGTATAAAATATTGGTACTGATAAACACATTGGAGAGAACCCGTATGCTATGCAGCACTGCCTCACTGGCTATCAGCAGACTTTTCCTCCAACCGTCCGAATCTGTCGTGAGTCTAGGCAACCACCCTGAAATGTAACCAAAAACCTGGCCATAAATATAACAAATGTGTTGTGGTTAGTCATATCGCCAGAAATCCCAAATAGTAAAGAACAATATATTTCACTATCCAAAAAACAATGCAATTGTTTCTGGAGTGATGCATGACATGCAAATGACCATGCACGGAACTCATTGAAATCTTCTCCGCAGATTTTAACCAACCAGTAAGGGGGGAGTGGTGGTGGCCTCCCAGCCAATGAGGAGGCTTGGAACGGGGTCCTTACCACACAGGGAAAGACCCCGCTCCAAGCCTCCTTGGAGCGGGAGGCTGCCATCTTCCCTCACGAGGAATCAGGTAAGTGCACTCCCCACGGCCCCTTTCCCTCTCCACCCACTTTTCCACATATTTAAGGCCACCCTCCCCACTTACCTTCTGCTGCATTGCCCCTCGTTGGCGCCGGGAACAGGACTGTTCCCGACACATCTCCAGCACGTAATTAGCCACCATGGAAAGGGAGGTCCCTTTTCCCTTTCCATGGCGCCATTTTGTTTATTTTCTTCCCCATTAATTTCAATGGCCGCCATGGAATGTTTCCATTTGTTTCAATGGCCGCCATGGAAAGGGAGAAGGGACCACGTGCCTGATCCCTGGCGGGCATTTATTTTACTTTTTTTCTCGAGTCGAGATGCGGTTTCTCAGCTTGAGAAAAAAATGCTTTTAGTACCATGTGCCGGGGTAGAATCCTCGGAGGGGGGGCATTACTGGTCTGGTAATGCCCCTGGGGCTACATTAAAGCCCTTGCTTCGCTCGGCTGTAACTATCGCCCTGGGGGCATTACCAGACCGGTAATGCCCCCCTCCGAGGGCTTACCTGCCTAACCTCTGGAATTTTCCCGGAGACTCAGGAATTTTAACCTTTTCTCCGGGTCTCCGGGAAAGTTCCTGGAATCTCAGGAATTTTGATGGGGACAGCTTTCCCCGTTTTTGTTTTATGTTTGCAGGTCTGCGCCGCCTCAGACTCCCTGCCTGAGTGTGGCTTTGTCTCTGCAGCAATGACTGTAACTCTTCCAGCACATTGGCAAAAAGAATGCAGGTGAAGCAAAATAACACGTGTTTATTTTGCTTCACCTTTCATTCTTTTTTGCCGACTTTCAATGCGAACACGCGTTTCTTTTGCTTTTGTTCTTTTTGCCCAGGTTAGGGTGGACTCAGCCCCATTGAACCACAGCCATCAGGTTTGCAGGCTGGACAACTCACCACTGCACTACATAACCTGATGAAAAACAACTAAGGGGAAATGTCCAATTTAGGTACTGCAAAATTCAGGGAAAACCTTTGTATTGGTTCTTGGAGTTTTACATGTGCACATTTTAACGTGTTGATTTTATGGAAAGGCAAATGCCTTTTGTCCTATGCTATGTGGGTGGTTGTGAAAAGGCAATTTAATGAAATGTGAATATTTCAATTTGAACTGCAAATTTCTGACGTCACATCACATTACAACAGAGTTTACGTTTCTGACGTGGGTGGAGTCATATGAAAATGGGCGGAGTTTTGTGACTGTGGGCGGGACATACATCTCAGGAATTTTGATTTTCAAATGTAGGCAGGTATGTCCGAGGGTTCTATTGCTTTAATCACTTCCGAACATCACAAATGCAGAATGGTGTGGAGCCACCTCAAAAAACAGACATGTGTGGATCTTATCAACAAAAAACAGGATTGGAAGCTCTAAACCTCAATACACGGCCATTCGCCTGTCTGCCACTTAATCCCATTAACAATTAACACGGAATCAGAAAAATAAACTGGCAGCATAAACCATCAAAGCAAAGAAACTTTAGGAACATAGGTACGGTACATTAACCCTGAAAATACAAGTACACACGAGTCTAGCCAAGCACTGAAAGAAAACTGCTCTCCAAACCCGGACTACTCTGCATCTCAATTGCAATTACTACATTTATTATATATCTCACACACCTACAAATTAAAAGGAACACATAATTTTTACATAAAACAAAATCTGCAGTCAGTCAAAAGTAGAATGGCAATTGCCAAAACAGGTCCAACTTCAACAAACATTCTAAATAGAGAAAATCGGCAAATAGTAATCAAAACTGCTGAGCTAGTTATCTGAGGTAGGGGACACCTGCCATAGTGTACGCATGCAGTATTAGCAGGCGGAATTAGGAGGTACAGAGGCCCAGATAAAGGATGGTTATAAAACTCCAATTTGGTGGTTAGCTGCATGAGTTTGATTTTATGTCCAATATTTAGCAATCGGAGGATCTGTTTCAGTAAGTGGAGGTGAAACAGGGGTTACGGGTCACAGCATATATTTGAGAGACGAACATCACACAACATTTAGCTGCAAAGTTCTGTGGAACTACTTCAAATAAGCAGACACTTATGCAGTTTGATGTAAACCTCTCGAGAGAATGTACAACATTATTATTTCCATCTAGTTGCTGGAGGTTCACATGATGTGTAGTGAATGGTTGAATTCCTTTTGAGAACTTTAGACATCTGATGGCCCAGTTTGTTTGGCCAGCAAGCTGGGGTTTTGTGAGGGGGTTTCTTTTGATTGGAATCCTACCGTGCGTGGGTAGTTGCTGAGGTGCGTTTGTAGTGTGTTTTGGGTCTGTGTATGTGTGCTGAGTGTGTGTGGTGCACATCCCAGTCGTTCAGTTAGATCTGCTTCGATTGGTTATGTCCGGAGGTTAGCTATATTTCTTGTTTTGGTGCACTGGGACCACGTGCCAGTCCACATAGGGACAGCATGCTCTTGGGGTGGAAGTCCCAAGATCCACGAGTGGCAGTTGTGGATAGGTGTTTTGTGTGTTTGTTAGGGTCTCTGGTTGTGTGTTTGGTAGACCATTTGGGGCAGGTAGTGCTCAAACGTGGCAGGTGTGAGGTTCTCCGGTGGTAGCGGTGGGCGGAAGGTGTTTGGTATTGTTTTGTTGGTGTGGTCCTGCTGCCAGTGGATTAGTTACGCCCGTTTGAATAACCATCTCTTGTTTTCGGAATCGGGTTCAATGTGTGCTATTTGAGGTATGTGTCTGTTGCTGTGGAAGAAAGGGAGGTGTGTGATGTGTGTCTGGTTGGGTGGAAGGAAGGGAGGTGTTAGGAATGGTATTCCGATTTATCTATTTATCCTCTTGCTTAATCCTTCCCTCTGAATGCACGGTGTGTGTCTGCAGGTATGAGGTCATGAATGAAAAGCCAGAAGTGTGACTGACTGGAATGTTGAGTGTATGAGATTCCACCCAAGGCAGTTGGTAATGATGTAGCCTGGGTGGTAGGAGACAGTGGGCTCCCCAAATACTACACTTCCTATCTCCTTGTGATGTGACCTGATTAAAGTAACGTGAAGATCACAGCGGACTACCTGAGTATCCTTTATAAGTACCCTGACTTATGGACATAACGGTCATCTTACCAAATTTTGGAAGGAGGAATACCAGGACTTTGAAACGAGGCTTCCAGTGACCTTGTCTCTGACACACAATCTACAGTGGTGGCTTTAAAGGGACAATCTTCTAAAGGGAATTCAATTAACTCAGCTCGTGTCATCATGTTAGGAAATCAATCTCACCAGGAAGAATGGGCGGTTTGGGAGGCGTCCATCCCATTCATCCAATTGGAGGGAGCTAGCAGCAGCATATCAAGCCCTAGGGGCCTTCTAATCAACCCTATGGGGAAGGACAGTGTTGCTCCAGAGGGGCAATACAATGACCGTCTAATACATCAACAGGCAAGGGGGGTTCCCGCTCCAGACCCTAGGTCTTTCAGCAACCCCAACACTTGTATTACATATTATTATCTAGCCTAATTGTGTACGGTAGTTATTTTTGCACTCAGTGTTAGCATATACTCTAGATGGGGTCTGAATTACATACAGTAGCCATACTTCACATCCAAACTGCTGGTATAGCCTTTATACTCCCCTGCTGCGCTCTAAGAAAAAACTGCTCTGAGCTCTATAGTCGGCCATTGTGTCCCGCACCATAGCTAGTTTGTGTTGATCGTTGCCACGCCCTATAATAGCATTCATGGGGCGATACGGGCGGGAAGCACAACCATTGCTGAGCTCCAGAAGCCCAGCCATTCTTACACTACTACTGCTATGTAAACTCTGCTAACATTGTTAGCCTGTGTGCTGAATTGTGCTCCCCTCCAGTCAGCCATTGTGATAAGCTTCATAGTTAGCGATTGTACTGAATGTGGAAGGAAATTTGTTGCACCTACATGTATACTAGGGGGCAGACGTCAAGCAGGATTTAGATGTATTTTGTGGGAAAGAAATGTGTTGCTGTTAGGGAGAATTCTCAGAAATGTGCAGACCCCCAGCAACTTTGCTGGATTTTGAGGACTTGATTTTTTTTTTTAACCTGGAGAGAGTAAGACCTTTTTTCCCACTCTCTCATGTATTTTAATGTGATTTTGAACTCTGTTTCTTTTGGTTGTGGAGTCTGACAAACTCCATACGCATCATCTGTTACATGGGTCACAAAGCACCTTCAGTGCAGTGGCCCAGGGAAGACTTTCAGATTTCCCCACGGTTTAAATACCTTCTCTTGGATAAACTACTGTTTCCAAGAGAAGTAGAGAGAAATTGAATTGACTTACATTTGTAACTTTCGAGACCCAGCACACACTATCTTACAATAGGGTGCTGGAGGGGTTACCTAGTATCCCCTTTGTCTAGCTTCTCGTGTAACATTTTTTAGGTTACCCTTTTCTCACTGAATGGCTGGTGGCAGTGGTTTCATTTTAACTACCATGGTGTGCATTTACCGCGGGCTGTGTTCGCAGCTGCAGTAAAGCACCAAAGGGTGCAATGTTTGTCAAAATGGCCCCAGTTTTCTTTTTTCACCATTTCTTTGTGGAAAGGTCCTTCTTGAGATTTACTATGCGTGCCAAACCAGGTTTGGTCCCATTGTTCGCTTTGCTTTTGGCGGGATTCGCGAGTGAAGCCGACCTCTGGCTCGAGGGTGTTTGGGGTATGCAGGAAGTGAGGGAGGTGCCCGAAACACCCTGTGCTTAGTCTCCTAGGAGACCCAAATGCACTGTGTGGTGATTGGCCGGCTGACTGTCCGTCAAAGACAGCTACCTTGCTGGGTGAGTGACAGCTAGGCTGGAATGAATGGGAGAGAACTGACTAAAAGACAAGGCTTTTGGCTTGGAAGGCAGAGTCAACCACTGGACGAAGGAACCGAAGAAGAACTTAAAGAGGACACCTGCTGCAACTCCTGGACCGTTGGTTTGCCCGGTGAAGCCCTGCTGCAGTGCCGAAACACCAAGTTCGCATCAACACAGAAGCCCCTGCAAGGACGACTTCTCCCCTTGAGTTGGTGGGACCAATCAACTCCAAAGTAAGCCACCTGGACATCCATCTCGGAGCTGGTTGAATTTCCACAGAGTTGCTGCTGGAAACCGTATAGTCAGGGAGAGGAAAACCAGATTGTACGCGTTGCTTTTAAGCTGGCCAAGAGCTCCAGGAAGATGCTCCGGACTCCCAAGAAGCAGGACTGACTGAGCCTGAGCCCCCTCAACAGAGTGCGGGACGCCAGAAGCAAGGACAGTCCATCTCGACAGCCAGGAACCGCAGTGTTGCTATTTGCGGTAGACGCGAGGAGCTGAAACACTGAACAGCCACTGAAAGTGAAGTTTGCCGGTTGCGAGTTTGGACCGTCCCAGTGCATTGCAGCAGTCCCCCCGATGTCCTCCGTCCTGTCCCCACGACTGGGGCCCTGTGAGACCTGCAGAGCTGCACAGAACAGGAGTCATCTGCTGCATCTTTTCTTCATTTTAAAGATACTGTACAAAGTCAGAGAACTAACCTCTTGCTGTAGAGTTGCTTGCATCTTCTACCACTCACAAGTCTAATCAGCTTGTGGCCCTACATTTGATTCTTCTTTTCTCCAAAGACTTCTAAAACAGTGTGCAAAGACTTTTCCTATATAAGACTTTTGCCCATTGACTTTGGCTTAGCCTTTTGTACTGAATGCCCCTTTCTGGAGGGATCCAAAAGTATTTGCCTGCTTAAGAATTCTTGTGGTCTCTTGTATGTTCTAGATCATCTTTTTCTTTGACTTATTACTATATGATCCTAAATACAACAGTGAAATATTAATGTCCCCAGCACCCTAGCAGTTGAAGTCACCTGTGGGTGTAAGTAGTGACTGGGCCATCCCAAAAGGGTATCTACTGATTTAGAGATATTAAGAGCGTGTATTTCATGAAGTGTATTTGAGTGTTACTATTACATTGCTCCCTTCTGAAGAAGGCTTATTCTGACTGATAAATAAATTCATAATTGATAATTCAAGAAACCTTGACTGTAAGAGTTTATTTGAATACTTGTAACTGTAAATCTCTGTAACTCCACTACAGCTCACACTGACCCCTCTTGAGATAAGCCTGGCTGCTCAAAACGCTACCAAAACTGTGTAGTACAAGCTTATACCAAAGGTTGGGTTTCCTATACCTGTAGTCAGAGTTTGTAGTGTTCCCAGAGGGTACTGCATACAAACCTTGCCTAACAGTTGCGCCCGGATGTCTTTTGGGAGTAGGAAATGTGTTTCAATGATTTGCCATGTGTCACATTTAGGTAGAATTGTGAAGATTAGCCATGCGTCACATTTAGATAGAATTGTGAAAATCAGCCGCCTAGAAGAACTTTGAGAATACCCAAAGTACTAACCACCCCTCTCCTGCTCCCCTCCTACACACCTCCCTGTAATATACACGCCCATCGGCTAGCTAAATTACACACAAACATACACTCAACATAATTAACACCCGCATACAACAATCACCACTGGACCTTAGCCCTAGGGAAACGGCAAGCCAATGTGCACAACCATAGCCTTAAATACCAGCACATTTAACAGATATAAAACACACACCCAACACAACAGACACTCAGACACAAACAACCCAGGCATTGGGCCTCACCCTTACGGATACAACAAGCCAGTGCACAATATCAACCCATCTGCAACCCAACACAAACAGGTGTCAGTTTCTCCTGCTTCTGGGCCTATCCTATCCCTCTACCCTCACTAACCAACCCTGTCCTCTTTCATGCAGAGCCATGTGAGCGCCTGAAGACTACCACTGGGTGGTATTGTTGCGCAGTATAAATCAACATAACAAAGAACATGGGGTATTGTGCAGAGAAGGACCTTTGTTCCCTAAAGGCAGCTCACATCATGGCCTGGACAATGTAGTAGCAGACAGTGTGGGCAGGGTCTGTCTATTCTAGGAAATCCCTCACTTGGATATCTGCAAGTCTGTCTCTACAGTGTATTCTGCGGATAGACGTATTGCCATGGGCTTTCTTCTGATGAGTTGCGGAATGAAAGATGGTGAAAAGGGGTGAGTGTGGAGAGGTAGTGGCTGTACAGTACATCAAGGAAAAAAAAACCTTACTTGCATCTTAATGCCTTCATTTGTCCAATGCAGAGTGGAACGTTTTCTTATCCAGTCTTCTCTATTCCACTAATGTGTCAGTGAAATTGATACAAAATGTGTTCTGTTACGAAGAGTTACCATTGTACTATTCCTTGATCACTAAATGCATGTCGACAATCTACATAATTTACTTCCACAAGTTTCTTCTTTAGCTGTCCATGAGTCTGATAGTGCCCCCCGACCCAGTTTGCTTTATCACAGGCAGTACCACTGGCAGATTGTAAGTGCCCCACACTCTGGGATGTAGGCAGCCACCATCAGTGTGATTTATTCCAATAGGTCTCTGCTTGGCTTGCAGAGGTGAAAGCTCCGTTTATGCAGTTTGCTTATGTGACTCAGGCTAATATGCTAGGCTGGAAAGGTATGAGCTCACAGCATACTCTTTTTTTTATTTTTATTAAATGAGTTAGTTTGTTACAAACCTTTTAATTATGTCACATCTGTTTAGCAAGGAAACAAATAAAAAAAACACAGCAAGGCAAGGAGTGCAATCACTAGATGCAAGGAAAAGTCAAAGTCAGGAAGATCTTGTAAAATAAGATTATTGAACCGTTCCCTTGGTGGCTTCAAAGCTGTCCTCTCCGGGAGGAACTAAATATATATGGATAGTCTCTAGGAATCTTTGTTAGGAGATTTCCATCCAAAATTGCAGATCAGCAAATATCGTTTTTTTCTTCTCCCAAAATAAGAGAGTTCCATCTTTCCTCTGGGGTTAACCGGGAAGTCGTCGCTGGTAGCCGCTCGCTATATTTTCTTCTTATGTCCATAAGGGCTTCACACTCCATCACTAAATGGTGTAGAGTTTACATGTGCAGGTTGTTTTTTGCAGAAGCAGCAGGAGGTTGGCATATCTCTTAGTTGTTTCCTTTGTCCCAGCACCTCTCTAGTTGGTAGAAGGTTGAGTCTAAAGCGCAAGAATAAATTGTGCATTTTTGATGATGGAAACCGTTGGAGGTACGCTGGAAGTTGGTTTAGTGAGTGTGCCTCTGTCAGACAATTAATGGACAGTTTGTAGAGTGATTTCAGATGCCGTGTCTCGGTCCAATCTTTCCTCTGTATCAGCTTCTTGATTGCAAGAGGATTATGCTTCAACGTTTCTATTGAGGCATTCAAAGACTCGATCCAATCACAGCAGTTGGTCTTCCATTTATTTAGAATCCAAGCATTACAACCAGTCGGTGTTGATCTAAGAATATCGCTGGCAGAAAGATTAACACCGATTATTGTTTTCCGAAAGAGATCCAACTATTTCCATAACACTGGCGTATTCTTTGTACTGGAAACAAGGCTGGTAAGGGAAGAACTTTCCTCCAAAACACGCCTTCGAGCCGATCCCAGATCTGACATGACTGGTTTAATATGGCTTCTGCTCCATAGCATACAATTGGTACCACTTTTTGCTGATAGAAAGTTTGCAAAGGGAGCAAGGAGTATTTGCCATATTTTTTATGTAGGATCAGGCCTTGGTGCGCTAAAGAGTCTGTTTTGGCTCTTAGGATTGTCTCCCATTCCTGTTCACAGATGCTTGAATTGAGACAAATTCCCAGGTATTTGTATGAATAGACCCGCATTAGTTTGGTCGAATGTATGAACAATGAGAGAGGTTTCTTTCTATGGCCTTGCATAGCTGTGAATATCATGGCTTGTGTTTTTGCTGTATTTATCGCAAGCCTATTGACTTCCATGTATGTGTCTAGTCAGTCGAGGCGTTTTTGAAGGCCGATTTGGGTTCTGTCCAACAGGACCAGGTCGTCCGCGTATATCAACCAAGGGACTTCTGTGCCATTCAATATTGGGGGGAATGCTCTAATCCCTTGTTGAGATGTTGCCATGTCTGATACAAAGATTAAACAGGGTTGCTGCCAGGGGACAAACCTGTTTCAACCCTCTCCACGTATCGGTTTTACTCGTAAAAGCTCCCTTTGTGGATAGGCACCCGTACCGAGATGTTAGTGTAAAGCGCTCGAATAGCATCCAATAGATCTCCTGGACCATTCCACAGCTGCAGTTTTCGCCATAGGATGTCTCAATCTACAGAATTGAAGGCTTGTTTTAGGTCTATAAAGACAACATGCAGTTTGGTCTTGGTCCATATAGCCTCCAATATGAGTATGTTGAGAATGATCAAGTTGACATTAGTGGTAACACACTTGATGAAGCCCGTTTGATGAGGGTCTCCTCTGTTGGTATTTTTCATTCACCTCATGAGCTGTTGAAGTAGCATTGCTGCAAAAAGCTTCCCCAAAGGGTCTAGTAGCGCAATTGGTTTACAGTTCGTAGGCAGGGCTCTATCTACATGTTTGTAAATGGGGATTAGTATTGCCGATTTCCACGAATCGGAAAGCTGCTTGGAATCCAGAATCGCCTCGAAAAGGGCCTGGCAAAAATCAGCCCAGGCCTCAGGGTTGGCTTTCAGATGTTGCTTAGATAAGCCATCGGGCCTGGGGCACGGGAGGAATTAAGATAAATTTGCGACAGGATAGTCTCCCGGTCCCATCGAGCATTGTCGATAGTTTCCAGGTGCTTTGCAGAGTCACTATGTTGTTTACCATAGTCTCTGTTCTTGGTTCACAATTATTTATTTTTTTAAAAGTTTTATTGGTTTTTACAACAAACTATCAACATTCAACAAAACAAGCAGTATTTATCATAATACTTTAGCATCATGTACATATCGTTAAGTATCTACTGCTTACCCTTTACCCTCCCCAACTCGAGCCTACTCCACTTCGCATTCTGCTTCGCTTTCCTCCAGGGGAACCTCCCCTTCCATATTCTCAAAAGTTTCCTGACCGCTTAAGCAGTCCTGGGTGGATCCATACAATGTGGCCACTAAGTGTTTCCAGGCCGTCAGAGTTTCTGCTTCCTCCTCCCCTACCAGCCGCTTCATGGCATACTGCCATTTCGGCTTCGGTCCATTTCTGGAGGTCACTCCACCAAACAGTAAATATGCCAATTCCTTAAGCTTGCTCACATGTTTAAATTTGCGCGGTCTAGGGAACCCCCCCTACCATGCATGCCCACACTGATTCAACTTTTAGCTTAATACCATTCTCATTTAATCGGTTGGCTAGTTCTCCCCAGAACTTTCCAATTTCTGGACATGCCCAAACATGTGTGTCATCCCTGCGTTTTCTTCCCCGCATCTCGGGGCATGTGTGTCGTTCAGCGTTCTTAAACCGAGCTATACTCTGGGGAGTCGTGTATGCCCTGTGGGTTACATATAGCTGTATTTGTTGTAGCCTCGCATTCCTGGACACTTACCCTTGAGCCCGCTCCCATAGCCCGTCACTCATGAGTTCCCCGGCTTCCTCTTCCCAATCCCGCCTTAATTGGGCCACTTCCTTCCCCATCCTGGACATCAGCAGCTCATAGATTCGAGAAACCTCATGCCCTCGCTCTGCTATATCATATATCGTTTCTATGGCCATGTCAGGTTGATCTGCCAGTATTATTTCAGACCATGTCTCTCTGATCCGCCGTACCATTCTAGTATAAGTAATATGCTGCCCTACATGTAAGCCTGTTTCCTCTACCAGCACCCCGAATTCCTTTACTTCCCCTTCCTGCCATATGTCTCCCACTGTTGCGATCCCCACCAGTTCCCAGTGCCTACGAATCGTCTTCTTCAGTTGGTTCTTGGTTCCCAATTCACAGGATTTGCATAGAGTTCGGTAAAGTGAGACACCAGGCTATTTCAGATACTTGAGCAATTAGAAATGCCCCTTGGTTAGTATTGCTGTTTAGGAGTGAATATAATGAATGAGAATTGCGGTTTTGCCATGGCTAATAGCATACATTCTGCATACCACTGGAACGGGAGGCTCTTGTGATGGGCTGCCAATTTCTATATTTTTGCTTGATTTTTTGGTTATTCAGTCGGTCATTCCTCTAGACACAGGGACATCATTTGCTTCAGGTCTCTGCGTTTTTGTTTTCTCTTTTCTACTAGTTCACGATGGTATGCATGATTATTATTTGTCGCAGTTGGTTGATATCTTGCCATATCAGATCTAAAGGGGCAAGAAGCCAATCGTAGTCAAGACGTTCCAGGCCGGTACGAGTACGTTGCCGGTACGAGTACTGTTGAGGAATTCCCGTGTAGCGTTCTGCACATCTTGATTGCCAATTCACAATCTGGTATGGCCAATATTCAAGATTAAAACCGGCAAGTTGATAGAAGCTCTTCTCTCTTGGGGCGATTTCCAAGACAATATCAAAGTGTTATGGTCGCTTTTGAGAGTTGAAAGTATCTGTAGAGAATCCAACTCCAGAAGTAGCGCTGCAGAGGAGAAGATATAATCTAAAAATGCTTGCGACTTTCCCTTCTGCCAGTGGGGGTGGAAGGATGTCATTCTTCAGATGTCCATTGTTCAAGAAGATAGATTGTGCCTTCAACTCATGGATCCACAGTTTCTCTTTTAAGTATTAGTTTTGATCAAGTATCAGAACTCCCAGCATTTAAACAGATGTATGTTAAGGTCTCCCACAAGATGAAGTTAATGGCTAGATAGTGGATGAGTAATGCATCTATTGCCTGAAGTAGAGAGTCAATGAATATATTATCATTCAGCGCAACATGATTCCAATACAGGTTACCTATAGCTATGGTTCTCATCGGAGCATCCTGAGTTGCTAGGGTTGAGATTATGGTAATCTGGATAAGAGGGTTCACAATAATGTTCTCTTGAATCTTTGTTAGATCCAGACTTAATCAATGTCACGCGATCCGATGACGGCCGTCCCTTAGCACGGTCGATTGCAGGGATCAAAAGCATGGCATAGCCGGCAAACGGGGCTTGGTGTCGAAGCCAGGTCTCCTGCAAACAAATTATGTCATATCTACATAGCTCTGAATTGTCGTCCTGAAATAAATGAGTGAAACCTCTTGTGTTCCATGAACAGAGTTTCCATGGAGAAGTAGCAGAAGCAGATGTTTTCTAAAAACTTAAATCAAATCGGGCTGAAACTGTTGTGTTAGGTTTACTTCGAATTAAGGGTCTTTCTGTCCCTTAGTGGTTTAAGACTTTCCTTTGCGTATTGGTATCTTCAGGACCAAAGCTTATCTTAAGACCCCTGTCGCCCCCAGTCCTCACTATGTCGTCTGTAGGAATGTCTTCCTCTGTTGGTGTCTCAAAATGAATACAGACCGACTGTCTGTTCAATCAGAGCCTCCTCAGTTACCTTTCTTAAATTGGTTGTAGCACCTCCGGTTTGTTCTCTAGCAGGGGGTAGTTTTAGATTTCTTAGGAAAGCCTAGAACCATTTAATCTAGGTGTGCCTTCTTCTTTCCTTTGATTTGCAATTCAGTGACTTTAGATCCACTTCCACCTGTTGCTTCTGAAATATTGCAACAGAATCTTTTTGCGGCTTATCCGCCATATGGTGCAGAGCGGCAAGGCTCACGGCTTCTGTGTTTTCATGTGTCCTCACAGTGGGCACAGGGTCCTTGGTCTGATGAGGTGGTTTAATCTTTGGTGCCACCTGTGATGCGTTGGAGCTCAACACCCCTTGGCATTGACGCTCTTCTGCAAAAGTAGTGATGTTATCAATAGGCAAATCTACGATGGAATGATTAGAGTCAGCTGATGTTACAGCTGAGTCCGCCGTAGCTGTCTGATGGCCTTGTGACATGGTTTACTTAGAGTTAAGTATCCGGGAGCAATAGCTCAGCGGCAACGTTGCTCGCCTTGGAAACAAGACGACACGAAGCAACACAGGTTCGATCCCCGGGTCAGCGCTTAGAAACCTCTGGGTATTAAGCGCGTTATAAATACGCGACTAAGTGACATATTCCTGTAACAGCGCCTCGATGCCCCTGGGCTGTGTGAGGGCTTTAAAAATATAAATAAATAAAGTGAAGGAGCCATTTTACGAGTTCTACAGTCCTTTGGCATCCCAGGAGGTGCCATTTGTACCTCGGCCATCTGTTGGTGCTCTTAATCCACATTCATTCGGGTACTTTATTTTGGTGGCCACATCTCACATGCTCAGTGGAAGTACCTGTATTGCTTATGGGCCATCCAGCAACAGTGTCAAAATATCATCGCTCTTGTCGCAGCAATTTAGCAGTTTCCAATAATGCCGTCATCATAATTGACTTATCTGTTTGTTGCCCTCTTGCTAATCAAAGAGTCTTGCTTGCCACAAAGAGGACTGTTCTGCCTCTATATCGAGTCTATGCAGGAGCTTGGTTGTAAGAGTTTGCAGGTAAACCTGTTTGGTGTGGATCAGTGCTAGGAGAGTGACTTGGTCTCTCATAGACTCACTGTATGTTTCATATAATTTTGAAAAGGGGGTTAAGGAAATTGTCAGGGCAGCCATCAATATATTGTGTAGCTCTAGCATTGTTGTTGGAAGATGAGGGGGTTCGACTGTCTAGAAGCACATTCTGGGGACATGTTAGCCACCACAACCTTTTTTTTTCTCGCCTTTATTCAGAGGCAGCATTGTGTCCATTGCTGAATTATTTACACATGAAAAGACATCATCCGCGAGAGGCATGTCGCACGTGGGTGTAGATGTATAAAGCCCACGTGAGAGATCGTCTCTCTCATAATAATCGATGCAGGGAAGGATTGCCTGTTGTGGGTTAAGCGCGGCTGTAGTAGACAATGCTGCAGAGCATATCAGGGCGAAACTCATTCGTTGAAGTATCCCAAAACTTAGAGCCAGCTGCAATAGTTAAAATCAGCGTCATTACTCTGGTGTTATTCAAAGCGGTTCCAAAAACCAGCCTGTGCTTTTCATCGTTTTGCATCAACGATTTTATCTCTGTGATGTCCAATGTCAGCTTGATGTACATCATTGTCATGCTGATTAGAATGAGTATTAATCGGTTGCAATGTCCGATTGGCATCTTTCAATTTCCTTTCTGTTGGTAGTTTTTCTTCCCTGTATCTCCAGTCATACCTGGCCAGATATTTGTGAAGACTGTCCTGAAGAAAGTGGCTATATCAATACTAACACCACTGAAACCGGTAGACGGTGGTTGCTACATATAGGAGGCCAAAGTCTGCCTACCCCTATTTTGAGAAACTCGTAACTCTCCACACTCCCTGTTAAGAAACAGTATCTACGAACAGAGAGTGAGGAGTGTTCTGTCTTCTTTCATTTCCCAATAGGTGTTGCTAACCTAAAGCAACATTCTCTCATATTGGGTTTTTTCTTTTAACCCTAAGTAACCCTAGGTTCACTCAGTAAGTCTACGGGCTATTAAATTGTTATGTACCCATAATAGATTACTGATCATATGCCATAGGTCTTCTTTTTTAACCTTATCTCTCTCTTTATGTATTCATATACATGTGAGACAGTGGCCTAGGACGGATCCGGTTGAATATTTTGCCTATAGCTTTTTGACTATCTGGAAAAGCACTGGACAATTTGTTGTTATAAAGATCTCTTTCCTTTTCTTTTACTGTCTCCTTTTAGATAAGCAGCACACCAGTGCTTTCTAGTATTCGTCACCAGGTAGGCAGCTTTAGTAAGAAAATTGTTCTATCCTTGTGTCTTTCTGAAAACCTAAACCTCCAAAGGCCACTGAGTGACTGATAAGCTTTGTTGCAGATAATTAGACACAGATGTGATTACATAAAGATTCAACTTTGCCATGTCCTTGCGCTTGCTTCACAAAATGACAAGTGTGTGAGGACCAAAAGAGTGCAAACTGACTCAAACCATACTCTTATCAGCCACATCAGGATCC
>CM010928.2:943385194-943403444 GCA_002915635.3 Ambystoma mexicanum | reverse complement strand
GCGGTGGTGAGACAATTGCCTACTAGTAAGACCCAGGGGCGGACGGGCTTCCGAGTGAGTTTTATAAAGCATACATAGCAGAAGTGCTACCTCCGATGCTGAATATGCTAAATGAGGCGTTTGAGACGGGACAGCTGCCAGAGTCGCTCAGGGAAGCAGTTATAATTCCGCTTTCTAAACCAAATAAGCCTGGACACAGCTGTGGCTCCTACAGACCACTATCAATGCTGAATCAAGACAGCAAGATACTGACAGCTGTTTTGGCAAGCAGACTGCGAAGAGTCATAGACAAACTCATACACCCTGATCAGACGGGTTATGTTCCAAATAGGAACATAACTCATAATCACAGGCGACTCCACCGAGTCATCGAATGGGCGGGAGGGAACGAGGGTGACATGGCAGTAGTGTCCTTGGACGCGGTAAAGGCTTTTGACTCTGTCAAGTGGCCATGGCTGCTGGCGGCTCTGGCGGAATATGGGATGGGGCCTGGATACATAAGATGGGCAAAGATGTTATACAGTGAGCCGCTGGCCAGAGTTAAGACGGGAGCTGTTATCTCAGAGAGATGGCGGCTAGGCAGAGGTACTAGACAGGGATGCCCATGGTCCCCTATGTTATAATATTGGCTTTGGAGCCTTTGGCTATATATCTCAGACAACAGTATGACACCATAGGCATCGAAGTGGAGGGGAGCGACACTTGATCTCCTTGTATGCAGATGATTTGCTATTGTATCTGAGGTACCCGGAGGAAAACCTCCAGTACATCTTGGAGGTTATGGATCGGTATGCGGGCTGTCCGGAATAGCTGTGAACCCTCAGAAGTCTGTAATTTTCCCGTTAGGTAGCTATAAGGGACTCCCTGTAGAGCAGCTGCCGGTGCTGCAAGCCCCTTGGGCCGTTGATCCCTTTCGGTACCTTGGGATAGATGTGTATCATACGGTAGAAGAACATAAACACAATATGGAGGTAGCCGTAGCAAAAATTGAGAAAAGTATGCATTTTTGTGGGTAGCTGCCGCTAGCAATGATGGGGCGCAGCGCAATGCTTAAGATGGTGGTCCTGCCCAGACTTCTGCATTAGTTTGGGAACATTCCACACTTCATACCTGGGAAGTTTTTTGCCAGATTCAATAGTATATGTAGGGATTTTTTGTGGCGGGGCACTAGGTGCAGGGTGGCACTGTGGAAGTTGCAAAATTTATACGAAAAAGGGGGGATACGGCTCCCCAACTATGAGGCCTACTATGTAGCGAGCCAATTGCAGTACGTAGCTAAATGGCTCTCGGATGAAGGAACCCCCGAATCCAGATTGTTCGGTGCAGACTGTGCCCCATTTTATTTAAAAGAAGTGATCTGGAGACCGACCAGGGGGCGCAGACATGCAGGCAGCCTAAGCCCGTGTCTCCCTCTCCAGCGACAACGAATGCTGAACCAAATTCGCCTAAAAAAAGATCAAACGCAACGCGAAAAGTGCATGGGACCGAACATGAACAATTAGGGACGAAGCGGAGGAAGTCTGGAGAAGAATCGTAAGCATCTTCTCAGTAAACGCGGTCCCGGAAGAAAAACGCTCGAAGCCGTCACACAACAACAAAGATGGCGGCCGACTAACCGAAGCCGAGGAATCAGAACACCCCGAGGCGGGCGAAGAGCGAAGGTGCCTGCAGACACGAGCCGCAAACCGGCCGCAGCAGAAGAAACGCAAGGGATGCCCGTAAGGGAGTGCGGGGGGCCGCGATCGAAAGCCATAAAAGTGAGGAACAGACTTCCGTAGCTCCATCCCGCCCCTCCCCCCCACGGATATGCTCGAGGCGCGCATCCCACCTTAATCAGGCTCCCGGCTCAGGTCGCGCTGTATGCCCCTTAACAAGCAGCCAGGGGCGACACACGTGGCGAAGGACTTGCGGTTCCACCTACCTGGGAGAACCCTGCAGGGCAGGTCAAGGCGAGTGCGGAACACAGCGAAGAGCACTTCACAAACATCAAAACTCGAGCCCTCGAGTACTCATAGCCCCGGTGCTCACTGTATCAGCATAAGGCCACGCTTAGAAAAGGGAGGCCCGCCACCAAAGCTGGCATCACCATCCGTTAACACGTTGCACTGCCACCACAGATTGCTGAAAAGCGTGTGGACACTCTTAGCTACTCAAATAATAAAGCACCGGTGGCCATCTCACCCAACTTGGCACCTGGCTCCATTCAAGCAGCAACCCTTTGACAAGCTGGGTGGTGACCCCCAGCGACACGCATGGACAGAGTACTAGCACTCTCATACAGTAGCACAATACCCCAACCCCAGAAACCTTGTAGAGTTATCTCAACCCACTGCGACACGTGTGCACAAAGTATAGAGATATACTCTAAAAAGCTTTGTACCATACAGGCAAAAAAAAAAAGGAGAACCTGCATCGAGGCTAGCAACGCCTCCCATCGACTTATTGCACCGCCACCAAGAGCACAGGGAGACCTTTACGCCTCCCAGACAATAAAGCTCCTACGCACTGCCCCGGTCGTTGTCACCCTAAACAAACGCCGACCAAACTCTACGCACAAGCTGGATCCAGACCACCCTGGCAACATTGCGCAGGTTCAGTCGCCCAACGAGGCAATGAGCAGAAATGAAGTGCAAAGCACCTCGGAGATACCAGGTAACGACCGGTGACAGTGCCACAAAATCCGAAATTCGCCTCCTTCTCGGGGAGATCAGGTCGATAAAGACAAGCCTCACAGAAACTGTAACAGACCTCCAAATCAAAAATGGCCAAGGTAGAAGATAGGCTGGACGCCGTGGAGAATGTCCAGCAATCAGGGGACATTAATCACAATGCAGTACGAAGCTCGGCTCCAAGACCTAGAGCAGAAGGACCGAGACGTAGAGTCCAAAATAGACGATTTGGAAAACCGGGAGACGGAGAACCAATATAAGAATCATGGCCTCGAGGAAACGCAGGGGGAAACCCCAAACCAGCCTGGAAAGTAAAATAAAATCCCTGATTCTATCTCTCTATGAGGGCGAAAACCCTCCCAGCAAATGCAATTCGACAGGGTACACAGAGCGGGTGGCCCGCCGCGCGGACCCCGCTCAGTCCTTGTTAAATGCCACTATTACACGCAAAGAAGGAAAATCCTGGCCAAGGCGAGAAACAAGGACACCATAAACTTCGAGGGCTCAAAGGTCAAACTCTTTCAAGACCCTATCCGCAATGACCCTGGCTAAAAGAAGAGGATGTCGGCCCCTAACGGGGTGGTTGCAGGAAAAGGGAGTTCGCTATCGCTGGGGACACCCTTTCTCGCTCTCTTTCGAATACGATGGTGAGGAGTTCAGGCTCACGTCGGTTGAGGAAGCGGAAAGAGCTCTAAAACACCTGCAGGTCTCGGGGGAGATGCAAATTCCGAGCCCAGAAGAGAACCAACAGCCCATTGCGCGATTCAGCACCAAGCCACCCGACGAGGACGAGCGCAATCCAAATGGAAATTCAAGAAACTTACACTCCTTGAGGAATCACTGATAGAATGCAAAAGTACAGCAACTCTCGAGGCCCATGAGGGAAAGCCGGCTTCGATCTCGCCCGCCTCAGCACCACAAGCTAATAGTTGATTGGACATTTGTCATGTTAAAGTTAAGGCCATGGACCCATATAAGTTAATAGTTGCACTTAAGCAGGCCGCATTAATTGTTCTAGTTTTAGGTTTGAAAATATGCAATATCGCTGGAGAGGGGCCCCTTTAGTGTGGCCTTCTATGAAAAGGCGTCTCATTCTCTCACAAAATGGATGCTCCCGAGAGCATCTCGCAGGGGGAGGGGAGGAAGGGAGGGAGGGGGGAACAAGCAATCCTACAGAACAGAAAAATTGAAAACGTTACAATACTTTACATAGGGGGGGTCCTTCTCAATATGGCAATAACCAAAAACTGGTGTGGAAAATAAAGCTACCTCAAAAGCTACAGACAAATGGGGCACAACATAAGATCCACATTGGTCAGTATGGCTAGGACTTATGGAATCGTCCTTCGTTCCCTTAATGTTAAGGGCCTCAACTCCCCTCAAAAAAAGGTCAATGTTAACTCGTCAATTTTAAACAATCCGGAGTTGACATTCTTTTCGTCCAAGAGACGAAATACACCCGAGGGGAAGAACGTAAAATTGTGGGGCAGGGACATGGAAGACCCAATATGGGCATCAGGCCCCGCGTAAGAAAGGAGGGTGGGAATACTATATAGGAAATCCCTGGGCCCCATATAGACCACATACATAGAGATAAAGAGGGCAGGTTCGTAGCCTGAAAAGAAGGATAAGAACACGTAAGGTCACTCTCTGCTCTGTATATGCCCCCGAATCAAGCCCAATTCCACCTTTATCGAGCCATTGCTCGATTTCCTAGAGAACTGGCGAGAGGGCACCCTGATTTGCGGGGGAGATTTCAAATGTAGTGGCAGAAAAGAGAAAAAGGATTGGCTTTCAGTGGCACAGAATGTCCATCCCCCAGCCACCTACAAGGTGATAGATTTCGAGGCTTGTTAAGAGAACATCACCTAATAGACACCTGGCGCGCAACGCACCCAGAGGACAGGAAATACACCTTCTACTCTCCCCCCGATCAAACGTTCTCAAGAAAGACCTATATATTATTGTTAGCAGAGGAAGGAGAGCGGCTATCTTGAAATCCACCATAGAAAT
The DNA here is from genome assembly GCA_002915635.3 of Ambystoma mexicanum. Lineage (NCBI taxonomy): Eukaryota > Metazoa > Chordata > Amphibia > Caudata > Ambystomatidae > Ambystoma > Ambystoma mexicanum. The sequence continues at coordinate 943,398,762 of CM010928.2, read as the reverse complement.
TGTATCCTGGTCAGACCATGAAACTATGCACTATAGAGGCTAGAACCTCGGCCCCATCGCCCAAACCCGAGCGCAGATGGATTGTAATGACTTCTTGTGCAGAGATCCAATATTTAAAGAAACCCTGGCAGAGCCATCACTAATTATTTTGAAAGTTAAACGACGTTAACGACATGCCACTAAACACAGTATGGGAGGCAGGAAAAGCCACGATTAGGGGGCTCCTCATAGCAGAAGGTGCCGGCCAAAAAAAGGCTCAGACAGCTCAGAGAAGGGAAATTGAGAACAGAGATAACATCTCTAGAGAAAACTCTGAGGCAGAATCCAACTCACGAGGTAGACTTAATAGACCAAAATCAAGGGACTTAGGGGAGAATTGAGAGACATATGGCAGGGCAAGGCACTCACGCAGCTTAAGTACCTAAAGCAGAAGTTCTTCGAGAAGGGGGATAAGGCCCACACAATGCTAGCAAACCGACTTAGAAAACAAAGAGCGAAAGCGGCAGTCCATAAGATTAACGATGAATCGGGCTCCCTCCTCACTGGTCGCCAGGACATAGTCAACGATTTGCTAATTCTATTCAGAACTATACACAACAGAGGAGAGGAGCATACCCGGCTATTCACCCATATTTATCCGCTCTCACCCCCGACCAACAATAACAGAAGAACACCTAGGAGTACTAAATTAATCCCAATCACCACTTTGAAGTTCAGGAGCGATTTCGAATCTAAAAGCGGGCTCAGCACCGGGACAAGACGGGCTACACACCAGCCTTTATAAAACCCATAGCACCTCCTTGACCCAATTCCTTACTAAATTATTTAACTCAATTTGGAGACGGGCCAGGCACCTAAATCGTTTACTGAATCCATAATTATTGTCATTCCAAAGGAAAATAAAGACCCCCCTGGAATGCTCATCATATCGCCCTATCTCCCTAATTAATGTAGACGCCAAGATCTATTCTAGCATCTTAGGCGGCACGGTTGGCGGTAAGTTTTGCCACAGCAGATCTCACACTGACCAGGTCGGGTACATAAGGGGAAGGCAGGGAGCAGACAACATCAGGAAGACCCTGGATCTCATGGCGACACTGCGAGAGGCGGGAAGAGGCCCCCTGCTCCTATCGATCGACGCCGAGAAGGCGTTTGATCGCGTGGAATGGCCTTTTTACGGGCAGTACTAAGATGGGTCGGCCTAGGGAACACATGGATCCAAGGGGCCAAAGCACTCCTACCACTCTGTTCAAGCTAGAGTATCTATTAATGGTTCGCCCTCGACGTCTTTCACGCCTAACACGGGGCACGAGGGCAGGGTTGTCCGCTATCCCCCTTAATATACGCATTAGTTATTGAACCATTTGCCCAGGCCATAAGATCCAGCCCCCTGAATTCACAGAATTCCACGAGGAGGAGAGGAATACAAATTAGCTATGTTTGCGGATGACATCTTATTATACCTCACCCGACCTGTTGAATCCATACCACGCCTCTTTCAAGAAATACTCGGCTTATGGGGCTCTCTCGGGCTTCAGAGCCAACCTGCAAAAGACTATTGCGGTTCCACTGAGAACCTGACATCGCAGCTCTGGAGCAAATGAGGGCGGACTGGGGATTCTTGTGCTAATCCCACTCCTGTAAAAATACCTGGGCGTAAACATAACGGTTCCCATATCAGGCCTATTCGAAGCCAACTAACGTCCCATATATGGAAAACCCATCCAAGCAGACATACGAAGGTGGACGCGGTTACCGTTATCCTGGGCAGCCCGTTTCACCTCCATAAAAATGAACATCCTACCTCGTCTATTGTTCTGTTTCAATCCCTCCCCCATAATAATACCGGAGCCGTTCATGGCGGAGGTCAAGCGAACGCTCCTAAAATATCTCTGGGCTGACAAGAAACCAAGAATTCCATACTCCACAATGATTCAACCCCAAAGATGCAGGGGGCATGGGATACCCAGATTTAGAAGAGTACTACAGGGCATCACAGCTCAGAGTTTTATCAGACCACCTCTGGGAAAACCCCGAAAAACAATGGGTAGCCATAGAAAATGACATTTTTGCACCAGTCACACTGGGAGAATGGATGTGGGTTCCTCTACCAGCAATGACCCGTAGGATAAGAGAACACCCAATTCTGAAGGTCCTATGGTCCCTATGGCGCCCTTCCAGAAAAATGGAGGGTGTCACAACATGGCCCTCCCCTCTCAGTCTCATCTGGCTTCTCCCATCCGTGATCTTATAGCAGAAGTACAGCACTTTCAGCCTTGGCTCGACGCAGGGCTGTCGCGGGTGGGCCAAATGTGGAGAGAAGGCAATTTTATTTCTTACGAAGAAGCGAGAGAACCAATGCGTGGAAACGAGGTGACCCCTATGTTATACCTGCAGCTAAGAGGTGCCCTGAACGATGCCAGATGGGGCACAAAGTTAAAACGCCCCTCACTCCATTTGAGCAGATAATAAGTGTCCCAAAACAATGAAAGGCCTGATTTCACGCATGTATAAAGCCTTGCTCACGAGGGGTTGTCTGAAACGCCCCCAATCTGAAGCCAGGTGGAACAAGAGTTAGGCCTCACGGAACAACCGAAAACCTGGGACACCATTCATAGAGCAGTGTGGACATCATCTATCTCAGTCCAATACAAAATGCACAATGCACGCTTATTGGTCAGATGGCATTATACTCCCAAAGACTGTCAAGATGTTTCCCGCGCACGTCTCCACTCTGTTGGAGAGGATGTGGTGAAACCAGTGATTATTGGCATCAATGGTGGAGCTGCCGAGTAGTGCAGACATATACTGGAAGGAGGTCTTGGGCTGGATACAAGCCATAGATGGAATACACAGGGACTTAACTCCAATCCTAGTCTTGTTTGGAGTAGAGCCAGACGGAGAGGATTCCACATCAATACTTGCACACATGCCCCGCAACTTGATGTTAGCAGCAAGGGTCTGTCTCACAATAAAATGGAAATCCCGTCCCTGCCCACAAAGAACGACTGGGTCACTAAAGCGCACGCCATCTTTGAAATGGAAAGCCTCACAGCAGCAATCCAAGAATCTAAGAGGAACATAAATACGATATGGCTGCCCTTCTTGGAATTATACTCAGCGCACAGGGATACCATGAGACGAAGCAACAGACACACACTGACATGATCCGCAAGAAACATACAGAAAACTGCCCCATTAGCTAGCTAGCTCACACAGGAGACCCAACAGAGTAAGAAGTTAAGCAATACATCCAACACGAAGGATCTCACGTGAAAAAGTAGAAAAAAGCACCACATAATCTGTTTGATAGGACTCAACCATATCTGTATTAGAGTAAAACCAGGAGAAGGAAGGAGGGAAAAGAGGGAAAGGAGGGAGGGAGAGGGGAGGGCAGGGGGGAGGGGGGCACAAGTGTTAATTTGGTATCCATGTGCAAGTCATTTTTTTTTTCGTTATCTGTTTTTCTGCCGGTTTAAGTTTTATCGACACTAAGAACGATCTAAGATACAAGCATTATTGTGATTGACATGCATTGTTTGAAACTTGTTGATGTGCAAAAAACATCAGAAAACAATAATAAAAATATATTTAAAAAAAAAAAAGAAGTGATCTGGTTGTCCGAAACAGAACTGCAGGAGCGCCCTAGGATGTTGATGCTTGGGCGGGTGGAGGATCTGGCGCTGAGCGTGCCGGATGATGGAAATCCTGGCTCCGTGCTCCCCGCAGATACCGCTGGTTGCACTGGCCAGGGGTGATGTGCAGCTACAGAGGATGATCAGGAACCAGTGGGAATTGGTGGGGTTGGCAACTGTGGAGATGTCTGGCGGGAGGGAGCCATCATAAATTTTGAAGAGCTGGGCGAGGAAACGGGGCTACACGTAGGTCAATATATTACGTATCATAGACTGGTACGGGAAATTAAGAAAACTTGGCCTGAAACTATTCTTGAAGAAGAGCCGGATGGTACTGTGGACATGATATATGATATAACAGAGGGAGGGCACGAGATTTCACGATTGTATGACATGCTGATGCTTACGATTGGTAGAGAACCAACGCAGCTAAGATTAGACTGGGAAACTGAGGTGGGAGTCCCGATGGAGGATGGGATGTGGGAGTGTGCTTTGTGGTATCATCAAAAGGTGTCGAGAAACGCTAGGTTGAAACAAATACAATTTATATATTACGCATAGGGCGTACATGACACCCCTGAAGATATCAAGGTTTAAAAATGCAGGTAGACAAGCATGTCCCAAATGTGATGAAGAACAGGTCGACATGGTACACATGTTTTGGTTCTGCCTGTGGTTGGGTGTTTTCTGGAGTGAGATAGCTGCGAAACTTGCGGATAAAGGAGTCACATTGGTTGTAGAGTCAGCCTGGACCTGCCTACTGGGGGGGGTTCCCTAGATCGCAGAAACGAAAACATATTAACAAATTGAAGGACTTGGCATATGTGTTGGCTAAGAGGAGGATCGCCATGGGGTGGAAGGCTTGTCATAAACCGCGGGTGGAGATATGGTGGAAGGAGTTGCAAAGATGGGTGGAAGCAGAGACCATGGTATGGCAGGAGTCCAGTAATATAGGAGGGGGAGAAGAGGTGGGAACCCTATTGGCTTGGAAATCTGATAGCGGAATTGTTTGGAACGATGCCAGATCTGGCGGATTCCAATGGAAAACAGACCCCACCAAGCGGTGCTAATACAGAGTAAACAGACTTGATAGGCTCGTAAGGGGGGTGGGATTTGGGGAACAGTGATCAAATTGTATAATGTACAAATGTGAAATTGTATCATTGAATCTTACACTGTATATTTGGTCTGTATTGTTTTGTTGGTTGGAATATAATTAAAAAAAAAAAAAAAGATTTGCGTGTCATCCGCATAGTTAGTGTAGGTGCATGAGACTGGGGCAGGGTCGGCCCAGGCTGTTGGTGCGAAAACCCTCATGGGCGTGTCCGCTAGGAAGGACTGTATCAAAGCTGCGGCCTTCGTGGTCGACTAAATCAAAGGCTGCCGATAAATCGGAGGTGGAGGATGGCCACATTTCTGCATTTTTAAATCAATGAGGGCTGTTTCTGTATCATGTCTTGGTCTAAACCCAAATTTTTGCAAGCCTAGAAGCTTATTGACAGTGGTTTTGGATTTGAAGGTACACTGCTCTGTCCAGGAATTACAAATGGAAGGGTACAGTGGTTATGGGCCTAAAATTGGTATGGATACTTGGGTCCAAGTTAGGCTTTTTAAGAAGCGGCATGACCCAAGAATCTTTGAGATTGTTGGGAACTGTGCATGTTTCAAATGAGGCATTGATGATGTAGGTAATGAAGGGAGCGAGTTCCTTAGCCCCTTCTTTTATGAATACTGGTGGGCAGGTGTCGCCTTGACATTGTGAAGGCTTTTAGGCTGGCTATGATTCCTTGTACTTCCCTTATTGTGACATTTGAGAATTGAAATGGGTAGCAGGGTTTGGGCGGTGGCTCTTGGGGCTCAGGAAGCTTAGAGCCTGATGTCAGGCTGAGTTTTTTGGCTTCTATCTTGTTTTGTAAGAGTGATATTTGATCTAGTAATGCTTTTTGAATATTGGAGCACCAGGATGTATCTTTAGTACAGTAATCAGTGGATGGTGCTGGAGACTCTAGCTCCCTAGGAATGGTGAATAGCTCTTTAGTGCCCAATTTGGCATTGAGGATTCTATTGTTGTAGGTGTTGCTTTTAGTTTTTAGTATAGCAGCTTTGTATTTATTAGATGCAGTTGTAAATTGAGCTTTGTTCAAGTCTGTAGGAGTTTTTTCCAATTAGCTTCCAAGATTCATTTAGATCTGCGTAGCGCTTTCAAGTCAGAGGTGAACCACTTATTGAGGTGAGCTGACGGTTTGGCTTTACGCATTTTTAAGGGAGCATCTTTGTCCATGGCCTAGAGTAAGGTGCGATTATACAGTTCTACGAGAGAGAACAGGTCCATATTTTTGAGATTGAGTTGGTTCCTAGTAGGCTGGAAAAGTGGCAGTAGATTTTCCAATGTGACGTTACGATTGTTTCGAGTAAGCGCAGGTGGCGCTAGTGGGACGCTGAGGTTTGGTCGCCGGCAGTCCTGGATGGTAAAGGAGATGACATGGTGATCGGACCAAGCACAAGGAGGGTTGGAGAGGATCTTTTGTGTCGCAGTTTAAATCTGCTATCCAGTCCAAGGTTCTACCTTTATTGTGTCGGGCTGAAGATGCAGTGTGAGTAGCCTAATTCTGAGAGAGCGTTGGCCAAGGCTGTTGCGTTATCATTGTTAGTGTCATTAAATCCTAAATTTAGATCTCCCAACAACATAATTTGAGAGCCTGGTTTGGTATTCCAAGTGAGGAGATGCATGAAGTCTTCCTCAAATGAGGAAAGTGGGCCAGGGGGTTTGTACAGAAGATGTATGGATAAGGTGCGTGCCGCTGAAAGTGGACGTTTAACTGAAAGGAGTTCTCCAGAGGAAAACGGTTCATTTGTGATTTCTCTGAGGCTTAATTGGCTTCTAGCTATGACTGCAGCTCCCCTGCCTCTGCTGGTTTCCCTATCTGTTCTCAGGATTGTGTAATTTTCACGTATAGCTAAAGAGTAGGTATGGCCGGCTGCAGGATGTAGCCACGTTTCCTTAATAGCTAGGAAGTGAAGGTGGTTAGACGAGATGAGATCAGCGATATCAAGTGCGTGAGCTATCGGAGACCTGGCGTTTATGAGGGCTCCTTTGATATGAGGAGCTGCATCTGATGTAGGTGTGTTTAGGCGTGGGAGGTTAAGAATAGGAGGACAAGTGGAGCTACAAATGCTTTTGGGGGCAGGGTTGTCTCTGGTAGTCTTTGTGCAATGGTGCGTTTTGCTGCAGGCGTTAGACAACCAGGTGTTCTTTAGGCGAGAACCTAGTCTTAAGTTTCTAATATTTACTAAACGGGGTTGGTTCGGTGTAGGGCGGGTGGCAAACTGCTGGATCCATTGTGTGGGCGTGAGGCGGCAGTGGCTTGTTGCTGGAGCTCCTGATTGAGCATTATCTGAGATGCTGCCCAGCTGGAGGGTGGTTAGGAACTTAGTAGGAGCTATGGAGTTGAGTAGTGGTAGAATGGTAGCCATGGTTATGGTTACCTTGCGTAGGTTGGCCATGTAATTTGCAGGGCTGGTGCAGGCAGAAGGGCGGCGTCAATCATCAGCGACCATTTGGACTGGCAACGGGAGTATGGGGAGGGTACAGGGTTATGGCAGAGACTTGCGGTGAAGTGCTAGATCAGTATTATAGGTGCTATTAGTGGATTGCTGAGCGAGGGAAGTAGTTCGCTCGGAGAATAGTTTGCTAGAAAAGCGGCAGACACGCACAGGGGAAACAGTGGTGCAAAGAGACGTAGGCTAGTTGATTGCCGTAAGTTAGCGAGACTCACCAAAGATGGAGTGGGGCTTCAGGATAGAGTCCTTGACTAAGAGACAAGACTCAATATATTTTGAAAGTGTTTAAATGGGTGCTTATTGGAGGCCTGCATCGGTGTGAGCTGCATTCTTCAACCGGAACAGATTGCACCAGCTTCTTTATCCATCCGGGACATCTCTCACCCCCGCAACTCCTGGGCACCTGTGACTGGAACCAACGGTGGAAAAACCGGCCAATGGCGACCTTCCAAAGACCTGCCAAGTCTGAAGAGAAACCGCAGTACGGGGGTAAGTTACAAATGTACTTAACTGCACTTATATCTCTCCCCCCCTTTAAAAGATTGGTAACTTTTGAAAGTTTGACAATAGTTTGGCTTTGGCAAAACCTGTGGCCGAAAGCTCTCCGAAAGCTGGGAACAGTTCTATTCAACAGACTAAATCTTCATCTAACCATTGGAACTTTCATCACATCCCCAGTACCCTTCACCTAACTTTTTCCTAGCTTCTTAAACTACTCGGAAACTATGTGAACTTTTGGGCACAAGGCCCCAAACCAATTGGGCCTGGACTTTTACAAGTTAGCGTTGAATCTCTGTGGACTACTTCCCTTCCTTTCCAGGTATTGGGTGGGGGAATTGTTCATGGTGCACTGACTCTATGTGATTGTATATATTTATTTCTCCAGCATGGGGGTCTGGCATGGATTCACATGCTCATGAATATTCCCCGTCGTCAGGCTGGGAATCCTCGGTAAAGAAAAAATCAGTCTCAGTTTCGTTTCTAAACTGTCTTTCTCCTAACAACCAATCACTAGTCTCTGGGTCATACTGCCCCCAGCCAGTGACTGCCCTCTAACCAAGCCCAGCCATTTTCAGATTTTTACTGCACGTTCAAGTGCTGGGAGTCCTCGTGCTATAGCTCTGGAGCTTTTACTGCATTTTGCGATTTTTTTCTAAGAATTTTTATTTCTTTTCTATTTTGCTCTATTTTCGAGTCAATCGAGCTCATCGATCCATCAACCGACTAACGGGACCCGTTTTTCGGAACTTTTTACGCCCCTCAAGGGCGGTGTTTCGTCTAATCCACTTCTTGGAGGATTCCAGAAGATTCTTGGGGGCCTACACCGCGTGGACATGGCTGAGGATAAAGGAGACTCGACTTCTCTGTTCAGGATCTGCCCAGGATGTGGGCTACGGAACATTTTTCTGGACGATGGTCACTCCATGTGCCTTTATTGCCTACATTCGGACAGCTCGCACGTGGAGGAGGCCTGTGCATTCTGCAAGGACATGGTGCCACGCACCATGAAGGACAGTCGCAAGCGGCTCACCGATCACGGCGGCAGGCGAGCCATCTTCTAAGACCTTTGGGGGGCGCTCCGGCGATGGGGGCCCAACATAAGGCAAAGCACTGCGAGTCGCAGGGCACGGGAGCGTCGTTGGTACGGGCTCCGCGGCAGCCAGGCCAGGTGCAGCATCGCCGACGCCGTCAACCACGAGTCAACGCTCCGACTGGGCAAAGAAAAGGAAGTCAGACCACCTGGGTAAGTGTCGGGAGAAGGCCCGGTCGACTATAACGGAGAAAGCCAAGGGGGAGCGAGGCGTTGACCCTCCCCCCACGGTGAAGGCCTCAGATGCGCCCAAGGTCGTGAAGGCCCAGGTACACCAGGCTAAGGCATCGATTAAGGGAGTGGTAGTGTCCCTGGCGAAGACCGCAGATGCGGCCCCAATGGAGACGACCCCCAAGCCAAGAGTTTCCCTGCCCACTTAGAGGGAATCGTCTTTCCTGCCCATTGAAAAGACTGCTGTGAAGGAGATGCCAATCATCTCCCTGAGGCCGTCGCCCCTGGCCGAGAAGAAGGGGCGGGAGGCACGGTAGTCCTGCCGGACTCGGATATCTCCTCTGAGGAGGAGCTCTCGGGCCTGAAGACAGTGCTGGACAAGAAGTTTGTCGAGGCCAGGTCCTACGGGAAGGACCCCGACAAGGCGGACATGGAATGCGATGAGGGAACCGACGAGGGGCGGCAGGACGGTGAAGAACCGGAGGACACCACGCCGCTGCCTGCACTCCCATCGCAACTGCTGCCACCACCGACGGACAGGTCGGGAGACATCCTACAAGCCCTGCACACCCTGTGTTCAGAGATGAGGACAAGGATGCCCGTGCCTCCGGTGGGCGATCCAGTGGCGCCTGGACCGTCAGGGGACCCTCCGCCCAAGCAGAGACGAGTCCACCCGCCTCCACCCTGCCATCCTTCACCTCCATCCCCTTAGCCGAGGGACAAGACGGAGACGGCGACGGACGACGGAACGGACCTCCCGTTGTCGTTACCCCGGGCTTCTCCGCCCGACGAGATTGGCTCATTCCACGCCATGATCGCGAGGGCCTCAGAGCTTTTTCAGCTGAACCCCGAGGAGCAGAAGAAGGAGGGATTCCTTTATCCGCGCCGAGGGGCCAAGAGGAAGACTGTGCTTTCGATCCCGCTGTGGATGACATTTGGGATGAAGACTGTCTCTCCTGAAGAACCTGTCCTCGGCCCTGGCAAAAAGAGACCGGTACGAGAAGAAATACAGGGTGCCAGACCCTGCACCGAAGTGTCTCAGATACCAGCTGTCCCCAGACTCGCTGGTCTTGGCGTCGGCCAGGAAGAAATCTGCAGGGCCGGCGGCATCGACTTCCTCTTGCCCACCAGATCGCGAGAGAAAGAAGCTGGACGCCATGGGACGACTGGTCATCTCGTCGGCGGCAACAACCGTTAAGGCGACCAACGCTCTCGCCATAGTGACCCGCTATGACAGTGAGCTTTGGTTTAAAATCGCCCCTCTCCTGGATTTCCTTCCGGACGACAAGAGGGCAGAGGCCCTTGAAATCCTACAAGAAGGCGAGGAGGCATCGGACCATGCCATCACGGTAGCCACGGACATCGCCGACAAGGGCTTCTGCCAGATGGGCAACGGCGTGTGCCTCCGTCGGCGTGGTTGGCTGAAGGCCACCAATTTCGTCAGGACGTCCAGACAAGGGTATTGGACATGCCCTTCGACAGGGGCAACTTGTTCGGCAAGACAGTGGACTAATCCCTGCATGCCATCAAGGCAGACACCGAGACGGCTTGTGCCTTGGGCACACTCCGACAGCGACGGCCGTCCTTTTGGAAACTTTTCTTCGTACTGGCAGGTGGTGGGTCCACAATTGCTTCTAGAGGTATGAGCGATGCTGAGAAAGGGCACAATAGAACTCGTCCCGAAGAGGCTCCGGGGCTTCGGAGTGTAATCGCAGTACTTCCTTGTCAGGAAAAAAAACAGTGGTTGGAGGCCCATCCTGGATCTCCGCCGCCTCAACAAATACATCAAGTCCCAGAAGTTCCGATGGTCAGCCTCCAGCACGTGCTGGGACAACTGGAGGAAGGGGACTTTGTTGTCGCTGGACCTGGAGGATGCTTATTTTCACATCCCCATCCACAAGGGGCATCGAAAGTTTCTACGCTTCGTGGTCCAGGGGCAACACTACCAGTTCAAGGCCCTTCCCTTCGGGTTGAAGTTGGCGCCAAGGGTCTTCACCAAGTGCCTGGTGCCAGTGGTGGCACGGCTGCGCCTGCAGGGGGTCTACGTCTACCCCTACCTGGACGATTGGCTCATCCGAGCGAAGTCAAGGGAACTCGCCGTCGAGCACACAGCGAGGATTGTCCGCCTGCTCACGTAACTGGGGTTCTCGATAAACTATGCAAAGTCCTGCTTGGTGCCATCACAGGACGCTCTTTTTCTGGGGTCCAGGCTCAACACAGAGGAGCACCTGGCTTCCCCGTCGGAAGACAGGATAAAGGCTATCCTGGGCAAGGTACAACGGCTGTTGACCATGGAAGTTGCCAGGGTGAGGTCCATCAAGTCTCTGCTCGGCATGATGTCGTCATGCATCTACCTCGTTCGGCTGTACAGACTGCGGATGCGGCCGCTGCAAGAGTTCCTCGACGCCCGTTGGATCCAGGTATCGGGAAGCTTCGAGGACAAGGTCCCCCTCAATGAGACATTCCACCGAGCGATTCGGTGGTGGGGCGTCTGCACGCATTTAGCAGCGGGCACAGACTTTCAAACCCCAGCATATCAGGAGACAGGGACGACGGACGCCTCCTTGGAGGGATAGGGCGCGCACACCGGAGATCTCCACACAAGCGGCCTTTGCTCCTACAGGAGAAGTCATTGCACATCAACGTCCTGGAGCTTCGGGCTGTGTTTCGAGTCCTAAAATCATTCCTTCCCTCCCTCAAGGACAAGTTGGTGCAGGTCTTCACCGACAACACCACCACAATGTTCTACATATGGAAGCAGTGGGGCACCAGAACACCCGGCTCTCTCCAAGGAAGCGCAGGATATTTGGCAGTGGGCCGTCGCCCAGAGGGTGTTCCTTGTACCCTTTCATCTGGCAGGAGTGAAGAACACTGTCGCCGACTCGCTCAGCAGGGAGCTGCGCTCTTGCCACGAGTGGGAGCTTCGGCAGGATCAGGTGGATCTACTGTTTCAATGATGGGGCAGGCCCCAGATCGATCTATTTGCGACGGCAACAAACTCAAAGTGCTGGAGATTCGCCAGTAGATTTCCCCAGCCGGGGAGCATGGGGGATGCATTCTCCTTCCCCTGGGATGGCTTGTTCCTCTATGCGTTTCCCCCGTTGCCTTTGCTTCAGTCAACTCAGACGGTCCCGGTGCAGGATGATCCTCGTCGCACCGGCGTGGCCTAGGCAGATATGGTACCCGGACCTTCTGGACATGTCAGCGTCCCCTCCAGTCAAGCTTCCGGCGGACGCAGATTTTGTCGCCAGGGAAGGAGGTGCGATTCTGCACCACGAACCAGGGTAGCTGAACTTGCAGGCCTGGCTCCTACAGCGCTAGAGTTTGGTGGATGCGACCCCCGGCGGACTGGAAGGAGGTGCTTGCCATGGCCAGGGCTTCATCTATGCTGAAATGCTACGGACATAAGTGGAAAGAGGTTCGCCGACTGGTGCCGGGCACAGAAACTCAACCCTCTACGGATTACGGCCCCGCAGGTGCTGTCGTATTTGCTGTCGCTGGCCAAGGCATGGTTGGCCCATGCTTCCATCAAGGTTCATCTGGCGGCTATCTCCCGCTACGCCAGAACTCCGGGACGGTCGTCGTTGTGGTCACACCGCCTGGTCAATGAATTCATTATAGGACTTTTCCGTTCGTTCCCGCCGGTGAAGGCCCCGGCGTGGGAGTTCAATGTGGTGCTGACAAGGCTCACGGGTGCCCCATTCCAGCCTATGCATTCGGTGCCGCTGAAGCTTGTATCGTGGAAGACTGCGTTTCTTGTGGCCATCACCTCTGCACGACGAGTGGGAGAGATTCAGGCCCTTTCTTGTAAACCACCTTACTTGACATTCCACCAGACGAGGGTGGTGCTGCGGACGCACCCCTACTTCATGTCCAAGGTGCCGTCGGACTTCCATCTCAACGAGCCCTTGGTGTTACCTGTTTTCTTCCTGTCGCCTTCGTCGCCAGCTGAGAGGACTTTGCACTCGCTGGATGTGGCTAGAGCACTGAAGTTCTACATGGACCGCACAAATAGTTTTCGGAAGACATCACAGCTGTTTGTGAACTTTGGCCGTGTGAATCAAGGCCCGCTCCAAGGGCCTCATTACGACCCGTGCAGTAACCATGGCACTAGTAGCCCATGGTTGCCGCCGGTATTTTACCAATTCCGCCATGGTGAATGGCGAAATTACCGCCCCATTCCAAGGTTGGCGGGGCGGTAATTCCCCATTCACCATTGGCCCTTCCCCATTCTTGCCCCCATAGGGCTCAATGGGAATGGAGAAGGCGGTAATTACGGCACCGCAAATTGCCGTACTGTAATTACCTCCAAGGTCCCTTTGCGGGTCCCTTCCTTAACCGTTATGGTAGGGACCCGCAAAGGGACCTTGTAATTGGGCGGTAAGGGATTACCGGCACCAGTGCCCTTACCGGTACCAGTGATCCCTTACCGCCCGGGTCGTAATGAGGCCCCAAGGCTTCCATTTCCAGGTGTCTCTCCGGCTGCATCACCCATTGTCACCGGTTGGCAAACCGACCGTTGCCTGGCTGTCTGAGAGCCTGTTCGACCATAGCAATTGCTGCAACTACGGCGTTCCTGTCTGGTGTGACCCTGCTGGACATCTGCAGGG